>JAOVVA010000052.1:25160308-25171660 GCA_028565275.1 Leiocassis micropogon | reverse complement strand
GCATGTGTGTGTGTGTGTGTGTGTGTGTATGTGTGTGTGTGTGTGTGTGGGTGTGGAGGGAAGTATAAACCAGCCTTCGGGGGGCTGCTGCACAGCAATGTGAAATGTCAGCAATAACACACACACACACACACACACAGACACACACACACACTTTTATACGTCTTATTCAGTTGCCATCTTTACTCCAGTGAAAAGGAAGTTGTTTCAAATCTAAATCTAGTACAAATAATTAATATGAACTATTTGCTTTTGCTATTTTTTGTAGTTCAGCCTGAATGTATATCGTGTGAACTGTACAAAAACCTGCCATATTTTGGACACCAGCCTATATTCATTGAGAGTGTGTGTGCGCAGTGGAGGTTTATATAGAAATATAGTAAAAAATAAAATGCAAGTAACTTTGGACAGGTTACATGGATGTGTGTGTGTGTGTGTGTGTGTGTGTGTGTGTGTGTGTGTGTGTGTGTGTGTGTGTTTGTGGCTGTTGATTGAGTAGATTAGTGAAACTGCGCTCTGGTGGTGGTGTGTACGCACACAAATGTTCCTCGCTCAAGTGTGTTTGGATGGCAAATCTAACATTAAACCACACACACACACACACACACTCACAGTCTCACATGCACATTAACCTGACCTGCTGAGCAACGGCATGTTTGTTTTCTTAAATTTTCATCAATAATAAAAATAATAATAATAATACCTAAAATAACTTATTTTTTGGTGATTCCCTGTTTGGCCCCTTTTTTATTATTAATACCTTTTTTTTTTTACTATTAAATTAATATTTTTTTGTTATTAATAATTAGGAATGAAAAGAAAACAAAGTTGGCTACTATCTTTGTCGTTTTTATTCAGTTACATTTAGATTTTAAAATACAAAAAACATTCTAATATGAATTATGCTCAAAAAGAAAAAAAAAACCTAATTTTTTCAAACAGTTTTGGTGACCCTGATTTTTTTTGCTGCACTTCATATTCATATATTTCAGGATTTTGTGTGTATTAAGTACAGAATAAAACACTTCGGAACATTGTGTTATAGGAAAATAATGAACAACATGAAGTGTTATTTGCTTTGAGTTTTATTGCTCTTAAAAGCCTGAACAATTCATCAACCGTTCTAACTTCCTATTGTTAAGCGACACATCTGCTTACTGCGTTTATGGACTGATAGAAAAGCATTAGGAATCCAGCCTGAGGGAATACGTCCTGTCGCAGGCTCGAGTTAAAGACCGTGATTATTAGAGCTGTGCAGATTCAATCAATCTGCTGTTTGTCCATTCGATTAATTAAATGAGTTTTCCAATTAGAAATGATGTTATTTAGGTAAATTTAAAAACACACGTATATAATATTTCTATTCCTGATATATCAGGGAAAGAAGAGAGGAAGTTCTCACCTTCTGGCACGTCCTGTTTCATTGTTATTTAAAAAAAAAAATTTTTTTCAAACTTTAAAGTCAGAAATTTCTTAAATAAAAATCCTACATGTTTAAGACTTTTAGGAGCTGTGTGATTTAATCGATCAGTCTCGCATTGAACGATTCAGTTTATTGACTTTTCCTGATTCTAGGGCTGCACGAGGTTAATCAAAAATTGCAGTATGTAATTATTAAATAAACCATTTAGTATTCAAACGTATTTATAGAGGCTCACGGCAAAAAACAACTGGACAAATGATCTCGTTAAGAGGATGTGTTCCAATATTTTTATTTATCTCTATTAAATTATTATTTACTATCTGACCATTTTGATTCATACAAATTCACATCTCATACAAACTTGAATAATTCTTTTGATTGTGTAAAGCTGCTTTGCGACAATGACGATTGTTAAAAGCGCCATACAAATAAAATTGAATAATTTTTTTTTTTTAATGTAAATTATTGATGATGATACATAAATTCCAGACAATACATATATAAGTTATATATGAATTATATTATATATAAAATATATAAGTAATCAATTGTAGCATTTTGGGATTAGACTGCGATTTGGACTTTTATCCGGTTAATTGTGCAGCACTAACAGAATCGGTGCGTCAGTTTTCCATTTCAGAATCACGTTTTAAATCACTTGGGTCAACTTATAAGCATTAAACAGTCTAAAATCGACAAATTCCTTCAAACATAACAGATTTAATCACCATAATCACCTTTTATGAGATTATGGCTTCTTCTTTTGAAGTTAATGTGCGCTCGGTGCAATATCGCCACCTGCTGGACTGGAGTTTAAAATAGAAAGAAGAGAGAGGGAGAAAAAAAAAAAGACCGCTTTGAACGAGACATTACGTTTACACAACCAAAAACACAAGTTACACAGTATTTCGACGTCTGACACTTTTAGTAGTTTTAAATACGTAAAAAAAATTACAGCTAAATTATCTTTAATGTTATTGAATCAGATAAAAAAAAAAAAATCGCAATGGCCAAAAGGTTAAATCGAATCAATTCACCAGGAAATGAAGCAAAATATCAGCAACAAGAACACATTCCAGACAACGTGAAGTTTATAAATGAAAAAAAAAAATATATTATAGAACACGGAGTATATCTGATCCTGATTCTTTGTGTGTATGTGCGTGTAATATTCCAAGCTCAATATTATTACTTTTTTTCTTTTCTAAACAAATTGAAATTCAAATGCAGCTTTTAAAGCCGTAGTTGTTCGTCTTGTGTAAATCCCTTATTATTGAAATTCTGTGAGTTGCTGCAAAATTATGTTCATTAAAGGGAAAACCTTTTTTTTTTCGGTCTTTATTACCAGCTTTTGTTTTATTAATACTCTCAGTAGTGGTGTACTGTACATGTACAGTATGATTGAGAGTTTTTTCATGTTCCCTGTGTGTGGAGAACATGAAAACTGTTTTTCATATCCTGCGCAATTATTTAATCACAAAATGCTACAATTGATTACTTATACATTTTATATATAATATAATTCATATATAACTTAATATATGTATTGTCTGTTTTTACTGAACCGTTTCAACTTCCTGCATCAGTCCTGAAAATGTCCAAGGAGACGTTATTGCTATAGAGGCGTTTTATGGCATTCTTTATGATCTTTGCGGCGTTTTTTTTGTACCCCAAAGAGCTTTTGCTTGGTGCGCTCGACGTTTGGTTTAGAGTTGGGCCGAGCGGCGACGCTGTCCATTAGCGCATCATGGGGCAGGAAATGAGCTTCTCCTCCATCTTTCCCTCCCTATCGACTTCCCTCGGGGCCTTCAGCTAACCACACTGCTTTTAGCTAATCTCTCACACACCGCCACTTTGCTCTCCGTGCTCAAGCACACACACACACACACACACACACACACACACACACACTCACACTTCCTTGTGTTATTTATAGAGCTGTGTTCTTCCTTAATGAAGCTCCTAATGTAGCTATGTGGTGACGGAGCTGATGCAGAGCGACCTCCATAAGATCATCGTGTCTCCGCAACCCCTCAGCGCCGACCATGTCAAAGTCTTTCTCTACCAGATCCTTCGAGGTAAGAAACCCCCTCCCCGCATATATATATATATTCTCACACACACACACACACACACACACACACGCGCATCTGTCCAGGTCAAAGTCAAACACATCCACAGATACTATCCAAATCAAGATATTTTTTTCCTCCCTCTAGCTCCTCTGAGACAAAGAGAACTCATAAATAATTCACCTGTAGTGGAAGATGTTTGAGATTCTTAAAGGTGCAGGATGTACCGTGGCGAAATTTTGCCTTCTGGTAGAAGAACGGATATTGCAATCTGCTTGCGTAAGAACATTTCATAACTGGATTGTGCTCTGCTGTGTCCGTGAGCGGAGGTGCCAGTTTCTACAGATAACGGGAGGAAAACGATTCTTTAATGAATCATGATTCTTTTGTGTGGTGACTCATGTTTCGCCACACTGACTCCCAAATAATTTTCTTGTAAATATTATTACATTTATAATAGAGATGAACCGGTCGACCTGCCAGTGAGCAGCATTGATTCGATTGGCCGTGACCGGTGATCAGCCTCAGATATAAACGATTCTGTACCGAGCGCAGAAGTTTCCGGGTGGCCCAACAGAAACGCATTATCAGATATCGCACACATTAAAAGCCTCCCATCAGCCTTTTTCTCCAAACCCGAATTAGAGAAACACCGCGAGCACGATTCAGTCAAAAAACACGTACGTCAGAAGCCCTCAAAGTCAAGTCAAGTTGAGTTTCAAGACTTTGGAGGCGTTTGAGGCGGTAAAACGTCACTGTTCCTTTATAATCCTACAGGTGGCGCACTTTGAACTATTATGACATTTTCATCCCGTATGGTAGGAGCGAATTATTTAGAAATAATGAATAATAAAAATTAGCTTTTTGTTTAATTTAATGTCAAGTAAAAATGTTAAACTCTTGTATATGAAGTTGGTTCGTAGTGTTTAAATGCTGCGCTTGGTTTTTAAGTGAGAAAAAGAATATTATAAGGAACGGGCTGCATTCAATTACTCATGAAACGTTTTAAAATTAAAGGTTTAAACTTCTGGAGAAAAATGTAATATCAGATCAGGATGTTTATAAAATCGTGATATTTACAGAATTGCAATTTTAATTAAATCGGGACCTGGGTATCGTGATGATATCGTATCGGGAGGTGGCTGGCGATTCCCATCCTGTATCACTTAATACAGCAATACAGGGGAAATTTACACTAAAATCTGTTTATTGTGGAATTCGAAAAACATTTACATTTGGAGAGATCCTGTTGTAGGATTAGGATTTTTTATTATTTTATTTTTTTAATAACAGGTCCTTTTATTATATTTTTACTTTCTTATACTGCATTATATCATATTATATTTAGAATGTAAATAATTTTTGTCTGAAAGTATTTAACTGTAAAAAGATTTTAAAATGATGTAAAATGAATAATCAATTATGATTAGTATTATTATATGTTATTATATATTAGATAATAACATATATTATTAGGAGTAGTATTATTAGTAGTAGTTTTTAAATAAAACACTACTGTATTAATATCAGCTCCAGATGTCAGTATCGGTACCAGGAAAGTAAAAGCGCCATCTCTGATGTTCTCAAACCAGGTTTTACAAATACGATTTTCTGGTTGAATTCTGTTCCATCTTGATATTAATTAATATCTTTGATATTAAGCCGAAACCATGGGGCTGCGTCCCACTCCGCATTCTGCACGCTCAAAATAATGGCGAAGAATTAAAGACACGTCAGACACCATTACATGATTTGTGGCACATAATCATAAGATCTAATTATATCTCTGTTTTATCCCTGATACGATCTGTCAGCGCGCTGCTCGTGCGGGTCCGCGCCGCGAGATTACCAGCTGTCCACGAGGCTCTTTGAGGCCAATTATCACGAGCTATCCGACTCAGACACAGTGAAATGGAAAAGCCTTCGCTGTTACGTTAACGATTTCTGCAACGGATAATTAGGGACGAGTTTTTGGCTGCACTACTTTCAGGTTCAGTGACGTGGGACGGATCAGAACTGGAAATGTTCCATTTGTTTGGATGTGACGGCTCCGCTCAGGACTTAATATACAGTAGGTTGCTACTGTATAATGACTTTTTCATCCTCATCTAAGGACTCGGTGAGAGGATGGGGGGGGGGGGGGGTGGGGGGGTGGGGTGTATTCATCGTGGAAGAAGCCACGCCCATTCTGATAGAATGGTTTCACTTTAAATACGGCTTTGATTTGAATCGACGCTTCACTCTAAGAGCAGGAATGAAGTCAGAAGTTGCCCATAAATAAATTAATAATTAAAGAAATAAATAAATAAATAAATGCTCCCGCATAACAAAGCCACTGGGTTTCCTCTTAATTTGTCATGCATCGGGATGAGCCCCTTAGACGTCTAGGGGATTTTCTGACTCGCTTGTGTGGTCATGTCCTCAGGTTTGAAGTATCTTCACTCCGCCGGCATTCTGCACCGAGACATCAAACCTGGCAACCTTCTCGTCAACAGCAACTGTGTGCTCAAGGTCAGTATCGTCCTTCAGTCTCTGCGTTCCTACACTCAGACCTTTTTTTTTTTTAAAGCATTTTAAAAGCAACATACTGAAGCTTGACTGAATGGAAGTGTAATTTTAGCTCGTTTTCTAAAAAAAAAAAAAATTGCATTAAAAAAGTCAAAAATGATAATACACACACACGCGTGCAACAGTGTGACATAACCTGTTAGGTGAAAGGTGAGAGCTGCGTATCTAGCGGTAGAGATGGGGAAATAAAGAACTAAAATTAAATAATAATAAAAAACTGATTTTTGTGTGTGGACTGATGATGCGTGTTTAAACGTTATCTAAAGTGACTTATAATAATCTGAGTGCACTTACTCATAATAAAGACCCTTTTTTTTTTTTTTTTTTACCCAAAACAAGTTTTTTCTTTTTTTTTCTTTTTTTCTTTTTCAAACATGATTGTTTATTAACATTTCATGCATTTAAAAGAAGAGATTATTATTATTTATCGTTCAATAACTTCACTATATGCTTTTAAATAGAGCTTGAGCTCGTTTTAGGTCTTTATGTTTATTTGTTCATTTTTTAATGAATGTTTCTACTGAAACAAAAGTAAATAAAAAGTACAAAAACTTTTTTCGTTTGTTTGTTTTTGGCTAAAATCTAAAACAAAGGATATTCCAAGTAGTAGTGATTAAAATATAGTTCTGTGCAAAAGTCTTGAGCCCCCTCCCCAATTTCCTCATATTAAATTAAAAGATGTAGATTAAATGAAAGAAACAGGAACAAATGTTTTACTCCGCGAGTCTGCAAAGTGTTTATGTAACGGCCTCAGCAGCGACCTCGTTTCCCCTCTCGTCTTTTGCACAGTGCTGTATAACAGTTAAAGTGTTAGAGGTGTGTACATTGATGGAAATCAATGAAGCATCCAGTAGTAAAAAAAATGTAATAAATTTTATGTAAATCCTTCTTTAGAGACTTAAATGCACCTAATCTTGGAGTTCATCTTTGGGGAAAAAAAACCTTCAATCTAAATGACCCAGAATGGAATTTTTTTTGTGTGTGTGTGTGTGTGTGTGTGTGTGTGTGTGTGTGTGTGTGTGTGTGTACAGACAGTTTTGAAAACACACACACAAAAATTCCATTCTGGGTCATTTAGATTGAAGGTTTTTTTTCCAAAGATGAACTCCAAGATTAGGTGCATTTACACACACACACACACACACACACACACACACACACACACACACAGATGGGGCCTGAAACTATCTCAGAGTTGAATCTTTACGTCCCGCTGTTTACTGTATATAGAGGCTTAACCTCACCCTCAGGGCTCTGTTGGTGTTTCTTACTCTTTTTTTTTGTTGTTGTTCTAAAGAAGACACACAGTATGGAAGGTTCTTTAAAGTAAGTAGACAATAGTGTTGTCTGTGTATTACTTTGTGTAACGTTGGAGGCGACAGTAATTCAGGTCTTATATTTTTAGATCAAACGCAACCGCACGCAGAAACGAGCCCATCTTTGGCTGCACGAGGTCATGGCTGCTTTGGGATTGATTTATGTGCTTAAGTCCCAGCATAAATCTTTATTCCTGAGCCCAAAGGCAGAGCAATGCTAAAACTGTGTGTGTGAGTAGGTCATGCAGCTAGAGAAATGTCCTCCGGGCAAAATATGGAAGAGAGGAAGCTTTCAGGCTGCAGATAGCGAATTATTTAGCATGCATTACCTCATTTATTCTTAAAGCTCCGATTCCAGAAAGAGAAAACATTTTTCCTTACTTGAAGCACCTGCTCGCTGTTGTTCGGCGAAGTTCGTGTCTGATCGGCCCTCTGCAGGTCGCACTGCAAGGTTTAACATCTCATGGTTTTTTTTTGTTTTTTTTTTATCTCCGGGATCTCTCTCTCTTTTTTTTTTTTTTTTTTTTTTTTTTTTCTTTTTTTCCCTTTTCACATGCTGGCACGCTCAGCACTTTGATTTTTATCATTCCAGTTTGAGTGGCGATTAACATCTCACTCCTAAAATCTCACACTTTCTGTTTCCATGTGACAGGCCTTTTGCTTTGCTCTGCATTAATCTCTCTCTCTTCCTTCTCCTTCGCTTGCTGTCTACCAGTTTATTTTTATCTGAAGCCAAACATCGCGTCTTTTTTCCCCATTATTGAGCGTTCTTGGTTTGTGAGTGAGTAAATATGGTATTGATTACAGCGGTACCTTGCCGTATTGATTTAATCTGTTTGGAAGGCGAGTTCTTAAGGTGAAATTCCATATTGCGAAACGCATTTTCCCATAGGAAGTAATGGTAATGCAGATAATCCGTTGCATGTGCCCAAAAATATTACCAATATTACCAATTTCCAACACTATAATTATATGTTTACATATAAAAACAATCAAAACATTTAAAAAAAGACATGTAAATTAAGTAAAATATGAAATAAATAGACATTAAACCTCACTTAACCTTAATTTATTCCTTTTGGCACCGGCCGCTTTAAAAACCGAACTGAAAGCGGCTCCGTTGTCTTCTTGCTACCGTCCTTGCTAACATTCTTGGGACCTGTGGTGCTGTTTCTTCATTAAATTTTGCGCAAAACACAAAATATAATCTTTTTTTTTTTTTTTTTTTTTAAATATGTTTAGTTGCTTTGCTTGGCTTTTCACTGACGCAAAAAAGTTTTGATCGGCTACCGGAAGTGCACGCGACTGACTCGGCCATTCGTATGCCGAACATGCTATGAATGCCGCGGCAAACAGTTTGCAAAATTTTAGTTCTTAATGTGAAAATTTGCAAGGCAGGGCGTTCATACAATATACCGAGGTACCTTTGTGTTATTTTGCACCTAAAGATTTCTATATTTGTATAAATTTCCCTTATTCCATTGTTTTATTACTTTATTTAAATACTATTTAAGCATTTCATAGCATATTATACTGTGTGTGGCTGTGCACGTGACAAATTAAATTAGATTTTTAAAATTTATTACAGAATGCCACAAGAAACACCCAAATCACCATTTACAGTATGTAAAAGTGTAAAATATTTCTACCAAGGGTTGGTATGATGTAGCCGGAGTTACAGTTACCATCACAATATTGATTAGTTTCCTGTAACTACATGACTTGAAGCGTTTTATTTCTCTTACACCACATAATTTGTCCAAACGGTTAAATTTCCTTATTAATTAACGAAGTTTAATTTTCATCAAATCAGAACGAAAAACACAATGATTTTCTGCTTAAAAAGCAATAAACATAACTTTTTTTTTTTGTGTTTGCATTCTTATTCATTTAAATAAAATCAGATAAGACTTTGCATTATCATCAATTAAAATGAAATCAATTTGGTCATTTTCAGGTGAAACTTTACATCTCTTTACATTCTGCTGTATGTACTTTTCGCAATAGATCTGTGACTTCGGTCTCGCGCGGGTGGAGGAGCCTGATGAGTCGCGTCACATGACCCAGGAAGTGGTGACGCAGTACTACCGTGCCCCTGAGATCCTGATGGGAAGCCGCCATTACTCCAACGCCATCGACATCTGGTCCGTAGGCTGCATCTTCGCCGAGCTGCTGGGCCGACGCATCCTCTTCCAGGCCCAGAGCCCCATCCAGCAGGTACGCCCTTACTCACACGGGAAATCCGAGACAGATAGAGAAGTAATGCCGTAATTATATCATGTCAGATTGGTCTAGGCATCATCATCAATAAATCTGACTAAATATCAATAGTGTTCTTGCCATCAGTGATGAATCACAGCTTTCATGGAGATCTGCTAGACAGATCGGTTACAGTCGGATCTAAAACTGGTCAAACCCTGCCCTCCTCAAACCGTGCACTTTAACACATCCTTTACGATCGTACTAAAAAGTGAGAAATGAAGCAAGCGGGAGTCTGAACGCAGCAGGGCCGAGCTCAAGGCCGTCTGTTCCTAACGGCCATGAAGCCTGATTTATGGGATGGAGGCCAGGATCCTCTGCTGAACAAGCACTAAAGTCAAACACTGATACTTTACAGTCTGCTTAATGGAATGTACTGGAATAAAAAATCCACAAGACGAAGGAAGAGGTTTTGTTTTTCTCTATCAGGTCACAGCTAACGCGATCTGCTGGGATTTTATTTCGTACAGTAGCTGTTACAGAGTAATCCTGGTACGGAGAAGAGAATTACAGACATCAAAACTCACTAAAGTAATATACAAACTGAATACATGCAGGAACTCTAGGCTGTGTTACATATTATCAGCTGTAACAGTTCCAGCTAAGATTCTGTTTGTTTAATTAATGAATTAGTGTAATAGCATTACATTTATTTATATTGTGAAATGACAAATGTCAAAGCTAGTGCTGCACGTACAAATCTAATCGCATACAAATATACGAAATTGCCACACTTTGGGAATTTTTATTTGTAAAAATTTTTGAAAACCATTTATCTTTTTTTTTTTTTTTTTTTTTTTTTTCCCCACTTCACAATTATGTGCCACTTTGTTTTGGTCTGTCACATAAACACACCATAAAATACATTTATGTTTGTGATTGTAACATGACGAAATGTGGAAAAGTTCAAGGGGTGTAAATACTTTTGCATGGAACTATATAGAAGGAAATATACGTGAAGTCAATCATTAATATAGAGAATTTTATTCATTTAAGTATTTGTTCTTTTTTAATTCGTTTTTTTTAAATTCATGTCTGTTAATCATGGTAAATCCATTTAAACACTGCAAAGTACAGTTTAAATCATGTTTACGATGTATGGCAAAATAACACCAACGTAAAATTTTTGATTGAAGTGTTCAGCCCTAATCGGAGCTTAATTTTCTGTACCAGCAGCTCTGCTAGTAGTGTCACTACAAATCACAGGTTTATATGAAAACGTCGCTTACCGTTGCATGAACGTTGTAATATAGTTGTAATGATAATGCGATGACGTGTACCAGGACGGAATAGTTTTTGTTAGAAAGTTAAGAACAACTTTGATGAAGTGACGACGAGATAAATGCAACCTCAAAATAATTGAATCGTACTAATTATTTGGAGCTTTGATAACCGTGAGGTGCATCTTAGCTCTCAAAGTACTCTACTGTAATATGGTGTTTTGCACAGCGTCCAAACCGCATCACGTCCACTTTCACAGAACACATCTCAGACTTTTTTTTTTGTCTACTTTCTAATTTTCCAATATTTCAGTAAATTGCTGCTGTTTGGTATTTTTTGCAGAGCTTGATATGTATACGCATCTATTAGCATCAACAGCATGCCCCCTAGTGGTTGAGTGGTATGCGGCCGGTATGCTGGCCTCGACATCTTTCATAAATGCGAGTTGATTTTACAGCTTCATTCACAAGGAATTTCATCACAAGTACGAGTT
>JAOVVA010000052.1:25131347-25146323 GCA_028565275.1 Leiocassis micropogon | reverse complement strand
AAACCCTTTACAATGAAGATCTGTAAAGTTATTTGGATTTTTACATTATTGTTGAAATACACAGTCCTGAAAAAGGGACGTTTCTTTTTTTGCTGAGTATACATTTATATATACATATATGTATGTATGTGTGTGTGTGTGTGTGACTGTAGCATGGGCGGATCTTGGGCTTTGTTGTAAATAGTTGTAATAAAAAAAAAACGAGGCTGCTAAAAAATTCAATATGCGCCCTCTTGTGGTGGACCAATTAAAGATAGATGAGCTACAGAGAAAACATTAATACAAAAAAAGGTTAATACCTTTTTATCAGTTAAATTTTTGTTACGTAGTTAAATTTTATATCATATTTCCTCCTTCTTCTGTGTGCATATTCTATCCCTGAATTATTATTCCTGTGCATGGAGTTTGCATGGTCACCCCCGTGCCTGATGGTTTTCCTCCCACAGTCCAAAGACATGCAGATTGGGCTAATTGACATTCCCAAATTGCGTGTAGTGTGTGAATGCGCATGTTTCAAGGTTACATGGTATAGTGATAATACTGGTTATGTGACAGCGTGTAAAGGAACAGGACCGGGATTCTCTTGAATCCTGGAACGTTATCGATCATGAAGAACGTCTGCTTTTTACTCCTTGAGATGTCCACCCGCAGGATCAGCGAGAGAAAGTAAAGAGAAATATCTCTATCCGAACCAGACGTTTATAAAGGCATCTCTTTGGTCATGTGACTGGAGAACGGACAAAAGTGAAGCAGAAATAGAGGACGAGTTTGATTTGGAGTCTGGATCGTCTCAAGGTTTCTTCCGTATGCCTCTGGCTTTGCTCATTAGGGATCTAAATTTACATCCGGAGTTCTTTAAACCTGCTTAGTGGCAATGTCAATTGTTCGTAGTGTCGTACGAATAAAACTGAATTGAATTGAGAGGAGGATATGAAGAGAAAGGGAGTGAGGAAATGAAAATAGGAACTGGTACATCTGAGTCCACCGGGGACCTTGTTACAAGCTATTAATTTTGCAGCGCTCTTAGGATCGAGAGAGCGACAGAGAGAGAGAGAGAGAGAGAGAGAGCGACAGAGAGAGAAAGAGCTTTTAGGCTTTTATAGCCTCTCGTGAACTGCCACACAGATACAAAAGAGAGCAGGGTTGAATCGTGGCTTGTAAATTCCCCGATCCACTTTATCTGCTGCACCACCTGGTTTTTGTGCCTGGAAAAGCTGGTAAGCTATCCAGAGACAGATGTACGCAAGAGGCCTTGTTGTTGTTCCTCTAAGAGGCGGCGGCGGTGGCGGCATGATCAGATTTCCACCCACACACACACACACACACACACACACACACACGCACATTCGCACAGCATCCCTCGCCCGCATGCAGAGGGTGGCCTGATGGTCCGAGGGTGGACTGTCCAACTCCGATGGATATGGAAAGTGGGGGAGTGTTGAGTAACCATGTTCAAAACCGAGGCAGATGTGGCCTCCCAGGTGGATGCGGTGTGTGTGTGGCCTCGTCCTTTTATGTTTTTCTCAGCTATAAAGCGCAGATGGCTGCCTGACCTTTCCCTGAACCCACAGCAGTGCTCCAGTGTAACTAGCCACTTTAGCAAAGCGCAGTATGGTCAGACTAGTCATTCAGGACGTACCGGAAATTAGTCTGCCCGTGGTTATTGTTGCATTGTTTAGTATATCATTTGCTACAGTAGATTTTTTTTTCCCCTAATTCCTAACATTTGTGTCTCTAAAGGAAGAAAAGAATCAGCTTTTAGAGTCTCAGACAAACAAAAACTGGTAATAAGCTCCAGCAGGCCAGTAAAAATACCTCTCCAGTGCTTTTTAATGTTCTTAATATACATATATAACATTTACGCTTTAGTTACTAATTGTACAATAATGTGTCTATACATAAACTATTGTGCAAATATCTTGGACCACGTCTTATTTTATGAAATTAAATGATGTACTTTAAACTAAAGAAATGAGAACAAATGTTTTACTGCTACAGGCTGCAAAGTGCCTAAAGATACAATTTTTAAAAAATTGTTCTTTATGTACCAACTTCAGCAGCAACCTCATTTCCCCTCTCGTCTGTTCCAACCACTCAGCATTCAGCAGTGTACTAATCACCGCCCTGATCATCTGTCATCATCTGCACCTGTTTCTCACTGGCTCATGCCTTAAGTTAGGTGTGTTTTTAGGATTGAATGTTTCATAGGTCACTGCGTGGTTTAACAAACAAAATCAATAATCTGAAACTGCTCAGGACCAGGGACTGGACTGGACTGAAAAGGAAAGATGAAAAAAAAGTCCTTCAGGAAGCTCGTGGGGGGGTCTCAAAACTTTTGCATCGTTTTATATGCTGGCTTTATGTCTCTGCGATTTGCATGAGACAAGTGAGGCCCACCTCATGCACCGTTATTTTACTCGTTATAGATCACATGACCATAACTTGGAAGAAAGCCATGCTTTTCTGACAAGCGTTTTGCGTTTATTAACTCGTTAGCAAGCGCACCTTGAGTACGTTCACACCAAAGAAGGGGTGCAAAACCTTTTTCCCACAGGATACATCACATCACAGTCTTTACCGACATGTTCAGTCAGACAGGAGATATAGATCACCTGAGGTCATTTCTACTGTTTATTGTTTGGGAAGTAAAACTTGGTGTAAAGTTTCAGACATGTTTACAAACAGTCTGGAAAAGTGGCTAATTCAGATGCGGGGAAAATAGCTGGCTGTTCCGGTGATGGTGGCTGTAGTTGTGGTGGGTGTTGTTTATTGACGTGAAATACTGGGAAGAAAACTGTTATTTTCATATAATAGGATAATAAAAAATTGTGTTTTAGTAAAGACATGCAAGTAAATGTTGACCACTGCATACGTAAATACTAACACAGTGTTACTGTATTTACATAGTGATACACCGGTACCTCGGCATACAGATTTAATCCAGAGGCGAGTTCTTAAGGTGTGATTTCGTGTAACTGTCCTTGCTAACCTTTTTGGGACCCATACTCATCACTAAATCTTGCACAAAATGCAAAAAAAAAAGCCACAAAAACCATCGTTAACTTTGCTTCGCTTAGATTTCCACAGACGCAAACAAGTTTTTAACAGCTCCTGGACGTACGCGCAACTTGGCTATGACAAAGCAAATTAAGTGGAAATTCAAGAGTTGGGAAGTTTGTATGATAAGGTACCACTGTATACATCGTTTAGTGCTGTTGCTGAAGCCCACTCGAACTGTTAAACTGTTATCTAAGATTACACACTCGCTGATGTACATTAAATATTACGATTTTTGACCAATTACGAAGGTAATGTGGTTTAAAGCAATTCAACAGGACAAGGCAACAATGTAAATAACAGTGCTGTATATAATTTAATATATAATCCTATATATAATAAACAATACTATATTAATTATGTATAAGATCATAATATAATATAGATCATAAATTATATTATACTGCATATAATACTACCGCCTAAATCCTGCTATTTTATCTGAAAAAATGACTGCTTTTAAGTGTGAATGTGTGTGGTGTGAACACTTCCCTGATGCTGCTCGATCTCAGCGTGACGTTCTAGCCTGTACAAAACGTCCGAACGTTCATCTCTCCATCTCCACCTTTCAGCCTAGATTTCCGTTACACCACCATATACACACACAGAGAGCAGCCTGTTGAACCAAACCCACTTCACGCTTTGGGGACTTTGTTGTCTCTTAGGGTATACACACACACACACACACACACACACACACGTGGATGAGGATGGTGCGCTTAAGATGCTGCACACTGATTCTCATTTCCTCTTTGAGTGCTGAGTATCAGTGTAACCGAATACACAAATCCATTATTAGGTACGAACGTATAATGCGTTCTGAACACACCTGTGCGTCTCAAAAACATAGCGTTATGAACATGAGGTTTTCACTTACTGTCTAAACAGTTAGTAATCCTGCTTTTTGTACTTGAGTGAGTGTGTGTGGATGATGCGCTTGGTCTGTTGTGTGTTGGATGACTCCCTCTGTCTGTAATGCGAGGGTGGAATGTGTCGGAGCGGAGCCGAAAGCCCGTGCTGACGACGGTGTGATGGTATGCGTCGGCTTCCCTGACTCATCATTACTTTAATTGAGATTTTTCGATCATGGGGAGTGGAGAGCCCCTCAGCCTCCTCTTCAGCTGTCTCGGGTTAATTCGGGATCTAATACCAGGAGACGCTAGTGCATAACGTCACGTCACCGCACGCAAAAATTTGCACGCGCTTAACAATCTGGGCGGTCGCCCTGTTGCACACAAACAAATGGCGCGTTCTCTATTTTATTACTCCACATTATATCCGAGTCCCAAAGGCGTCGTCTCGGTGTAGAGCGCTCGTTGCTTTACCTCCTATTTGCTTCATCTTTTCACTTTTCTCCCCCGAGGCCCTCCACATCATCAGACTTCTCCCGATGAGCATGAATCACCAGCCAGCGCTTGCATCCGTTCTTTAAACCCCTCAGAAAAAAAAAATCTATTCAGGGAAAACAAATGATTATCACTGGGCTTTTTCAATCAGTGCTGCTGGCGAGCAAGCGTTGGGGTAGCCGGGTGGGCGGAGGAGATAATTAGACAGGGTTAAAAATAACGCGGCTCTTTGTTTGTGCTGTCCCACATCCTCCACAGCTATCAGCACACACATCGCTGACTGTCAGGACGAGCAAAACGAAACGAACCAGACAGTCAGGTGCCGGAGCTCCATTCATAGTCATCTCCAGGCCCAAGAACGTCCCAGAACACTCGCTGTTTTGTCTGTTAAATCATTTTTGCAGCGACTGCCACAAAGAAGCTTCTTTAGGGCCCATAACGGGTAGGACCGTGATTGGTGGCAATAACAATGGGCTCAATTTGTGAGCGTTGTTTTGCTTGGAAAAATGTCTTTCTTGTGCATTCCAGTTCAGCAGAGTATAATGTTCACTGATTGTGTTGTTCTTCTTCAGACATCTGGTTTTAGACTATGAGTTAGCCCTTTAGCACTGTGTTATCACAGTATCTCTCAGAGACATTATTCAGTATGGGAGGAAGATATGGGAGGAAAATCGATGCAGTTTCATATTGTGATTATTGTACAGCACTTCACACGTATCACCACACTGATTCCAAAATAGATTTTATTTACAGGTAGTCCCCGACTTATGAATGAGTTCTGCTCCGGGAGCATGTTTGTAAGTCGGATTTGTTCTTAAGTTTGACAAAGTCCGAGTCTTGTACGCCTTTGACACAAATGTACAATGTCAAGCATACCAATCCACTTGACTAAAATTCTGTCCCCTTTCCACACTCCGCCATCATGTGGCCAAAAACCATAACTGCGCCTAAGGATCTGACTCTCACATGAGTGTTGTCATTGTCAAATGTCTTTAGACATTTTATACGTTCATTACACACTGAAAATATTGTATATAATTGTAAATATTGGTACCTGGTACACTGCAGTGTCTATTTTTTTTCACAATACAGAAATCATGGAGCTACTTCCATGATTGAACCGGAAGTAGAACCACGGTCTGTTCATATCTGCGTAAATTTCGTAACTTGAATGTTTGTAAGTTTGGGACTGTATTTCGTTTTTTAACTAAATAGTTGTATAATTTAGTTTTTTCCACTGGACGTCCCCCCTCAGATGCAGAAGTAGAATTCTCTATTGGTCAGTCTGGCCCCTGGGGACAAAGTCTCGATACACAATGCCACGAATGTCGAAAAGACAATGAGCAGACACTCGTTCGAGCTGTGGACCTGCCTCGCATTTTTTGGTCGTGGAGATAATGGGCTCTTCCACTGTAAAGACTGTTGCTTCGTCTCAGGGTCGTACCCGTACACCCAAGTTTAGTCACCGGTAATGATCCTTGACATGAAGGACTGGTCATCTACGGTACACTAACGGAATTCTTGGCAGACTTTAACGTAATGATCTTTCTGGTCCTGGGGATGAACTTGGCACCAACGTGGGACATGTTCACATCACACGTGAGGATTGCCAGCACTGTTGTGGATTGTTCTCCGACAGTCATAATGAACAAGTTGCCCATTTTCACACAGAGTAGAAATAGCAATTCATGATGAAATAGCAGACGTGGTAACACACAGGGTCAGAATAGCACCAGTTGCACAGCTCCAGATGTGCACATGACGATGTCTTTTTTGGCACGCTGACTTATGAAGGTCTGTGCTCCCTGTGACTGTGCGTGCAGTCTTGTGCTACCTGTTGACGTGTTATAAAACTAGTCTCAAAACCTTTTAAAACTACCTCATATATGTTTACATTTGAGGTGGTAATATGTTGTATCAGGATACAGTATTTATAAAAGAGCGATTCTAACAGTTTCACGATATTTTATCAGCTGCTAACTGGTGCTTCCCGTCCCTATTGTTCAGCTTAGATTCCGCGTTTTAATCTTCAGTTGGAGAATTTTATGCATTAAAGTTTTATTTTCCTGTTTCCACAGCCCTCACTTCCTGTGCTTTACACCTTGTCCAGTCAGGCGACCCATGAGGCAGTTCACCTGCTCTGCAGGATGCTGGTCTTTGACCCAGTAAGTACTTCAATTCATTTGTAGTACTTCAGACTGTAGATTTCACAGTAAACTTTTTGCCGATTCTAAGGTATACTTACTAGTAGTTTTTGTTAATGTATTTTTTTAATGCAAACGCAGCTTCGTTTATTTAAATCTGCATACATTTGAATAGATTTATAGTGTATTTAGGCTCCCTTTCCTGTTGCAAGGTGAAGCTCCCCCTCAGGGTGAAATCTCCTAACAATCTAAAATGTGTTATTTTTGGATTGACTTGGATTCGGCTGCTGTTTCCCTCGATCGTGATTAGCGTTCTTGCTCCTGCTAGTTAAAACCGTCACCAAAACGTGTTTTCGTGATGTTGAACTGTTCGTTTTTCCAGTCAAAGAGGATCTCGGCTAAAGATGCTCTGGCTCACCCGTACCTGGATGAAGGACGTCTGCGCTACCACACCTGCATGTGTAAGTGCTGCTACACCACGTCGTCTGGCCGGGTTTACACCAGCGACTTCGAGCCCGTCACCAACCCCAAGTTTGATGATGGTTTCGAGAAAAATCTAACATCAGTGCGGCAGGTCAAAGGTACAGTCTGTCTTTCTATTGATCTTTCTTTTCAGACCACATTTTCTTTTTCTTTCTTTCTTTCTTTCTTTCTTTCTTTCTTTCTACCTTAATCTTTTTCTTACATTTTCTTTCTCTCAGCACTTTACCCTTTTTATTTTTGTTTGTTTTTTGCTTGCTCTGGCTTCTTTCCTTTCTGTCTTTCCAGCCCACTTTCTTTTTCTTTCTTTCTTTCTTTCTTTCTTTCTTACTTTCTTTCTTTCTTTCCAGCCCACTGTCTTTTTCTTTTTTCTTTCTTTCTTTCTTTCTTTCCAGCCCACTGTCTCAAAACTTGCTTTCCTTGTTCCTTTATTTCTCTTTTCTTCTTACTGTCTTTGTATCTTTTCTTTTCTCTTGTTGTATCGTATCTTATCTGTTGTCTTTTCTTTTTTACTTTTCTTTTTTCTCTTTTATTTGTGCCTTCTCTGCTATGTCTGTATGTCCGGGCTCCCGCTGTGCCGCTCGCCTTCCCACTGCTGCTGTTTGCTTTCTTCCCGTTCCTCTCGTTTTCGCTCTCTCCTTTCTCAGAGGCCCCCCCATCAGCGGTGGCCTCTCACTCTGTCAGCGACGGCCTGCAGGCTTAAAAGCAGGCTTACCCTGCGACCGGCCCAAAATAGCCCTGCCCTTCCTCCTCCTTCCTCTTCCTCACGTCCTGCTTGTTCCGTGTTACTGCTGGAGGATTAGCGAGGGTGGACGTCAGCCGCCTGGAGACCGAAAGCACATTAGGCCATGTAGCCATGTTAGGAAAGTAGAGAGGAGATGAGAAGAGGAGGGGCTGTTCAGGGAAGGTCGGTCTATAATCTGTGAGATATCACCCAGTAATGTGTGTGGCTTACATCTTGAGGCATGGAAAAATCTGTTTCGTGCCTTGGGGGTTCAAATTTTGTTAAAGAAATTCACGTAATTACTTTTACATAATATTAATCGCTTCTAATTTTCTTAGAGAGATTCATTTGACAAAAAATTGCGTAATGCAAAAAAAGAAAATCCTTTGTGAATTTGTTACAAAAATGTGAATTATTAGGGCTCTTTTCATCACTGTCGTTATGTTTATCTATATATATAAATCCCCATTTTGTCTGTTTTTCCTCTCTAGAGATCATCCATCAGTTCATCCTGGAGCAACAGAAGGGGAATCGGGTACCTTTATGTATAAATCCCCAGTCTGCTGCTTTCAAAAGCTTTATCAGGTGAGATGAAGGCCCACTGTGTGTGTGTTTGTTTTCTTTTCTTACCAGAAGAGGGCGACATTGTCTTTCACTTGAACTGTTTCTGTGTTTGAGAGAAGTCAGACCAAAAAACAGACACAAAGTGGGTATAAGAATACAGCAGAACCTAAGCATACAAATTTAATCTGCTCCGGAAGCGAGTTCTTTAAGTGAAATTTCCTATAGGGAATAATGTACTAATATTACCAATTTCCAACACTATAATTATATTTTTCCCAGGCACTGGTGGCTCAGTGGTAGGTGTTTCGCCTGCCATGCAGAAGGCCCGGGTTCGATTCCCAGCCAGTGCCCAAACCCCCCAGCAGTGCCGGTCCCAAGCCCAGATAAATGGGAGGGTTGCGCAGGAAGGGCATCTGGCATAAAAGCTGTGCCAAGTTGTTGTGCGGACCGGGTATTCCTCTGTGGCGACCCCTTGCCGGGAGCAGCCGAAAGACCAACAACATAATCATATCCCCCCCCCCCAAAAACAGTCAAAAACATTTAGAAAACACATTGTAAATGAAGTAAAATATGCCTTTTCTTTCTGACCCATGGTGCTATGTCTTCACTAAGTCTTGCACAAAATGGCAAAAAAAAATAAATTCAAACTTGCTTTGCTTGACTTTACACTGATGCAAACAAGTTTTGAACGGTTCCCGGACATACTGTACGCGCATCTTAACTCTATTATTCGGTTCAGCTCGGTTCATTTGTATGCCGATGAAAATTTCTTGCAAATTTCAGTTCTGGAGGTGAGAACACATAAGGCAGTACATTCGTATGCCGACGTTCCACTATATGAATGTTACAGCTGAGAAGATGTAAGACTCATCAACGGATAAGACGTTGCGAAGGTTCATACAAGTTCAGAATTAGAAAGCAGGATTCAAATTTTTAAGCAGTCTACCCATCTATATTTTTATATTGAATATTTTTATTATAGATTATAATTATCCCTTTAAGGGTGTGCAAACTTTTGTTCATTGGACTTCCCGTAAACCCCTCCCAAAAACACCAATTCGAGTTTTAAAGCTCTGTTTTTGACTGATGAAATGCAGACAGGTTCTTTCAAGCATGCCTCAGAGTACAGATGAAAGAAGTGATGTAACTCTCCTCTCTCTCTTTCTCTTTCATCCGTCTATCTTCTCGTTCCAGCTCGACAGTAGCTCAGCCCTCCGAGATGCCTCCGTCTCCTCTGGTGTGGGAGTAGCTAATGATTAATGATGAACATAACGGAGATGATGATGATGATGATGATGATGACGATGTGACATGATGAAGACATGAAGTGGGTGGCGGTGGTGGCCGCCCACCGCGCACACACATGAACACACCTGAACACACCTCCGGACTACTGATGCCCCTTAAGAAAAAAAAAAAGAAAAGGAAAAGAAAAAAAAACCCTGCGTAGCATTTCACTGGAGTTAGCGCTTAGCTGAGCAGCTGACACGTGTGTGTGTGTGTGTGTGTGTGTGTGTGTGTGTGTGTGTGTGTACTGTAATACTAACTAAACCTAAATGAAGGTGTAAAGAAGCAACCACTGCTGAGGAAGATTTGTGAATAAATAGAGAGAGAGCGAGGGGGTGGGCCGGGCGTCTAACGTATAGTAGAAGTATTTCCACTACTCTGTAGTCTGTACAGTGGCATGTGCAAGTTTATGGGTGTGTGCAAGTGTGTGTGATAGCGAAGTGTGCACACATGTCAAACTACACACGCCAACAGATGAAGACGGACGGCTTCTGTGGAATACAATGTGTGTTCAATTGAAGGAAGGCTGTTGCCATTCATCCGCTTTGTACGTCACGCTTTATTTATTCACTGATAGAGGAAACGGGTGCAATCACTCCATATAGCACGGAGGGGCGAAAGCGCACTCTACCTCTCTCTCTCTCTCTCTCTCTCTCTCTCTCATTTTTTCTTCTTCCTTTCTCTCTTACACACACACACATAAACATACATACACACCCCTGCCTCCTAGCTCGTTTTCCAGCTCATCACTGTTTTATTAATTTATTTAATACTAGTGAGTTATTTCATAGCTTGTTCTTGGTTTTATTTTATTTTATCTTAGGTTGCTGCATTGTGTTGTTTTATGCTTTTTCCTCACACTCAGCATAAGACATCAGTATTTCAGTACGTTAGATTGCGTTACTGTGCAGAGATACTAATGGCTAAGCCTCTTAAGACTGCTGTACAACAATGGGGGCGTCGATGCTCCCGTCAGTGTTTCATACTGAAATATAAAGGAGAAGGAGCAGCAAGAATCCCGGGGCCCAAACAGGTCCGAAGTCGGGCATCTCAGATAAACGGGCCAAAATCAGGAGGGGCGTCCCTCAAGGTTCAATGCTGGTGCGGATATATGGTGGCATCCCTTACCCAGCGGTCACACTAGCAAGTGACAAATCTCTGTTGTTGCTTATTAGCGTATAGAGAATGAAGCTGTAGTATATGTACAACTTCTTAAGGTAACTAGTTAAACGTGAATACAATTTCGCACTAATCAAGGTGTGCGCTTTGGTTGTTTGACGTACGATACGTGCTAGAATTTCTACTAACGTCTTTCGTCAGAATAGATTAGGTTAGCACAGTAAGGTAGCTGTACTAGTTACACAGACTCACCAGTGACTCTTAACAATCCCTGCTTCCTTTTACTTCTCTTCATAATACATTCGTTTGTCAATTTTGCATCTCAAACAGCAATTTTTACAGCTAACATTGTAATCGGGGGACTGAAAATAAACATCAGACCACACTCTCCACAGGACTGGTCTACTGGGCTGATGGTTTCAATTTGTCACGTCACTGCATTATACACTGTGTTTTCATAGAATCGAGTAGATGTGATTGGTTGTTGGAATCTCGGTTTCGTACATGACATGAAAAACGAGTGTCGGTTTGTTGCTTGCTAGTGTGAATGCAGGGTTAAGGTTAAACGCTGAGTTTGAATATGGAGAAGAATGCTGCACATATAAAAACGGCATTCCTCAAGGTTCAGTGCTGGGGCAAATATAGTTCATGAATGAAAGGGGAAGACCGCAGTGCACAAAATAAGTCGTTTTGAGAGATCTATGCTAGTTTTTTTTTTTTTTAGCATGAGTAGAGCTCACGGATATACTCGGCTGCCGTTATAAAATATGACTGAGCGCTATAATGCCAGTAATTATATAATAGCTGATCTAGAAGGAACGTGGATGTCTGATTTCCGGCAATGATTTTCCATAAACGCGATGCGATCAACAGCCATTCCATGTTAACCATGAAATATTCCCCAAAAAGAAAGAAAAGACTCTTGTCTCTAAAGACAAGTGCGAGTGAATGTGCATGTATGAATCCAAAGCATGTGTTTCCTTCCGCCTGCCTGAAGCATCGCATCGCCGATCGCCAAGGTCAGTGACATGTCCTCAACCCTGCAGTTTTTTTTTATTTATTTCTTTTTAATTATTTTTTTTTTCGTCTATGTTTTTGTTGTTGTTGAAGAAGCCAGGGAAGGAAGGCCTAATTTCACCTTCATCACTTTCACACTGTCCGTAACGCAATCTCTCAGCAAGGAAAAGAAACAGAAATCTCTCGAAAAAAATAAACAATATTTAATATATTTTTTAGAGGACTATTTTTTAATTTCTTCCTTAAATGTGCTATGGCATGCTTTCCTCACAATCCACTGAATATGGTATGTAAATAAATGAGTAGTTGATTGATTTTCAATGGAACAGTCAAAAGAAAGGCATACAAATTTTAAAAAAGAAGACTCAAACACAGAAGAGTACTGCTGTATAGAGGTCGCATTAGCCTGCACATTTTTTAGGGCTGTGAAATTTGATTTTATTTTTGAGACTTGCATATAATTGTACATATTTTTCCTTCTTTTTTTTGTTTTGTTTTGTTTTTTTTCCCTGCACTAAAAAAGTGTAGATAAAAACATAATCCAGGACAGTATGATTATGGAAAACAAATGACACATAACCAATTATGTTAATTGTCTTGTGTGTACTGCAAAGCTGTGGATATGAGTAGTCTAATGAAGTAGAACCCTTTATTATTATTATTATTATTATTATTATTATTATTATTTGATTTTTCTTTAAGGAAACACTGAACTGTTTGTGTATATGTATATAATGAATTCACATTGTTGGTCTCTACCTCTGGAGCTCAGTGACTTGGTTGTTTACCTCCACACATTTTTAATTTAAATGTGGAGATTTAAAAACTTGAATGTCCCTTCCAACTTTTATATTCCTAGAAAACCCTGTGCAAAAAAAATTACAAAAAAATAAAATAAATCAAATAGCAATTGGTTGGAGGTGGGCCCATCTTATACTTGTACAAAATTCCATAATTCCACGTTTTCCCAACTCAGTGTTTTTTCCGACTGTTAGATCACACCAATCATTTTCGTGACGCGATACGACCCACAACGATCGAGATGTTTGGTTTTCTTATCGAAAGATGGCGCGTTCAAATTGGAAGTACAAATCCATGGCAGTGCGAAACTTTTTTCCCGCAGGTATAGCATGTTCGGGAGAACTATGCCAGACTATAAATAGAGTTTGTTTTCATGAAAGAGACTAAAATTTAATGTGTGTTGGGCCAACTCAAGGTGAAGGAAAAAGAAAAAAGGTACTACTCATGCTGTCAAACATTTTTATAAGACATTTGAGGTTTTTACTCAGAGGTAATGGTATTTGCATACATTTTATGAGGGCCAAAAAAAATTGTATACACACTTCAACATGAAAAAAATTATGCCTCTCTTCTGACGGTCACATGATGGCATCAACAATGGTGCGACTACTGATCTGTAGAGGAAACATACTACTACACATTGCTGCCATACGTCAATTCGAGTTTTTAAAAAGGCCATAGATAACAACTGTTGAAATGTGTATCCTTTTTTTTTTTTGGGACCCTTATATATAAACACACATGCTTAAAACAAGGAAATGGCTTTGGATGGCATGAAAACAGAGGTGGGGATCATAAGGGACCGGAAGGACTCCAGATGTATTATGTGTTTGAAAAAAAAAAAAAAAGAAAAGAAAAAAAAGTGGCCGGTCTCTTTTCAAAAATGTAGATTTGAAGTACAGTGGTGAAGCTCATTAAATGTTGACATTTATGAAAAATTAAACAAATCTGTCTGGTTTCTTTTCCCCCCCGCCTGCACTCCTTCATACGCCTATTGTTTATGCTACACTATAGGGCCAAAAGTATGTGAACACGGCCATCACACCCATATCTTTGGGGTGTATTGGAACAGGAACCTCCTCAACATCCAGACACCAGTACCTGTGCTCACTAATGCTCTGAAAGCTGCTAAAAAAACAAATCCCCATAGCCATGCTCCAACAGTGTTGTAGTGGAGATTATTGTTATAGAAAAGGAGAAATAAATCTGGAAGATGTTCAATAAGCACATATGGGAAAGATGATTTGGTGTCCACAAACTTTTGGCCATATAATGTTTACACTTCAAATCCTACACACTGCTGTGGTTGTGTAATGTGATAAGCAGAAATGTAGTGAAGTAAAAGTGTAGATATTTCCTGCACGAGGTAGTGGAGTAAAATGTAAAAAGTATCTTCTAATAAAACCACTCAAGTAAAGTACAGATACAGCATGTGAAAAAAAAGTACAGTAACAGGAACCTCGGATTACAAGCAAAATTTGTTCCCGGAAGCGGGCTCGTATTTCAAAACACTCGTAAACCAAAGGAAATTTCCCCATAAGAAATAATGAAAATTCTAATTATTTGTTCCACAGCACAAAAAATAAATAGGTAAAAATAATTTACACAAAGTAAAAAAAAAAATTAACCTGCACTTTACCTTTAAAAAAAAGTACAAATAAATCCCGACTGATAAGTGTTTCCGTTTATGTGCACAGCCCCCCCCCCCACTCTTCTCATCTTACACTGTAACCCCTTCTCCTCTCTTGTTTCACACACACACACATTAACGGAAAGACTGTTTTATCGGGAAAATTAGCAAGGAACATCGCTAATAAGTCTCACGCTATCTCTTTGCTCTCTACAAAACATGTTGCCTAGTAGAACTGTGTACAGGTCCTTAGTCTTGTATAGCTAATTTGCAGATCTGGTCTTCCAGACATTGCCTTGACTTGCATAGTTTGCCTCAAATACAATTTATTAATGACATTTTGAAATTGTAATGATATATATTGTTTTGTTTTTTTACATAGCCTTTTTTTATTTGTTAAATTGTTTTTCAGTTAGTTCCTAAACCACCTTCTTAAAGCTACTGTATAGTTGTTGAGTGCTATCACAAAGTATACTGAACCATAGAATTCATTTCTATTAATTTTTATTCCTATCAGTTAAGGCCTAAAAACATGTTAATTTAGTTCTAGTACAGCCGGAAGGGTGATTGCACATGCTGCAATTACGTTTTCTATTTATTTATTTTATTTTTATTTTGATCAAATATTAAGTAATTGTGCGTTATCATTTGCAGAAAAACTAACTTTTTTGCACAATTATTTTTATTATTATAATTATAATAATTATAATTATTGCATCTTTAATAAAATACATACACTACCGTTCAAAAGTTTGGGGTGACTTTCTAACTCCATGATGGTTCCTGATTTTTATTTCTTTCTACATT
>JAOVVA010000052.1:25074585-25085634 GCA_028565275.1 Leiocassis micropogon | reverse complement strand
TTTTTTAAAGGTACAGCTTTACCTCTCATTGTTTCAAAGAACTGACACTGGAGACTCCTTCCATACGTAAATGTCATGCCTGCACCTTAACAGTTATATGTGTTTAAAAAATATATTTTTCTAAAATGGACCTTCCTTCTTACATATGTTTCTTCCAGCTGGAACTACTGTCAAGAGCTGATGTTATAGAAAATTAATCACCATCGTCTGACCAGTCAGAATTGAAAATTCAGCAGCATTGTGGTATAAACAACAATAATACAGTAAAAAAAAAAAAGAAAACCGTGAGGCATAAAGACTTACATTGGAAGATAACTATTTGGCAGAAAAAGCACATCAACAGTAGATAACTATATCTTCACACTGACTTGCCGAGCTACTTCTGTAGAAATGACGGTATTTGATGGAATTTGCAGGAAGGATGTAGGTCGGCAATTCAACATTAATATAAACTTGACAGCCTATTGTTTTTAATCTGATTACTAAAACTTCCTGCTTTGATGAATATCCTTGACTGTAAGTGTGAATGTGAGGACAGCAGCAAGAACCTGTCTTTGTTATTTACTGTAGAAGTCTCAAACATTTCCTGCAAGAGCTTTTGAGATCTTAACAGATCAAATCTCAAACATCACAGCTTTTTCTCTCATACCGTAAACTGAACAGGAAAAGGAATAAATAAAAAATGGACAATTCAAAGAGGAACAATTGCTGTGTCACATTTCAGTCTAATTATACTGGCTTTGAAGTGCCTTGAAGGTTACATATGCCTTGTTTATGTTCTTATACTGTACAATAAAGTCTTTTATTAGTGCAAACGATCCTGGACACACTGGTGAGATTATAATGAAAGATGGCGAATCATGAATTCATGAATTAATTTTCCCCATAATGAAAACTTAATTCATGAATAAATACAACAAATAACCACAGAACTGCTTTCTTTTTACAGTGAAGTTTTTCCTGTTTTCAGTAAAAGAGTTATATAACTGCACATATGTATGTTATATAACCACAAGATGAAGACAAATCTATAAATAGGATACAGATGGATTTCCCAACAAGGAACAAAAAAGAAATTACCTTAGTGATGAAAGAGTACACAGTATATGTTGCAGATGATTTCCACACAGCCCTGCCCACGTGCTCTAGATACAGTGTGACCTGCCCCAAAACCTGAAGAGGCTGAAGCCTATAAAAAGAAAGAACGTCAAGGGTTGTAAATCAGGTGTGAACTTGAGACAACTTGAGGAGAACCTTCTGCATCATAGATAAAAAGGTGAGAAGTTATTTCTTTCTTTCTTTTTTCTTTCTTTGTTATTATTTAGTATAAGAACATTTTAAGCACTGAATTAGAATTAGAATTATAAGATTAAGCTACCATGATATACATAAAATAACTGTTTATTTTTTTATTTCATAAACAGACTCATTTGGCATCACAGTGACTGTTTTCAGCACCTTTAAATAAAAGGAAAAATGGGAAAGATCTTTCACGATAGCACAAAGGAGACCCCCACGACCCAGACAAACAAGGTGAGTGAAGTCCAATAAGCTTTGATGCATATATTTCAGTCAGGCATGATGACATCTGTAGTTGCAGTAAAACAGTGGTATAACTGGAAAAATAATAATAATAAAAAAGAAAAATAATGAATTTTATATAAAATGAACAATTACTTTTGTTTATAGTTTTTTATGTTTGTATTAAATTATTATTATTATTATTATTATTATTATTATTATTATTTGTAGTAGTATCATCTTTAAATATGAGAGTAATATGAGTAAGTAAGTAAGTATGAGAGTAATTTTTTTTCTCTGCAGGTTAAGGAAAATAGAATCAGCCGATGTCCTATGTCGATACACATGAAAAACTTTGAAAATGGCTCGAGACACCAAGACACACTTTACCACAGAGCTGTCAAGGTGAGTACTGACATTAGTCTTTATATTTATTTTGTTTATAGTAGAAAAAAATCGAAACTTCTTTCTTCTTTTCTTTATTTATATACTGTACACACACTACTAGTTAAACCTTTGGACACCCCTTATAATTCCATAGATTTTGATTTCGTTCTACGTTTTGGTCTTGCTTTCCTGGGAAGGTCTTCATGAGAAACAGTTACATCATTGTGCTTTATGGGTTTTGCAAATGCACTTGACACAATACTGTTCGTACAAGAACTGTTTCAGAACAGCTGACCTCAGTGTCTTAAAATAGGAACTGACTTTTTTTGGTACCTAATGCCATACAGTATGTGTTGTTTAATAGTTTTCAAAAAATTCAGTATTAATTATAAATGACAAAGCAAAAAACATTGGGTGGTTGGTACTACAGTATATATATAGATCTACAATACATTGTTATAGAAACCAATGACAGGCAAATTTATATGGTCTAAATGGAACAAAAAACAGAACATTTGCTCCAAATTCCTAATAAATACTCTCTCTCTCCCTCAGAATCAGCTCTGCAAACCAAAAGTGTGTGAGGGGTCCATAATGAACCCAAAGACGTTAACACGCTCTTCTCCCGCGTCCCCACCTTCCACCAACGAGCTCCTTACACAGGCTATTGACTTCATCAATCAGTACTACAAATCGTTCAAAAAGTAACCAAACCTTACAAAACATACATCAGTATCATTATTGCTAGTTGGAGGTTAAGTGGTTTAAGCTAAGCCTTGCTCTGTTTGTTTCCTGCAGCTCTAAAATAGATGAGCATCTGGCCCGTGTTACCGAAGTGGCCAGTGAGATCGAAAACAGCGGAACTTATCAGCTCACACTAGAGGAGCTCGCATTTGGAGCTAAGCAGGCTTGGAGGAACGCGCCTAGGTGCATCGGCAGGATTCAATGGTCTAATTTACAGGTCAAATATTTTTATTCCTATTGAAATATTCTTCGATTGCATTTTGTGAATAAACTGTGAAGCACCTAATGCGTAAATACAACGCATACATACGCAACTACATACAACTTTTAACGTAAAATGGACATTTTTTCTCGTCAGGTGTTTGATGCACGCAAATGCAGGACAGCAAAGGAAATGTTCAAGTACATGTGCTCTCACATTAAATTTGCCACAAATGGTGGCAATTTAAGGTACAGTTAATTTTGGATGCATGTTATGTTCGATCAGGACTAAGATGAAGAATATAATACTCTGTGTCATGCTTCTGTAGGAAAATATTCAGAGACAGGGTGGTGTCTAAAGTAAAAAATCAGTATAAAGCAAAATCACTGTTTAGCAACAACAACAATAATAATAATGATGATGATGATGATGATGATAATAATAATAATAATAATGGTCAAAATTGGTATGTTTAGGTTAAATTTATTTAAAAAATTAAGTACGAGCTTAATTAAATTTAGTGAAATTTAAATAATGTCAATATGTTAAAATTACACAAAACCAGAACCATTTTTGAGTGCAGCAATAAATAAATTTAAATAAAAAAACCTAGACAAATGAATGCAGACCTAGACATAAAACTACAACTTTAATTCTGATAAAATGCTCACATCAGAGACTCCTTTAATGAATTCTACACAAAAGTGTTATTTATTTTGTAGTTAGCAGAATTGTATTGTAATCTATATTTTATTAGTCGCAGGTTATGTGGACCTCAGCATATTGACATAAATCTGTGATTTATATTTTTCTGTAATTTTACATTTCTATAATTTACATATTTATAATTTTATATTACCTTTAACAGGTCAGCCATCACTGTGTTCCCTTCAAGAACTGATGGCCAGCATGATTTCCGGGTTTGGAACAGTCAGCTTGTTAAATACGCTGGCTATCAGATGGAGGACGGCCATATTATAGGAGACCCTGCTAATGTGGAGTTCACTGAGGTATCCACAAGACATATTTTAATTTATATTTATTTTCAAATATAAAATATTAGATTTTTTGGAGCCATAAATCAAACTAGTTACGTAATACACCCATGCACCATGTTTTATTTTGGTTTCTAAAGTATCTGACCTCTGCTTTCTAACAGATTTGTGTCCAACTTGGATGGACCCCAAAGTACGGGTCCTTTGATGTGCTGCCACTGATCTTGCAGGCCAATGGGGAAGATCCTGAGCTATTTGAAATTCCCCCAGAGTTGATACTGGAGGTTGAAATGGAGCACCCACAGTAAGTCATGTGTACACTGTATATTTGGTAAAGAATAGGCGTAATGTAATAGGTTAGAATAACCTGACAGTAGTTTAGACTCTGATTTTATACCCATGCATTAAAACTCTTTGGTTATTCAACAGGTATAAATGGTTCAAAGATCTGAACCTCAGATGGTATGTACTGCCTGCAGTCGCAAACATGTTGCTGGAGATTGGTGGACTTGAATTTACAGCATGCCCGTTCAATGGCTGGTACATGGGCACTGAGATTGGAGCGAGGGACTTCTGTGATCCTCAGCGCTACAACATTCTTGAGGTAAACCTAGTTCCGTCAGTATGGGATGGTCCAGAAGTTTAGCTTTGGACACTCAATTTTTCATATCCTTACCTTCTCCAGAAAGTTGGACGCTGTATGGGGTTGGATACACACAAACTATCATCCCTATGGAAGGATGAAGCTCTGGTTGCTGTCAATGTTGCAGTGATTCACAGTTTTCAGGTAAAAAAAGCCATTATATGCTGTTTATAGAGAGTAGAAGAAGAATCTATACTATTTAAAGGTCTTATGTGAGTATCTCCTTGTTTTGTGCTGCAGAAAAATAAAGTGACCATCACAGACCACCACACTGCCACAGAGTCCTTCATGAAGTACATGGAGACTGAATTGCGCCTGCGTGGTGGCTGTCCTGCCGACTGGGTTTGGCTGGTACCTCCCATGTCTGGCTCTCTGACCCCTGTGTTCCACCAGGAGATGATCAGCTACATCCTATCTCCCTTCTTTTACTACCAGGTAGGTACTTACTCTGCAATTCACAGCAAAATAGTAAAATAGTAACAAGTATAAATGCACAATATTCAGATTTGGGGACTCAGTTTAAGTTGTTTGAATATTTACTTAGGAAAGGTTCTTCATATTTAGACTCGAGTAACACAGGTGCTCAAGTAAATTTTGGGGGCTCTTAATTCAGATTGATTTTGTTTAGGTCACATCTCTGACGTTTCCAGATTGATTTTTTTTTATTTGATGTCATGGAAGAATAGTTGCTTAATTTTAAGGGAAAAATCCTGTATAACTGAGACTCACTTTTGTTTTAGCCAACCTCCACAATGCATACACACGTCCTGAGCAATAGGATAGAACTTAAGACTGTACTTTCATTTTGAATATAGATTGTATTATATATGTATTAACTTGTTGTTAATATTGCTGTTGTTTAAAGCCTGATCCCTGGATAACATATGTCTGGAAAGACGAGACAAAAGGACTAAAGAAACGCAAACGAATCGGCTTTAAAGCACTTACAAAGTAAGATTTTTACATTTTTATTTCAAAGCTTATTGGGCAGATAATTTTAAGTGTAATTATGATCATGTATTTTAATTCTGATTTTTTTTTTTTGGTCTTTTTTAGGGCAGTGGTCTTTTCTCAAATACTCATGCAGTCTGCCTTGAAAAAGAGAGTGTCTTGCACCATCCTCTATGCTACTGAAACTGGAAAATCACAGACATTTGCCAAAAAACTAAAGTCAATGCTCAGCTGTGCTTTCAATCCCAGGGTAAGAAAACCGATCCTACATATCATTCTATATCATATTTTTATGCTCTGGACCTGATTTACTTATTAATTTTTTAATCTGTGAGATAATCACTCAACTAATTTTATTTTTGAACTTGTATAGCTACTTTGCATGGAGGACTACAAATTTCAGGATCTTAAGGATGAGCGTTTTATGATGATCATCACCAGCACGTTTGGCAATGGAGATCCTCCAGGAAATGGAGAGGTATGTGCAAAGATACTAATATTTAAAACAGTGTAACTGATCACAACATGGCAGTTACTTAATTGCAAGTAGTGTATGGCAGTATTTGGTTGCTCAGTGATGTTAAAGAAATATTTTAAATCTGGAATGAATTATATAGTATGTGTTGCCTTCCTAAATACTCTAAAGCAACTAAATAAACTAAAATGAATGAATCAATCTTTTCTCAGATTTTCAAGAAGCAGCTCATGAACTTGAATAAGCTACAAAACAACATGAGGTTAGTCCTAAGTATATCTGGTTAAACAAAACATAAAATTTACACACTTAAAGCTCTTAGCTTTGAATAATTTATTTTCTTCAATCACACAGGTATTGTGTTTTTGGCCTTGGCTCTCGGATGTACCCACAGTTTTGTGCTTTTGCCCATGCTGTGGATAATAAGCTTGCAGAATTGGGAGCCAAATGTGTGACCTCCATAGGAGAGGGAGACGAGCTTAATGGGCAGGAAGAGGCTTTCTCAGCCTGGGCCTGCAATGTGTTTAAGGTTGGTGTGACACCAGCTAACTTTAATGGCAACTAAGCATAAAAAATTCAGATTTTTCTGAAAATTGCATTCTATCCTATAGGCTGCATGTGAGGAATTTGGTGTTAAGGGTCAACTGTCAGGGTCTCACCAACTATCAGAGACCTGGGATCCTTTAAAACACAGAGTGCAACCTGACAGCAGCAGCCTAGACTACATCACGGGTACCGTGTCTAACACAATTCTTTTAAAAGAACACAGCTATTGGATACACATATTATTATGAATTTCATTATGGTGCTGAACAGCCTATATATTTTGTCCTCACAGCTCTGTCAGGACTCCACTCTAAAACTGTGTTTCCCATGAAGATGAAGAAGAGGAAGAATCTCCAGAGTGCTAAGTCAAGGTCTGCTTGTAATCAACATACTCTATAGTCTTCTTTTCTTGGTTTGTTTTGGAACAGCAAAGGCCCATTTTTCAATAGTTGGTTTCACAATTTCCTCTTGATTTTTTTTTCAGCTGCTCTACTATACTAGTGGAGCTGGAAGTGGATGGTGGGAAAGAAGTCTTAAATTACACTGCAGGTGACCATGTGGGCGTTTTCCCAGGGAACTCACCAGAGCTGGTGATGGGCATTCTGAAGCACCTTCCCAATGCTCCTCCACCTAATCAGACTGTCCAGCTTCAATACCTGCCTGAATCTGTCCCTGGTAAAAGCTCTACTAAATTATCAAATAATACTTCTATCAAATATCCTCATGGATAATCCCAATGACTGGTGGCAGAACTCAGCATCTTCAAAAGTAGTAGACTGTTAAGTATTTGTGCTAGTTTGAAATAATATTTTATTATTGAAATAATAAGCAGTCCGAGTGCCTAAAATGACAAATTAGTTGAGAAGCCAGTGCTCTACAGAATCATATGGAAGTCAGTAGGGATGCAATACAAATATACAGTACAAATACGTCATGAACTGTCTGATATGATATTATTGTGATACTTAGGTGCTTAATCAATTTGTATTGCAATTCTACAATATAAGTATCAAGATTTTATACATATCCTGATTCAGCATTAATTCTTATTTTGGGATTTGTTACAATTCTAAACAAACTGAGCAAATAATTTGCTCCAACCACAAGATGCTGTGTTGCTTGCCAATGTGTGAATAGTTTATAGCATGCCCCCTGTAGGATTATAGGGGAACAGAAACATTTTATTTCCACAAATGGCGACATATATTTTAAAAATAAACACGTAAATTTTAAAGATCAAAGACTTTGTTTCAAATACTTTGTTTTCAAATTGGTCTCTTGTAGGAGGTGAAAAATGGCAGACAGATTCTCGTATCCCAGCCTGCTCTCTTACCCAGGCTCTTACATTCCTCCTGGATATCACCACATCACCTTCTCAAAGTTTCCTACGCAAACTTTCACAATTGGCAAACAACAAAGACGACCAACAGCGCCTCCTAGAACTGGCATCGGTAAGCTAAGACTCAATGAACACCTTCTTTATGTTAGAGTGTAACTTTTTCAAATGTGTATTACTTATGAAACTTACTTTACAAACCTTTTTCTTTTTTTCTTCTTTTTTTTGTTGTTGCAGGACTCCAAGTGTTACTCGGAATGGAAATCATTCCACAAGCCCAACTTCCTAGAGATTCTAGAGGAGTTTTCATCACTGGAGCTCTCTGCAGCCTTCCTACTTAGCCAGCTACCTCTGCTGAAACCCCGTCTCTACTCTGTCAGCTCCTCACCTGATCTCCACCCTCATGAGCTTCACCTCACTGTGTCTGTGGTCAACTATCGTACCCAAGGTAAAAACAATAATCAATCTAACAAACATGAGAAATCTATGCCGTGGAAAAAAAAAAAGAGTATTTAATATTGTTTTTATTACTCATCAGATGGAAAGGGTCCGCTACATTATGGTGTCTGTAGCACATGGCTCAACACTCTTAAAGGAGGAGAGACAGTTCCCTGCTTCATCCATAAGTATGTAACCAAATTCTTTTTGCAATTATACACCACATATAACATACTTTAGAAGATTAAAATGACTACAAAATGAAACAAACAGTTTCCCATGAAAGAATCTTGGGTATATGATGTTGAATAGTACAGTACATAGGAAATGGGGAGGTAACGATTGCAACAAGTTTATCAGTAGTGTATAATATAAGTGTAGACAGTCGACGTGTAAGAATGTGGTCCTACAGTATAAACAGGTCCTTTCTCCCAAATTCATCCTTCGATTTTTAGGTACCAAATCTGGCAAGAAAGTCACTTATAATATCCTGATTGTTATGATTTCAGATCCGGTGGCTTCCACCTTCCACCAGATCCCACCACTCCGACTATCCTTATTGGAGCTGGAAGTGGCATTGCTCCTTTCCGCAGCTTCTGGCAGCAACACTTCCATGACATGAAAAAGACAGGTACTCCCAGATCCACAGATTGTGCATGCAATCAACAATATAAAATATAACAAATCAGACCAGTTTCAGTGAATAAGGTCAATGTTATTCTCTTATCACAGGTTTGCAAAAGAGTTCAATGATGCTGGTGTTTGGTTGTCGTGGTGCGAATATGGATCATCTATATAAAGAGGAGACATTTGAAATGAAAGAAAATGGCACTCTGAAGAGCATCACTCCAGCATACTCTCGCCAGCCTGGTCTCCCCAAGGTATGTCAATAACAGTTCAAGGGGTGGAACTAGTGTAAATGTAATAGCTAATCAACAATGCTGGCACCTTAACTTGAGGTTGCTTCACAGGTGCTACAACTGTTTCTCTTTTTTCTGCCTAGGTGTATGTTCAAGATGTTCTGAAGAAGCAGCTTAGTGAAGATGTTTGGGAGGCCTTGAACCAGAAGTCTGGACATGTGTATGTATGTGGGAGTATGAACATGGCCCGGGATGTCGCACATGCTATACAGGAGATCCTGGTTAGCCATCTGGGTGTAACACTTACCCAGGCTGGAGAATATTTGGGCCAACTCAAGGTGACCTCTCATTATTTCATAAATACATAATTTCCTTAACAGACTGTTGAGCTTGCTCCAAAGTAAGATTGTGTGCTCTTGAACATAATGACAATGTTTCTATTTTAGGCGGAAAAGAGGTACCATGAGGACATCTTTGGAGCCTAGTTCTGGAGCACACAGAACACAAGAAGATCTGTGATAAAAACTAGGAAATAAGTTCAGGTCTGTTAATATGAGTTGGTTTAGCATCGGAGATCCAAAAGTCAGTAGTTGAGATCCAACAAGCATTAATACATACAGTATTGTACTATGACAGTACGTAACATTTGGTCTCTGGCATAATATCCATTATTGTTGGAATATTCAGTATATTAATCTGTTCATTATCTTAATAATTCAATTAACAATATATCTATCATTTATTTGAGTTTGTTGTATCTTTTCTATGATAATAAGACCTAAAGTAGAATCTTGAGGATTGATTGGTGTTGCTCAACTCATGACTTTCTCTAAATATACATTTTGTAAATGTGTTTTTAAAAAGTTTGAAAATTGAAATGTCTATTATTTTAGATTTTCAACTGATTGCGCAGCTATGTGTACAAATGAAACTGTACAATAAAATTCATTTATGGGAAGTTTATGCGCTCTATAAGCCTCATTTTTTAAAGTTGGATACGAAGTGATTTATCTGTAAATTATTCACACAAGTGTTTACTGAGATGGTACTGACTGAAAGACTCCAATTTTTATTTTTATCACATCAACCAATTTAAGGCAAATTTTGCAAAACCTCTTTCATTTAATGATAATAATGATAATAATATAATTAATAAATAAGTAATCAATCCAGCAATCCAAGAATATTTAATTATGACAAACATAACAGCGTCCTATAAAAGGAAAGAATGTTATTGTGTCCTAATGGGAGACCATGTCCTGCATTATTAGTAAAATGAAATTAAAGATAGATAGATAGATAGATAGATAGATACATAGATAGATAGGTAGATAGATAGATAGATAGATAGATAGATAGATACATAGATAGATAGATAGATAGATAGATAGATAGAACTTTATTATCCTTGCATAGTACAAGTATTCAGAAAAGAATGAAGTTTAGCATCTATCAGAAGTGATAGTAGCCTATACACATACGTGTATATATTGCTATAGTGCTTAAATGAGAATATTTATAGGAGAGTTATGAAATGTATTACAGGTAATGAGGTGTGGTTTAAGTGGTTAATTGAAAGAGTCCAATTGAAAGAGTCCAATTTTTTCATAATTGGATAACATGCACCAATGTAATGCAAATTTTAGCAAAAAACTCAGTTATTTAATAATAATGTGAATAATAAGTAAATAATCTATCCAGCAATCCAAGTCTATTAAAAAAATAACAGCGTTCTATAAAAGTTGCACATTCTGCAAATAGTATTTGATATCACCCAAATGAGGATGGGTTTCCTATTTAGTCTGGGTCCTCACAAGATTTCTTCCTATTGTCATCTCAGGGAGTTTTTCCTTGCCACCATCACCTATGGCTTACTCACTCACTGATTCCCTCACTCCCTCACCGACTCACTTCCTTACTGACAAACTCCCTCCCTCCCTCACTTTCTTAA
>JAOVVA010000052.1:25016803-25032131 GCA_028565275.1 Leiocassis micropogon | reverse complement strand
ATAGTCAAAGTGGGAGGAGAATAAACCATGGAGGTGGTGGACAGTCCTGAGAAACTTAGGAGATTTATTTTATATTTCCACTTATTCTGCTTTAGAATATGAGCTAACGTCTGGATTGTGTACCAAATAGCATTAATTGAAAAGCTAGTGTAATAGTTCACAGTTTTCCTTACTTTGATTACTTTTTACACGGCAATTTGGGAACATCCCACAAGAGCTGCAGTTTTGGAGTTGCTCTGACCCTGTCTGTCGTCTAGCCAGTTCAATTTGGCCCTTCTCATAGAAGCGACATTTTCAATATTTCGTCACAAATGCGGCTGGAAGTGGGTGGGATATACAGTAATAAACAGCAAGTGTACTTTTTTTCTTGAAGTTGATGTGTTGTAAGCAGAAAAATTGTGCAAGCTTAAGGATTTGAGTGGCTAGAGGACTGGTTCAGAGCAACTTCAGAATGGCAGGTCTTGTGGGATGTTCCCGGTCTGCAGTAGTCAGGACCTACTAAAAGTAATCCAAGGAAGGAAAACCAGTGAACTTACAGCAGGGTCATGGATGACCAAGGTTCACTAATGCGCATGGGGAGTGAAGGCTGGCCAGTGTAGTCTGATCCAATAGAAGTGTTAGTGTACTTACTGCTGGTTGTGGTAAAAAGGTGTCAGAACACAGAATGCATCACTATTATGACCTACTCAATATTAGGCAGGTGGTCATAATGTTATGGCTTATGTGTGCAAGTGGTTCACTTAAAAGAGTCGACACAGGGAGTCGACTCAGTAGCAGACAACACGCCATTACGAACAGGTAAATATTTTTTATTTGTTTCTACTTTCCTGAACATCTCAAGCAAACTTAAAATATTTTCCCATGAAACATAGATTAATGCGAGTGATCAAATATGATCATTGTAGTGTGGAAGGATCCAGTTTTACGTTTGAGATGCAGTGTTGAAAGATCTGGCAACCCTGCCTGCAGTCTTTCGGAAAAGCGTGCTAGTGAGGAGTGAGGAAGCGGGGGCGAGTGTGAGGGTAAAAAGAGGACAGATACACAGCTTGTCCTTAAATGCACGCTCAATTTGGATATCTGGGGGGATTTATGAAAAGAACCGGGACACGTTCGAGTTGAGTCTATCTGGTTAAAACCTCCTCACACACAGCTTTGTGTATTGGCTGGTGTACAGGCACTCCATACTGATCCATTGCAATGCAGGTCGAGCTGATCTGATCTAAACGCTGAGCCGATCTGTAATAAGCGACGAGCTGGGCTTAATCTCTTATTTCTGAATTAAACACACACCAGGACTGTATTTATTCAGTGTTATAACGAGCGTCCAAGCTGTCGGCTGTTTCTGCAGGGTGTCTCAATGGAGAGCTGTGGTCGGGACTCTCCTGGGATCTGGATTAGCACATAAAGGATCCATTCATAGTGAATCTACAGGAAAAAAAAAAAAAGTCGACGCAAAGCTGAGGTATGACACTTTATATTAATTTCGTACAATCAATTTCGTTGAAAGTGTTCTTTGTTAGCTTAAACTACACAGTTTTATTGTCATAAACTACGTATTTTAATATATTTTTCCCATTAGGTTATCTTGATATGAGTCTACACTATACACGTACTGTTCGTTAAAAGTAACCGTAAAAATCCGTTTATAACTGTTCAAATAACTGTCATATACATTTATATATATAAAAAAAATGACGGTTGCAATCGCGAGCTAGCGTGTGAAGTATCCACGGGTTGCCAGATTGGGTGCCATAATTGATATCGCATTAAACTGTGAAAAGATTAGAAATGTATAGATTGTCATACACATCATTCCAATATTACAGTACAATACATAATATAAAATGTCCAATCAATCCGGTGTGATATAAATTGTTCACGCGTGACGTGAATTCCGCTCAATCTGGCAACGCAACGTTGTGTCATGGCGTTTTTCTGTTAGCATGGTTAGCCTAACGTGTCGTGATATGTCACTGATGGCTTCTGCTTTCTGTAGCCTCGCTTCTGTTCCTAAATTGTTTTTTAAAATGTCTATCATAAAACCAGAACATACTTGTCATTTATGCGCAATATGTTTGTTATAAAATAAAATTATATTGATCAATGACACTAAAGGAATTATTAGCTCTGGACTAAAGGGCTAGCATTACTGAGAGCTAAGCTAACCTTGCTAACTAATCACCTCACAGGTGGAAATGTAATTTAGTAATACGTAAGAATTTTGTAAATTAAATGCAGTTTAATTTACATTAGGTATTGAAATAAGTTTTGCAATCATGCTTTTTCTTGGAGAAGAAAACGCTAGTACTTCAGTATTGTGAAGGGCTAGGGGATTTGCCAAAACAATCGTATCACGATTTAATTATCGCAAAAATACCGACTTTATTCTCGCAATATTATGTCTTTATGTCTATGTTATTTGCTACCCATGGTTTTTAAGTGAAAAACTAATTTTATAAGAAATAAGCCACATCAAATTTAATAATGAACTTTTTTTAAAAGGTTTAAAATTGTAACATAATTGAAGAAAAATGTCATATCAAATCAGGATATTCATAAAATTATAATACTTATAGAATTTGATTCCCATCCCTACTAAATATTATAATTTTATTCTGGGAAAAATTACAACTTTTGCTATCAAAAGTGTATAAATTGATTTTGAAAGTATTTCAGCTTTATTTGTAGAAGCTTTGCATTTTTTTATACAGAGGGCTCAAAATGTCATGATTTTTGATATTGCTCAAGATATCGATTATGTTTTTCAATAACAACAGTCCTGAAAGTATTTTCACATATTTGACCACAACAAAAGTAACTTAAGTGTGTAAAATACCCAGGACCATGCTGTTATAGGAAAATAATGAACACTAGTGCTGCACAATTAATTGCATAAAAATCACAAGTGCAATATCAGTGTTTCCCACAGGTGTGAAATATACTTGAGGTGGTAGCCAGTGAAACGTGCTAACACAAACAGCAAATATGCATGACCTTTGACACAATATTTTGATTTATTTGATCGTTGTTCGTCCTTCAGCGGATCATCCAATCCGCGCACAACTTTTTTTCCCCCAGTGGCTGGGGATTTTGAGTTATTTGTTATTTCTATTATGTTCAGATAATTTCGGAGATCCAACATACTAACCCTGCCCTCAAGCTACACATATGTGAAGAATAAGATGAAGTAAAAACATTAAGAACTAAACACTCTTTGGTGTACAAACTTGGCACTGTTTGGCAAAACACGTAACATTTTTTGCATTAATATGTTTTAATAAATATATATAGGAGTCACGATTGTGCTATATAAAGTTACATATGTTTTTTTTCAGCACAACTTAGGCAGTATGATGAACTGAATTATATTTAATTTTAATCGACTATATAAACATGACTGAGGGAGAAAAAAAAGTAATAGCACAGATTTGTAAAATTACATGTTATGTTTTTTTAGGTTGCTTTTAATCAATAATGATAAAAATAGGTGCATTTTTGTGAGTTCTATATTTTTGTGACATCATTTCCATATTTTAGTACTAGTAAAATGTAAAATGTTTTATAAGTAATGATGACTTTGGTTCTACATGAGATATCACCAAACCACAGTTTGCTTTGGTTAATGCAAACTGATGGCATCTTTCTCCCAGACAGATTTTTAAAAAGGGTTGGCAAATATACTGGTGTCTCGCCCAAGTATATTATATGTGTGGGAAACAATGAATATGTATATAATACCATCATTTAAATTTGTTTGTTTAAATACTTTTAAGGTAATAAATAGATATTGATTATCTCTTGATAAGATCATTCGTGCCGTTATTTGCTGTTAGCCTCGATAAATATATTTAAATACTAAATTGTACAGTTAATGGTTGCAAATCACAACTGCAATATGTGTAAAAATAGACTAAATGTTTTTTTTGTTTTTTTTTCCTAAATCAAATTATGCAGTCATAATTTACACCATTCTGTTGTTAATAATTTTCCTATAATAGCATTACACCAAGTGTTTGTGTTTTTTGTTTTATTTTCTCTCTCTCTCTCCTTGTCCTTTGCCTCATTGAGTTAACGATAGGTTTATGATCAGTCAGGAAGTGAACTTTTGAACCGGAATGTTAGTCAAGTTTGTCCACGCCAGTCTGACAATGCAGCTCAGCAGAAATGACGTTTAAATTTAAACCGGTCTAACCATTTCTCCTCCGCAGATTGTGCTAGAAGTCTCGTAATGGATTTCTGCAAGCTGGCAGCTTTGTGGATCATCTGCTTATACTTGCTCTTGGACTGTCGAGCCGACAAGCTCGTTCAAGTCACCACAGAGCCCCAGCAACTAGACAACGGTATGGAAGCCATGCACCTTTTATTAACCTTTTGGTAAAAATGTGAATGGTATATGCACCAGGGAATTCAAAACCCATAATCACTCTACACTTTTGTCCAAATTTCAGATTTATAGTATAAGGACTACTGTTACGACCCATTTAGGCAGGCCACAACATAAACTAGGGTGTCTATCTCAGCCTCCTGGTTGACTATCTGCTATACCCAATAACCAGAGACTCAAGCTGGAAGTAATATGCAGTATTCTTTAATAAGGACAATCACAGTCTCCCAAAACAACTGTTTACAAAAAATACAATATGTTAACTTGACATCCTAAGCAACTAATAAACTCTCCAAAAAATGAGAAATTAAACAGGTTCACACCCTCTATAGCTTCCTGGCTAATGTTAGTTTAATATACCATGGACAAATTTGCATATGCAACAAAATAGTTTGTGTCTTGAGCTTAGGTCATTGCTCTAATCTCAAATCTCAGTGGTGTTTTGCTTCTTTAAGGAGGAGCGGCACCATAGCATGTTGCATTTTTTTCCCCTTTTATTTCATTGAATCTTTTCAAAATACCTTCAATGTACCAGCTTGTCAGTATACTTCTAAACGGAGAGTGCGAGCACACGTGTTGTAAGGTTTGCTAGAGGGAACGGGAAAACAAAACAAAACACGCAGTATGAACATACCAACATGCGTGCATCACTCCCAAAAGGAAGGAAAAAAGGAATGTGATACCTGACTTGCACTGAGCACAAATCATATTATATACCAGGACATGATATAAGCATTGTAAAGTTTATGCAATTTATTATATGTCAGTAAGATATATTTGGGTAACATCAAACGACTTAAAAGCCAAAGGATTATTCCTTGTACTGACGTACCAGTTTTGTCGTGATTATAAAAAAAAAAAAAAATTGTCTGCTGTCTTGTCAAAACAGCTCTGTCAGGTCAGGTTTCCAAGGAAGAACGCTAAACAATTATAAGCATAGTGTTGTTAAACCCTGACACGCTCAATCTCACTTCATCCTTCTTCATCCTGACCATCGTCACAAACTATGAATCAGATTGAAAACTTATTTGACTTTATGTTCAAATGTTTTGAACGGATATCTAGAAACCCCAGAAGGCTGGTTTGCAGCACATACCTTTAGTAGGTGAAACGGCTATATAAAATCCAAGAACTTTAATAGGAAATGATTACAGTGGAGTTTTGTCTGAATGTACAGTGGTTCCTTGGCATATGAATGTCCTTCCTTTTGAGTTTTCCTTTGTAAGGAATTTGCAGCGACATACGAAGAATTTGCGGCAAACAAATTTGAAGAATTTGCGGCTACTGTACGTTGTGCGCATGTTCAGGAGTCAATCAAAATTTGTTTGCAACATTGGAAAGCTAAGCAAGCCTGGACATTTGAAAGAATTTATGTATTTACTTACTCATTCATTTTTGCATCTTGCAAGATTTAGTGAAGACATAGCACCATTGGTCCCAGGAAAGTTAGCAAAGACAGTAGCAAGCAGAAAAGGGAGCCACTTTCAGTGGAAAATAAGAAAGAAATCATCACAAAAAACAGCCAGTGCCAAGAGGAATCGTAAATTAAGTGAGGTTTGTCATATAAAGTCTTGATTCTTGATTTACATGTCTTTTCTAAAGGTTTATGATTGTTTTTATATGCAAAAAATATGATTATAGTTTTCGAAACTGTTATTATTGATAATAGTTTTTGGTATAATAAGAAACATTATTTTTTTTATATGAAAATTCGCATTACAATGCAGATTTTTGCCTTAAGGACTCGCTTCCAGAACGAATTAAACTTGTATGCTGAGATTCCGCTGTACAATATTCGCACACGAAATGTGATATTTTAAATGAAAAATAAAAAAAGATTTTACCACATTTGTTTAAGCAATAATACGTTCGGAAACCCCTTGCTCCACACAGAGTGGATTCTACACCTGAAAGTGTGCGATTTGTTTGTCACTCAGTATGTTTTTTCCAAAACGCCGTACACTGGAGTGAGTGCAGCTGTAGTCCAAATTAGAAATTGTTAAGCCTCTAAATGTGGCCATGCTGAGAATAGACGGGATGTGCATTCTCCATTAAGCACACAGCCTTCACTGAGACCATGGCAGTTTGTCAAATAAAGCAGACGCAAGGCATCATGGTTAGGTTACACTTATTCCATGCTAAGTTTATCCTGAAACCTAGACATGTAGTAAATTGCTAGATGTTTAGTAAATTGCTATTTCAGGTCACTTATCTGTTTAAATTTAAATTACTTGGATGTCGGGACTCTCAGATTGTTTGATAAGTTTTTAATTATTCTATTTACATTTGTTGGCCAATTCAGTTAAGTGAATCAATGTGTCGGTGTTTGATTTAGAATTGAATCACACTTTTCAAATTATTTAGGTAAACTTATAAAAAAAAAAAAAAAGCACAGCTGATGCAGAAAATACCAACTGTTTTCATCTTTTGCAAATACTCGCGTTTTCCCTGCTTCTTCTTTTGAATTTACGGGTGATCAGTACAATATAGTCACCTTCTGGACTAGAGAGTGGAGCAGATTATCATCGCTTTGGACATGAGGTTTAAACAATTATCAACACACCAGATTTCAATGCTTATTAAATATTTTTAGGAGTACAGTACTAAATACTAAAGAAAAATGTATTTAGGCTTTTTTTGGTTCACATTCTTAGTTTTATCAAATTTTGCCCTTTAAACGTTTAGCTTTCATTTGGCATTGCAGTCAGGTTCTCCTCTCTGGCCATGTTCAGGCATTTTTTTTTTTTTTTTCGAGATCTCTTCATTCACAGAGTGCTCGTGATGTTGTGATACACGCCCTCTAATTGTGCTGCAACATCACCGCGGATGTTTATGAGGTCCATTTCCTCATTTTGCCCCTACAGAAATCCTCCTCTAATCTAGCGCAAAATTATGACGTTCATTTAGACTTGGGTGACATTACAAAAAAAAAAAAGACCATTTTTAAATGACCATTTTTGTTGCTAAGTAAGTTTATGTTCCTGTTTAATTGTTTGTACTAACATTTAGTTAATGATTGATTGCTAGAGTTGTTTAAGTTTTTTTAGATTTTATATGTAATTTTATATCAGCTGTAATATGGACAGCTGTGGCATTTAAGTTGCTACAGTTTGACCCAGTTAGCTCGACCTAACCTCAATTTAACCTAACCGTTTCTACGTGATCGCAGCTTACACACAACCTTACACACTACTTCAAAAGCAGCAACACCCACCATTCGTCCCTGCTTTAATTTCCCAGCAGCATTAAACACACAAGCTATCAAAGCCTCTCGAGAAATGACTCATGGCTTTAGTGATGTCTTTTTCCCGTATCACCCTAAGACTAGGACTCATCCGTGTGACTGATTTCACGGCCGAAGTCCAGAGCGATGTAGAGTCCAGACGTCGAGGGATGTTACGACACCAGAGCCGGCTGGTGTGTCCTTTAAAGGGTCCCTTTTCGGGCCACCGCTCCTTAACGTCACATCGTTGGTCCCGTAGATTGAGTTTGCGATTTATTGGAGTTGTAAAACACCTGCTTAAAAGTGTTAAAGATTAAACTTTTACCTGGTTAATATGGTTCAGTATAGATTACAGTCAGGTGTGATTGTAGGACTAGGGTAATATAAACAATCTGAATTTTAATGATTGACAAGACCAACAAGGACAATTATTTCAATTGATTTGAACTGAAAATTTGGAAATGAGGCCAGGCTCCTTAGAATATTAACCTCGATAGGTGAAAGGTTTGCTCACTAAATTAACAAATCATTTAATACCGCATATTAAAAAACTTAGCATAGTGCTGTTTTAAATAGGCCTATGTTACCAATTTAAAGTTAATTCAATAAAAAATTTATTTCTATAGCGCTTTTTTAATTTCCACTTGTTCCACTTCAGAATATCGTCTCCGTTAACTTTTAGGTTCCAGGTTAAATTAACTCCCAAATAGAGTTAAACAGAAAGCTATGTACATAGATTTCGGATTCAGCCTTGTGTTAGAAAGCTAGGAAGCTTCATAGCTCACACTAGGGTGAAATAAAACAAGCCGGAAGGAAGTATCAGGTAGACATAGCGTTGTTCAAGATGACAAAACAATATCAGATGTCTTTTCTTGTTGAAAGTGCTTCCGTGACTGGCTTTGAATGTGGGTTTTTGATTAGTGGTTAGAGAGTGATTTCTATAACCTCTAGAGGACATGCTGTTTTGCTCGATATCAACACGGCTCGTAGGCACCGTGAATTATTTTCGTACATTAGCTTGGACAGTAGTCTGTAATGTGATTGTAATAGTTGATGTGCTGAAATTTTCATTAGGAGGTAAGAAATTAACTTTGTGACAATCGTGGTGCTTTGAAATGTTTAGAATGGCAAAGGAAAGCCTTCAGGGTGGAGGAGTTGACATTTTTTTTTTATTTTCACTGAAATTATATGTTGTGTTTTGAATGAGAGAGAGAGAATATAAGCAAGACATTGTTTATCATGGCAGGTAGTCCCCTACTTATGAACGAGTTCAGTTCTGGGAGCACATTCGTAAGTCGGATTTGTTCTTAGGTTCGACAAAGTGAGTCTTCATTGAAACTGGTGAGGCCGACTCCGGGACTACCTGTATATGAGAACAGGAATGAGTTTGTTTTTCTGAAGTTCCACCACGTTGAAACTGTTGTGAGTTAAAATGTATGACTTCCAGTTCATTAATCTCTTCATTACTCATTAGGGCTGAAACGATTCCTTGAGTAATTCGATTATAAAAAATGATCGAGGCAAAATCTCCTGCCTCAAAGCTTCTTTTAATTAATTTTAAAAGCTTGCGTTATGTTTTTGCACAATTATTTGTTTGGCGTGACACAGCACGCTCCCGGATGCAAGCCGCCAGTAAACACCGACGAAGAAGCAGCGCTTACGTCACCCACAAAGCGGAAGGAGACGAAAACAGTTAGCTGTGTATTGATTTGAGGGAGCGTTCTGTTGCGGGCTGCAAAATGGAAGGTATAAAAATATATAAAAATATCAGCGAGCCAAAGAAGAGAACTTTTTAGTTCTGAAAGTTAAGTTGCACAACTTAGTGTTTTTGTATAATTATTTATTTAAGTGTTTGCCTTAGTTTTTTTGATAGTCATTTGAAATACCTTTTTTTTTTTTTTGCATCTGAGAAAAAGCTTTAAAATAAGAATGTATGGCTCTGTAATGCACTTAATTCTTCTCAGTCAACTTTAAGCTATTCCTTGTATTGTGAATAATGACGATGTTTATTTTTGATAAAATGGTGTATGCATTTAAAAAAAAAGTTTATTTTTCTAAAAAGAAAAGCAATTAATCTTTGTTTCTCTTATATATTTTACATTGCTGTTTAATTAAGCAAAAGTACATTTTATCCGATTAATCGATTACATTTTAGGTGGAATACTCGATTACTAAAATATTCGATAGCTACAGCCCTATTAGTCATTACTCATTATTAGTGCATTTTTTTTTCTCTTCTCAAAATGTATCTCACAAGTGTTCACTCCAGAAATCTGGCCTACTATTTAATATTCCCAAGCAGGTCTCCGATGTTTTGTTCATTAATATTACTTATCTGACTCATGCATGTCGGAATTTATAATTTTTTTGCATTTCAACTTTTTTTTTAAAAAGCTTGGGAAATATTGGGATGGTTGTTTGATGCTTGAGAACTAGTGGTTAGCACGGTAGCATTAGCATTAGAGGAGAGGACCGCGATTCATGTCAGTACAAGCAAATGCAGTCTTGCTGTTTTAATAGCACTGTTTTGTAACATGAAGAGCAATGTGCTTATTATTCTACATATTGCTTGTGAGGACTTGTCATAACCGCCTCTCTCACTCTCTGACACGCCCACAGACATCAAACATCAAAAAGAAGAAAAGGAAAGTCAGTGAAAAATAAAAAGGTAGGTCAGAGCTGTATCAGAGATGTTGATTGACTGCAGGTGTGGGACTACGGGTGTCTCGGATCGGTGTCGCACGTAAAATCCTGTGAAACCTGTGACGATTTGGAATGCAGCCTGACAAGTTTGCTTCGAGACCGAGGGAACGAGCACATCAAGCGGAGCACAGCTCCAGCTGTCACTTCAACACGCATGGTTTAGTGTGAGAGGGGAAAATATTGTGCGAGAGCCCTTTACTCATGTTTCAGCTGCTGCAGAGCGACACAAACACTCTGTTTTAGAGGGGCAGGGTAATAATACACTTCATTTCACTGTCTGCAAATGAGTTACTGCCCACTAGAGTGGGAATCTTCTTATTTGAGATCACATTTGCACATATGGGGAAAATATAATTAAATTCTTTTTTAAACCCTAGTCAATGCAAAAAAAGAAAAGCAGAGGTTCTCTTAGATTTTTTGTTTCTTTGTACACACACACAGTAGGATCATCTTGATTTCTAAAAATGACCAGACGTTTTAAAGGATCTCTTTCTGGCAAATCTCACACTCTGTGTTGTTATCGGACCCAAGAAATGGTGTTCATAAATGTTTGGGTAGATCTTTACTTTCTGCGAAATGCCAGCCAATCGTAGAGCAGGAAGAGCGAACTTGAACACAGCAAGTGTTTTGTGCAGTTAAACTCCATATCATTAGGAAATGGCAGAGAATTAAGGAAACCGTGAGCGTCGTTTATATATAGCGAGTCATGTAAATGTGCACGGCTAGCAAAAGCACATCAGTGCTCGGTCTGACCCTTATTGCTGTGAAAGCGACAGTAACGGAAGGAACGGTATTTTCGACCCACGTGTTGTACCTCGATGCTGTAGTGTTAAATGTCACACCTGCTCTAAGTGTGGAATGCTCTTTAAAATCACACACTGAGATGGCTTTACGCTGGATTTGCTGGGTTAAGCATGAATTACCCAAGCCGAGCGAAGGTGGTATGTTGAGGGTCACCTTACCAGCATCTAAAGGATTTAATCCTCCTGTATATACAAAACAGCTGTTTTTTATATATGTAATACGTTTATATTAATTACATTTTGGTATACATTTCATGTTGATCCACTTGAAATCCATATAAGCAGCTTCATTTGGCATCACAACTCAGTATAGCTTATGTAGATACTTAAGCAATATTGCACATCACAGCCGTGCTGATATTCAGCACAACAACACGACCTTGAGTATGATGCTGCTTTTATACAACAGTTCTACAAACACCATTCATCATCATTTGTTTGTTTATTTAACCAGTTATTTTTGCTCCGCCAGCACATATCCTTCCGCGACAGAGCTGGCGACTGACAATTAGTGTAATTAACAGGAGTGAAAGTAGTTTTAAATTCTCGCCAGTACTATGTAGTCAAAAGGTGAGGAACATAAACCCTGGAGGTGGTGGACACTCCTGGACATCTCGTACGTTTTTCTTTATATTTTCACTTATTCCATTGTAAAGTATCAGCTTCATTAAGTTCTGGGGTTAAATAACGCTAAATGGCAAGCTAATGCGCTAGGGTGTACAATCCATCGTTCGTTGCACCAAGGTAGTGCCCTTGATTAGAGGTTACAGATAGGTTTGAGTTTCAGCCTTGTGTTAGATTTTATTTAGATGTTAGTAGCTTCATAGCCTGCCCTAGGGTGTAAATAAAACAACACCGTTATCAGCACTCGTAATATGCCTCTCATCCAATCAGATTACTCGGTTAGAACAAACTGTTGTATAATTAACATTTGAAGGCCAAATTATTATCTGAACTAATATTCTTTATAACTGATGTTGTTGTTATTATTGGTGCTTTTTTGAAGCAAAGCATCATTTGTATAACCTTGCAGCCTTATTTTTCTTTTTTCTCCCTTTTTTTGTGTTATTCTTCTTTGGCATGTTGCCCCCGCAGGGCAATTAAGACCAACTTTGACGGATTCTAGCGCAGAGAAAGAGTTTTGTAGAAATATAAAAATTATCACATTTGAAGAGGCTTGCAAGCTGTATCAGAACAAACCCCGCAAGAAGGTGTATAAGTTGTACCCCTGGGACGCAGGAGGTCCCCGAATTTGCCCCATTGACATATTATGGTAAAAGTACTCCCCATTGAAACAGGAAGTGCTCCCAGTTGCCTTCCCTGCCATGGAAACTTCCATAGGAACTTTGAAACTGAACCTAACTGTGGATTGTCGTGGCAAATTTTGTAAACGGCACCAATTTTTCCAACCAAAAACCCAACAACTACTTGGGTATTGAAAGAACAAAAAAGTTTATTGCAACCAAAAGTAAATGGACAGCACTGGACTGGCCAGCCAAAAGACAACAGACACCCCACGAAAATTTTGCAAGCTCCCCAATTTTACATGATTTACATCTTGAACAGAGATCTTCTGGGTGTTTTGCACCTCACACTTGACTACAGTTGTAGGCCAATAAAATTTTTCCTCAGGATCCTATTGTCATAGAGACATGAGGGAGGGCTCATTTTACTCAGGCAACCAATCAGTCAGTCAGGATCATTGTGAAGCTGTCAAGCCACGCCCTAGCAACCACTTTAGCGCACCTTAGCATCTGATCCTGTAGACTGTCATTATAAAAGGCCCAGAGGCCCAAGTTTTGCCACGGCACGCACCACTCACATTTTCTACAGATAATGTACCTCTCTAGTTAGAATACAGTTTATTATTATGATTATTATTATTGTTATCAATAATAATAATAATAATAAGGTCTTATCTTAGTTCTTTAAAGCTGCTGTGATAAGCAGCGTATTATTTTTCCAGCCGTAGATCGCATTATGATTTTAAAAGCACTGTTTGTATTCGTACACTTCCTTTGCAATCCATCTCGGCGTGTCAGCCGTGTAGCGGAGGTTGTCCTGCTGTATTTTAGAGAAACTTGGCTCAAAGCGCGTTCGATCGCATCCAAGATCTCTGATGTTTTTCCCCCAAGAGGCTCGTCCTCTTGTCCTCATTTGCCTTTTAAAGCAGATTTTTATGCATTTCTTTTACTTTAATTACATTTTTTTATTTTAATCACATCATATAGTATGAGTATGAATAAAATTAACCAGATTTTTACATTTTGATGTCTACCTTAAAACATTATATTCTCTAGTATTGTGGATCAACCTCACAAACACAAGATTTTTTTTTTTTTAATAACCTACATATTGTTTTTAAAGTTAATGATTTTGGTGGAAAAAAAAGAATTGGCACCTGCTTAACTTCTAGATAGCTGTTTTGGCTCATAGCGGATTCAGTAAGCAGGGCGTTTCATACAGCTAGATGTAGTATACAGTAGTTAGTTAAAAAAGAAAAATCCCCTAAACCAAGCGACTAGAGGTTCAGTGGGTCTCTCCAAGATTGATGTCAGCAAGAATTTTAAGTATCAGGATATTTTAGTTAGTATTTTAAAGAGGCTACCTCTGCCAGAAGGTTAAGACTTGGCCATAGATTCATTGTTCACCCAGGAAGCGACATCTGAATTGAAGATGATGTCCACATGCACTTTATGGCCAAAGGTTTGTAGATACTTGACCATCTCCAAGCACACAATTATCTAGAATGCCTTTGTTTGCAATTTCCCTTTTACTCGAACTAAGAGGCCCAAACCTGTTCCAGCATGGCAATACCCCTGTGCACAAAGTGAACTCAATGATGACATGGTGTGTTAATGTTGGAGCAGAAGAACTCGAGTGTCTTGTACAGAAATTTGTCTGAACTCAACCCCACCCAGCGAACAGCTTTGGGATGACCTGGAACTCGAGCCTTCTCATCATCAGCGGATGATCTCACTAATTCTCTTCTAGCTGAATCAACACAAATCTCAGAAGAGTAGAGAACATTATGACAGCAAAAGGGGCAAAATTCAGCTCACGAACTTTTAATTTGATGAACATCAGACAAAGAGACTTTATTAAATATGAATTATTAATGAATTGAGTAATTGATTTTTATTTAGTAAGCCCCAAGTGATGTGACCAACTGCTTTTATAGCCTATTTTTGCTTCAGTTTAAAATGCATTAAATATACATCAATTGTAATTCATGATAATTTTTTAGCTCCGTTCAGTTCTCTGGTTACCTTTTAAATCGATGCATCAGTCAAAATCGTCCGTTCCAATACTTATTAAATAACAAAGTTAATTCTGGAACCAGTGTCGAGAAATTAAGAAAATAGCCTTATATGAAAATTTATTATACATTTTGTATAATTAAACATCATTCATTGAAATTATTTACATGTTTTTTTAGATACAAGAGAGAAATCATTCATATTTGCTCCCTCAGGTGTCACCCAAATAAGGACGGGTTTCTGCTCGACTCTGATTCCTCTTAGGGTTTCTTCCTCATGTCTTCTCAGGGAGTTTTTCCTTGCCACTGTTGCATCCAGCTTGCTCATTAGGGATAAACATTAAATATACACCATGACCTAAAATTCTGGGTTCACTGGCATTTTTTTCTTTGATAAATTTAGATATTTTTATTTTAATTTCAGCCCCAAAATGGCTAACACCAGGAACCAGACATAACACCAGTCAACCTTTTTTCTTTAGGTCATTTGAAGTCAGAATCGGGGCAGAACAGTCATTACATTAACAGCACCATCATTTCTAATGCAGTGACTGTTCGATGTTCTTGCATTAAGCATATACAGAACACACAAGTGCTGTCAAAGGCCGTCAATTTGAGCACTGAAATTTACACTTTAATTAAAATAAAATTTTTCTTAACGGTGCCAATAATTACAGAGCTGACCGTACACCGTATGCCAGTGAGTGAAAATATTTTCCTTTGTGTATCAGATAATTTATAGCTAAAACTTTTGTACTGGCTTGTACAAGTATTTTTTGCGTTAATATAAATAATGAACATAACATAAAAGAGTTTAATTAGAATGAAGTGGGGAGTCGGTGAATGTGTGCTGAATTTACATTCTGTAGGAATTAAATGTACAGTGGGGCAAAAAAGTATTTAGTCAGCCACCATTTGTGCAAGTTCTCCCACTTAAAAAGATGAGAGAGGCCTGT
>JAOVVA010000052.1:25002643-25013469 GCA_028565275.1 Leiocassis micropogon | reverse complement strand
ACGTTGGTTGTTATACATTACACAGTTACACAACCATGTTACAGAGGTAAAAAGAACTAATTTTTACTTAAAAAAAGGTGGTGTGCAGGTGTGAACGTGTTGCATCAGTTCATTTGTAACTGCGGCGTGAACAAAAGCTGACTTGTGATTTGCATGAAACAAAAGCAGCGTGCTGTACCACCAGTACCACCAGTTATCGAAGGCTTGGAATGGAGCAAGTGTTTTGTCACAAAGAAGTGTGTATGAATGGATAAAACATGGAAGGTCGCACAAGTGTTAGTCATCAAGAAGGAGCATGACGCCTGTCCAAGGCTGATGACGAAGCACGTCCGCACACTTCTGCAAAACCTCGGTTCTGAGGTGTTAAAGCATCCTCCCTATAGTCCTGATCTCACTCCATCTGACTTTGACCTGGTTGGTTTTCTGAAAGCAGAACTACGAGGACGAAGATTCACTATTGTTGAAGAACTGAAGACAAAGTGCATTGAAAAGCAAAAGGAGATGAAAAAGTATGTCTCTTTTGAAATTATCAAAGTAATTTTTACAGACAGTGCGAGTAATTTTTAAGTAAAAATAAACACTGCCGTGCACCAGATACCAATAATTGCACTCACTCACTCGTCTTCTATACTCCTTTATCCTGTATTCAGGGTCACGGGGACCTGGAGCCTATCCCAGGATGCTTAGGGAACGAGGCAGGGTACACCCTGGACAGGGTGCCAATCCATTACAGGGCACACACATTCACACACTACGGGCATTTTGGGAACGCCAATTAGTCTAACCTGCATATATTTGGACTGTGGGTGGAAACCGGAGTACCCGGAGGAAACGCAAGCACGGAGAGAACATGCAAACTCCATGCACACAGAGATGGGAATCGAGCCTGCCAAGAAATCGAGTCCGTGTCTGGAGGTGCAGGGCTACAGTGCTAACCACCACACCACCGTGCCGCCCCAATATTTACAATTGGATACAATATTTTCGGTGTGTAAGAGAATGTACAAAATGTCTAATGTCCAGTATATCGTATGTATGTGCATGCGGGGGTGCAGGATAAATTATTCAAAGAATCGGTCCAGGAGTGCAATGATTGAAAGTGTCCGTCCTGATGGTCAATAATCCTAGTTTTGGTAAAATCCTCAACAAGAAAGAATTCACAGTCCAGTACAGTGGAAAACAGCTCCGAAACAATTCCCCTCGTGATTTAAAGGCACAGACAACACTTAGATTTGATGTGAGATTGATTTCCTTAGGCGCAATTAGGGTTTTTTGGCCACATGATGGCAGTGTGGGGAAAGGGGACAGAGATTTAGTCAAGTGGATTGGTACGCTTTACACTGTATATTTGTGTCAAAAGCGGCGGCGTATAAGACTCGCTTTGACTTAAGAACAAATCAGACTTATGAACATGCTCCCGGATCGTAACTCGTTTGTAAGTCGGGGACTACCTGTAACTACAAAAAACTGGAATGCAGACAGGTGAGTGGCCTCAGCACTCTGAAAAAAAAACATTGTTTTTTTGGAATATTTTGGAACATGACTACCTAGCGAGAACTATAAGAAAATCCCTACTGAAAACATCTGATTCTTCCCTTCAGCAGAAATCATGTAGGAAATCCAATCACTAGTACGCTAATCACCATGTGAACATCTGTGACAGTTATTATTACTGAGTTTTTAAGAGTTTTTTTTTACCATCCCAGCATTTTATTAGGTAAGGTTGTTGATTATGACTTGGCGTATTTGATTATCTTGTTCACTTACTTTCGCTCTCACTTTAAAGTCTTATCGCCTAGGTTTACAATCATCCAAAACACTGGGCTGGGTGGCACATTATCAAATCAAATTTGCATTCCTGACTCACAATAATCCAAATATGGAAAAATAAACATGTTTTATGGGGCCAGAACAATATCTCCTCAGATTGACGTGGCCGGATTAATTACCCCCTCTTTTTTCCAGGAAACCACATCGAGACATCATCACAGACCTTACGAGACCCAGACCTTGTAAAGGTTTTGTTAATGATTAACCAAGTTAAGCACTTGGCCGGATATGATGTAGGGCACCGATCACTGGTGTAAGTCCAAAACAAACAAAATGCTTACACATTTATAAAATCTGAACAAGTCTTTATAATCCTCTGGTTTTTTTTGGGGGTTTTTTTTTTTCATAATTTTACTTGCGCACATGCTTGCATGTGAAGCATTTCCTTTCAAAAACCTGGTCATGAGACTGGCCTTCCAGGCGCTCAGTGTGTCATTCCCACAAGGCAGCTTTATCTCCTGACTTTTTATAGGCATTGCGGAGGTATTCCGGGGCAGCCTGGGGACGCTCGCTGCAGTCCAGGGAAATGTGTTCATTCATTCACAGCTACAAGAAGCCACAAAGCATCGCTTTTTTTTGCTCCCTGTGATGTCATTTTAAACTTTTCATATCTACTAGTCCGGATATTGACATGCAACCAAATCTAGCACCCTGGAATCACACCTCGTGTTTTGTCCTGTCTCTTAGTATCTATAGTCGTAGTATCTAAAAAGTAGATTTGGAGATTTTTAAGCGACCAAAACATGGTATCAGTGCTAAAAAGTGACACACCTACGGCAGGTGTAGTAATTTTTTTAATTCAAAATTTTCAATAATCTTAATTGTCAAACAGATGAAATTTGGCCAATTTAGATTTCACATGAAAAGACATTATTATTTTAAAATGCAGAATTATTAAAATATGAATTTGGCATGGTTACTGACACTACAGGTTTTTTTTTTTTTTTGCTTTTACCATACCTCCCAAAAAAAAAACACAATTTAAGCAAAAAAATTTTACCGGTCATATGCGCCAATTTTAGTATCAGTACTCATAAAGAAATATGAATAATTTGCCTTTTAATTGCAATTATTATTGTTTAAAGCGAAACAGTATAACGCTGAAAAATTGCCATTTTTGGGGCACATAAAATCATCTCTCCAAACTGGCTGAAGTTAGCCACTTGAAATGTTTAGGGAAGCAAGATCGGTCACTTCCATGTTGTATAAACTTCAGAAGTAGCTTCTTTGGTCACACTTACTGTATTTTCTGTATAATAAGTATAACAAAAATTTTAAATAAGCACCAATACTGTGTTTTGGCCTGAAGAGGTTGTTTTGTTTTGTGTTTTTGATCACTTGGTTATTCTGTGCTCGTACTTCATCCACTTTAAATGCTCTCTTAAACATACACATCCCAAACCGAGGGGTGTATCATGCTCTACCTAAGCAGCTTGTTGACATCAATGATAATAAATGATTAGAGTCTTAATTTTGAAGAAGTAGTTTGAGGTTATGTGACCAAATCACACTGTCTGTCAGTAGGAGTGCAACAATAACAGTAAAAGAATTGTATCTACCCCCGGACGTGTTAGTTGCTTCCCAGTGAGACGTACAGCTCTACTTCATCAGTGATCATGTTGAGACTCGGGCTCGGATCAAATACGTACATCAGAATACATCATGACATCAGAAACACACGTCATCTTTTATCCAGTGGACCGGTACCGGTGGAGACGATGATGATGCTGAGAAAAAATGAGATAAAAATGTAAGTCGCTCTGGATAAGAGCGTCTGCCAAATGCCTAAATGTAAATGTATGTGAAAATGTAAAAGAAAAGATACTTTGCTATTCTTCTCAATTAGCCACTTTTCCTAACGGTTTAGTTTGTTTCGGATTATATTTGATTAGATGTGGCGTATATTGAACATTACAAGCTGCAATGTCATAAATCAGTCAAGTGCTTTCAGACAACCTGTGCCCGATTTCGTGTTTTGAATGCAAATATTTCCGCATTTATGATCAAAAAACATTTTACAAGCAGGACGTAACAGTGTTTTAAAATCTCTTTTAAGGTTGTTTATGACTTTTTTTCACCCATTTTATTATTGCTATATTTCTTTGTCTTGAAACAGTGATTGATTAAACACTTAAATATTGTCAGTTACAAGGGCGGGCATTGTGTGTGCGTGTGCGTGTGCGTGTGCGTGTGCGTGTGCGCGTGTGTGTGTGTGTGTGTAACTGGACCCTGAGATTCCCCACACTGGCCTCTGTTGGAGGCGTCCATCAGCACACAGTGTTGTTACGGTCACGGGTACCTCACGCCCGCTCCGAAGGCTTTGGAGGCTGGAATAACAAGGACAGCTGGCAGCCTAGCAACCGTACAACATACAGTTTAGATATGGAGGGGGGAAGAAAAAAAAAATCCGTGACCTTGAGCAAGCAGATTCTTTTCAACAGTGTTTTTCACACACACAAATACACACGCTTCGAGTTGCGTTACAGTCTTGAACAGGTTCAGTGCTTAGTTTATCAGGTAGACGTTTGGACTGTTTAGTACGACTTCCTGTTATTTAATGGTGGTGTGTAAGAGGTGCAACAATAATGAAGGACATTTATAAATACTGAAAGTTATGTACATAGGAAATGTTACTTTTTGTACATGTGAAGTAGACCTGCACGATATAATGTTCATTAATTATCATAATCCTGAGCGCTTTATTACAACTCATTGCGTCTAAATGTCGGTTATGTCATTCCAGACAAGTTTTTAGGTGTTTTGGTAATACTTGTCCTCGGAAATATTCAGAAATACAGTTGATTATAATCTAATGAGGTGTGGTTTTAACTATAATCATAGTTTTGTCGTTGTTATATCGTATAACTTTACATTTTATTTATTCATCTGTATGATAATATATATATATAGCATATTGCAATGTCATCTGCGTCTTATTAAAGTGTTTTTTTTTGGTTCGTTTCTTGTTTAAACTAAGAAAATATTGCATCCTGACAACAAAAAGCTTTACAAAATACTCACATTCGCCTGTCATAGTAAGTAATTTACAGTTTAACTAAGGAGGTTATGTAATGAGGTAAAGTACGTAAGTTGACTACATACACGGGAAGGGAAAGAAAATATGTCAGTAAAATAATTATGTAGGAAACAGATTGTTTAAGTAGGTAGTTTAAGTTTTAAGTTAAGTGAGAAAAATAAGAATTTAGTAAGTGTACAATTGAACAGATGCACACAGTAAGTGAAATAAGTGGATAAAATACCGAAGTAAATTGGTTTGTTTTAGGTAAGTAAGTGGTTTAATTAAGGTAAATAATGTTTATTAAGTAGGAACGTGTGTAATTAAAGCTGTAAACCAGTTACTAAAGTAAGTAAGTTGTATAACTAATAATCCCCAGGAACCACCTGATACGGTATTACCACAGTACCTACCTGCCGATTCGATTTGTATTGTGATTCAACAAGTATCACATTTTTATAAATATCCCGTTTTCTTTGTTTATGATGTTACAATTCTAAACATTCTTAGGAAATAACTTGCTCCTAGCACACAGGATGCTGTGCTGCCTGGCAATCGATGAATAGTTTATAGTGCACCACCTGTAGGATTATAGAGGAACAGCAGGGTTTTATCACCTTGTTAAGTCATTGTGGTCGTACAGAAATTGTCGCACAAAAGAATGGTGATGCGTAGCTAAATCAACTTTCTTCCCGTCTGTAGTAACTACGTGTGTAAAGCAAATAAACTAAGTGTGTAAGTGACTAAAGTTAGTAAGTATTTGAATGCATGGAACCTTTTGGTGTCTGTTTACCAAATAAAAAGCTTTACAAAAGACTCAGGCTTGCCTCTTAGAGTAAATTGTTCACTTATTGTAGAATATATGGTCTGTAGTAACTAATTATTGTAAGTGATGCGGTTTGGTTTGTCAATGATCTAAATACATAGGGGAAGGTAGAGTGAGATATAAGTAACTTGGGTAAGTAAATAAGTCAGGAAAGTAATTATGTAGATAACAGAGGGTAGGTAAATAGTTTAAGTGAGGAAAATATTTAAGCAGACAAAGCAAAGAAAGTGGGTAATGTAAAATAATTAATGAATAAAGGTCATTTAAGTTAGTAAAACAAGTAAGTACGGGAATTATATTAATCTTATTATATTAATAAGAAAGTAACTACATACTGTACTTTAAAGCAAACACAAAGTGAGTACGTAAAGATGATAATTCATTGTTTGTTAGTTTTTTTTTTTTCTTTTGTGCTTAAGATATCAAGGCGCAGTTACTTTCGCTTATTTGCGTTAGGAATTATCGTGCTGCGCGGTTTGTGTTGACTGCTAATCTCAGCATGAACTGTTTTTGACGCTCAGGCTGCGGATCGCCCAGGAGGAGCACCGCACGGTGGAGGTGGAGAAGGTAAACCTGGAGCAGAAACTCAGGGACGAGATTAACACGGCCAAGCAGGAGGCTCAGAGGCTGCGCGAGCTGCGGGAGGGAACCGAGAACGAACTCAGCCGGCAGAAATACGCAGAGGAAGAGCTGGAACAGGTACCTGTGTGTGTGTCTGTGTGTACAATAGCTATATAGTTACGACAGTCTAGATCGGTCCGCAGCATGCAAAAAAGAAAAACACAAAATAAATGTCACAAGGTCGAAGTGTTTGGTCAAGAGGAACATGTTGAGGCTCAGTATATGTAAGGTGTATTAAGCATTTATTTTACATACACTGTACATCACTGTATGGCACAGTAGTGTAGTGGTTAACACTGTGGCCTCACACCTCCAGGGTGTCAATGGTTCAGTTCCTGCCTCGGGTCTGTGTGTGTAGAGTTTGCATGTTCTCCCTGTACTTGGTGAGTTTCCTCCCACAGCCCAAAGACATGCAGATTAAACTAATTGGTGTTCTCAAATTGCCCAAAGTGTGTGTGTGCGCCCTGCAATGGATTGTACCCCGCCTTGTGTTCAAAGCGACCCTGTACAGGATAGAAGATGAATGAATGAATGAATGAAGACATTACTGCACAGTGAAAGTGTTTCTGCATGTATCCCATCATGTTAGGAAGCTGGGGTCAGAGCACAGGGTCAGCCAGGACACGGTTCCTCTGGAGAGGGTAAGGTTATAAGGGCGTGGCTCAAGGAATCAACAGTGACCGCTTGTTGGAGCTGAGGCTTGAACCGCCAACCTTCTGATCAGTAACTGAGAACCGTAACCCTCTAAGCTACAGTACCACTGCTCCAAATGAGGCAACAGTAAACATTATGTTTACAGTAAAAACATACACAGACGGGATATGAAAAGATGTGTTTTATACATAAAACCGAAAAACGTAAAAAACATCAAATCTTAGAACCTAACGTAATAATTGTTTGCAGAAATCCCTTCAGTTTCGCAGAAATGTTTTTTTTTGTGGCAATATACAATTTTTCATGAGTTTTATTTTAACTCTAACCTATTAGGAACAATATACTACTTTACTAATTTTTGTAACATAAATGTTAACGTACATTTAGCTAAATTTTCATACGAAATATAATACTATATAATTTTTAGTACTGTAGAGAGAACACAAAGCGACCGTAGAGGAAAACGTGGCTTGGGATGGTGAATTATTACCGTATTTACCCTACAGTACTGATACCAAAGAAAACACACCTGCACCCAGTACTGTACATACAGGGGTAACATCGGTATTTTACCTTCTAGCACTGCAGGAGACACAGAAGTACAGTACTGTACAGTATACAGGTTTACCTCTACATTCTTTTTTTTTTTTTTTTTTGATAAAGGGGGTGATGTATTAAAGCTGAGTTTGAAATGGAATTAAAGTGATTTGGGAGCAAATTTAGGGTGTAAACTTCTTGACCACCTCCAAAATTCACAATGTTTCACAATTCGCGAGTGCTCTAGGGGAACGTAATTTCGGGGGTCGACTGTTCCTTTTATTCTATGCCGTGGCCTCTTGTTTAGATTCGACGGGTGTGCGCTGTTATCCAGGATATGCTGCATTTGCTCTTATGGAAATTACGAAACCCAGAGACACACCCAGTCCTTTCTCGCTTCCTGAAGTGAATGAGAATCCGATCTTGCCAAGCGCAAGACAATAAAAGGTGTAAGAGGACACGCCGCGCCGCGGTGTGCTGTAGCCGCTCCACCACTCTGCCGCGTTAAAGCACCGCGGTGCCTCATTAGAGACGAGTAATAAGTCTGGAAACGAACGAGCAGAGGCCACTTTCATCTCCTCTGTGTCGTTCATCTTTGACTCTGAGATGAATCCATGCTGTGATACAGTACTTCAAGGAGCGTTTGATCCGGTGTTTGTTTTCAAGTGTTATATTATATATTGACTTTAGGTTTTTGTCATCTTACCGTATGTCCGGACATAATGCACTCACGTTTTAGAGAAGTTAGAGGTGTGTGTCAGTACGTGGAACAAGTTTATTGACAAGTTTGTTATTGATTCTCCAGCACTTCCCGGGAAACCAATAAAAGGCTGTGTTAAGTTAACAGAGATTAAGGAATCGAAGTCTGAATCTATTCTGTGATGGATTTTGTAAATCGGAATTCTAACTAGCGTGTGTTGGAGTTTCTCACTTTTTGTACAGTTTTGACGCTATCCCTGGTACATCGCTGTCACGAGTTTTGATTCATTATGGGCTCCTGCACTTTGTATGCTTTATCTCGTCATTCAAACATAATGCACTCACGTTTTGCTACGCCCAACCAAATTTCCATTAGTTGCTGGGAAACAACACATTATAATTCTTAGGCCTTCATCCTTATCCAGCCTAGGCGTTCAGTCTCTCTCTCTCTCTCTCTCTCTCTCTCTCTCTCTCTCTCCGTGGGCCTGTACCACCACACACAGAAGTCTTGCACCCACTGTATCCGCAGCATGCTGCCGGTATTAAGCTGACTCTGGCGCCCCCCGCAGGTACGCATGGCCCTGAAGAAGGCTGAGAAAGAGCTGGAGTCGCGCAGCAGCTGGTCTCCGCCTGAAGCTCTGCAGAAATGGCTGCAGCTCACGCACGAGGTGGAAGTGCAGTATTACAACATCAAGAAGCAGAACGCTGAGAAACAGCTGCTAATCGCCAAAGAGGGGGTTAGTATCGAACCGTCTTTACCGTTCTACTGCAAGTGTTTACGCACTGATACTGAATCAGGAAGCAGGGAAATCAATAAATAAATAAAGGTAATGTAATAATGAGTTGAGATATCTGCCGCACTTTAGATTAGATTGATTGGGATACAAGTGCAACCTTTTTTTTTTCCCCCCAGTTTTCTCTCAGACAAGGAGGAAAAGGATGTTTGGAAATTATTATTGTTGTTAGAATCTAGAAGTCAGCCAAAAAAAGTGTACACACTTCAGGAAAAGAAAAACTTGTATAAATATTTTAATACTGAATTTTGTTGCTATACATTTTATATTGATGTATATAATTGTTATGGTTGTAATATGATAATATTGTTAATATTATATTATTATAATATACATCATACTATTTTTTTTCTAAAGTGTGTATACCATTTTTTGGCTGATATATAATTTTTTTTATTGGAAATTACAGTTTTATTAATATGTATGTTATTATTATTATTATTATCGATAATCTCTGGTCAGTTTTAATGTGAATCTGTCAGATTTTTATTTATTTATTTAAAAATAAAATATATATATTTAAAATAAATTTTCCAGTATTATTTTATTGTATAATTACATTTTATTGTAAATGATTTAAGGATAATATTATTATACTATAATATTTTTTATATTTTAGTATTTAATTATTTTATTAACTATTGTAATAATAGTTAATTATTTCAACTTTATTAATAACATTTCCTCTTTTAGCATTTAATAATGACGGTAATATTACAGTACTTAATTTTGGTTTTTCACTAAACAATTCTCCTTATCTGACTGTATTTAACCAGAGGCTGTAGTGTCGCGGTGTAAACGTTAACTCTCTCCATCTCGTTACCAGGCAGAGAAAATAAAAAAGAAGAGGAACACGTTGTTCGGGACGTTTCACGTGGCACACAGCTCCTCGCTAGATGATGTGGATCACAAAATCCTGGCAGCGAAGTGAGTCAGCGCTCAGCCCTGCACCTCGCTCACCGTTTTTACCTCCAGCACGGCTGCAGCGATACTGACCCGAGGACATCGCGATCACGTCTCCAAATCCCCCAGTGTCTTAACCCGAGCTTTTAGTTATTCGTTAGATTTATGTAAAATTACTTCTTTGTTTATATACAGTATTTGAAGTTCTGAAAGATTTTTTAAAACACTTTATAATTTATTTGATTAAATAAGACTGACCACGTTAAAGAAAAGCTTTGAACTGATTGAGATTTATTAAATATTGTTTGTATCATAGTAAAACGAATCTCTCTCCCTTTTCTCTCCCTCTCTCTCACACACACACTCTTTCTAACTCTGCGTTTCCTCTTTCCTTCTTTGTTTCCTCTCTCTCTCTTTTTCTTTTCTTTTTTTCTTCAACATTCTTCTTGTCTCGTTTTTTTCTTCCTCTCGTTGCCTTTTTACCTCTTTGTCTCTCTTTCCCTCTCTCTCTCTCTCTCTCTCTCTCTCTCTCTGTGACACACACCATCTTTCTTGCTCCCCCTTTCTTTGTTCCTCTTTCTCCCTCCTTGCCTGTCACATACACACACACTTTTTCTTTCTCTCTCTCATTTCTTCATCTCTCTTTCCCTTTCTTTCTCGTCCTCCTTTCTCCCACCCTGCCTTTCTCTTCCTCTCTCTTTTCTGACACACACCTTCTTTCTTTCTCTCTCTCTCTATTGCTTTGACACAAACCATCTTTTTCTCTCCCCTTTATTTGTTTTTCTTTTTCTCTCCCTGCTGCACCGTCACATACACACACTTTCTTTCTCTGCCTCTCTCTCTCTCTTTGACCCACACCATGTCTCCCCCTCTTTCTTTCCCTCCCTCTAAAACCCCCCACCCCCCTCTCTCTGTCCCTCAGGCAGGCCCTGGCCGAGGGGACGGC
>JAOVVA010000052.1:24989777-25001336 GCA_028565275.1 Leiocassis micropogon | reverse complement strand
CCCAAACTCCTAAAACTCGTCCTAACCCCCCTCTCTCTGTCCCTCAGGCAGGCTCTGGCCGAGGTGACGGCTGCCCTGAGAGAGCGGCTGCACCGGTGGCAGCAGATCGAGATGCTGACGGGTTTCACGGTAGTGAATAATCCGGGTCTGCCCTCGCTGGCCTCCGCCCTCAACCTCGACCCCAGCTTCATGGGCGGCCGCGCCACGCCGCAGGCCTTCGTCATGTCCGAAGACATGGACGACATGGACGAGGACATCGTCCCACCCGGACCTCTGCAATGTAAGGACTTACCGGACACGAACGGGTCCAAGGCCCGGCCCACTAAGGGCTCGCAGAAACAAACAAAGGGCCTGCTCCTTAAATCTAAAAAACCCTCCTCCTGACCGCTCCGTGAGAGATGTTCCATGCACGTGTCAGAGTAACAGTTCTGTGCAGGAAGAGAGAGACGGGGAGACGGAGAGACAGGGATGTTGGCTTGTAATGTGAAGCATAAATCTTGCTGTGTTGTAAGCACAAAGCGGTGTTTGCTTTCTGTCTGGTGGAATGGCGTTCGGACTTCAGGTGCTGTGCAAGATCTTCCTTACAATGCTTTTGTCACTTTTTTGGAACTGACGGTTCAGAATACAAGAATCATGACCCTGGATGTTTGTGTTTTTTCTTTTCACTAGGTCTGCAGTACTGTATTGGTTTAATAATAGGAGGCTTCATAGTCTCTGCAACATTAAAAAAAAAAAATCCCTTTTATATTTATAAAATGGTATTTTAATTATTCTGGGCGTTTTAATCCCAAGGACGCTTTCACCCCTGTTAGTCTGAATCGACACTAAGTGCAAATTTTCGTGCTTGTTTTAAAGGTGTATATACTGTATACCTGTAGGACAGCAGCTCATATTTCTATTAGAAAATTAGCAGTTAAATTAGTAAAAATCTGGAACATTTCCTGATTAACAAAATGAGAAAAAGGCATCGATCACGATCATACAAATCATACACATCATACGAGCACAAGGAAAACAGATCTGGTGCTGAATAAATGATCAGATATTGAGATTTATAGTCAGTCATTATTCGTCCAGCATTTATTTTATTTTTTGCGTTCCTGCAGCGTTACAGCTCTGTTCCTTTGGTGCAGATTAGCAGCTCGCATCATATGAAAAACAGTTCTGCAACCCAAAATTAAACGAAACAAACAAAGAAAAAAAAAAAACCACACTGTTTTCACTTTGTTCACTTTGCTTAGACGCTCTCTAACAAACAGACTACATTATAAATATGTGAAAGCAATGTTTTTTTGTTGTTGTTTTTTTTATGGTTTTAAGCTTAATATTTGTACTGTAAATTTTTATAGCTCATACCACCGCAGCGGAACCTCTGCATACAAATTTAATTTGTTCTGAAGTTGAGTTCTTAAGGCAGAATTTTCCCATAGGAAATAATGTAAATGCATTATTATTATTTACATAATTTTTTTTATCATATACATTATTATAATGTAATCCGTTCCAGCCACAAAAAATATTACCAATTTCCAACAATATAATCATATTTTTGCATATAAAAACTATTAAAAAAAATAATTAGAAGAGACATGTAAATAAAGTAAAATATGAAATAAATAGACATTAAACTTCACTTAACCTTAATTTATGATTCCTCTTGACATCGGCTGCTTTAAAAACCAAACTGAAAGTGACTCCCTTTTCTTCTTGCTACCGTCCTTGCTAACATTCTTGGGACCCATGGTGTCATGTCTTCACCAAATCTTTCACAAAATGCAAAAAAAAAAAAAAGTCAAATGTAAACTCACTTTACTTGGCTTTCTGCTGACGCAAACAAGTTTTGGATGACTCCTGGACGTACGGCAAAGTTTTTGGTTCGTACATTTGCCAAAAATTCTTCATATGGCGATAATTCGTAAGGGAAGGCATTCATACAGTATGCAGAGGTTCCACTGTGTGTAGAAATATAAAATCACAATGATGTTTACACTTTGGCGGAGGACCACTGCGAACAGAACTCTGGTTCCTATTTGTTGTATATTGTTTTGTTTTTCGTTCCCTATTTGATACTCGACTCGCCCAAACTTCCAGATGCCGCGCGCTTTACGGACCTTTGAGTGAGTGTGACCTCCAGTCTTTAATTTGCCTCTCATCAGCTTTCCACCTGTCCCACTTAAGCATTTCTTATTTTTAACCCACCGCAAAGTGCGCACACGTCAGTAAACAGAAATGCTTTGTTATTAATCTGCTGATTGCTCTGTCTGCAACTGTCCTGTTAGGAATATACAGTGCCACAAAGACCAGATGTGTACTTTGGGGCTGTCAAAGGAAATGTCGCGCTTTCACGGTATGACGTGTTCCATGAAAAGGTGCTTATTAGGCGTTTGTGGAAGGAAATCTTCAAGGCGGAGGAGTTTAAACTGTGTGTGGTTTATTAGTAACATGACAGGATGCTTTTAATTCTAACTTTGAGAGAGAACAAGAGGCAGATAAGAGAAAGAAATTATAGCAAGGATAGCATAAGTGAGGACCTAATCGATAAAATAATGAATAAATAGAAATTAATAAAAGAAATGCTGTTGTACAAGAGGAATAAAAAACCTATAGTAACACCTTGTCGATGATTAATTTCCAGTGAAACCATGCCAGTCATGTTCTACTAAAATGCTTTTCCAAACCTTGTAGCTAAAAAAAAAAATCCACTAAAACCCCAAATTGTTTTAGTGCATGCAGTCGTTTCTAACACTTATTATTAATTAAAATATCTGATGCAAAGACGTGTCCTACTTTTTTTTTTTTTTTGGTTTGGACATCCTCAAGATTCATTAGTCTTGCAGAGGACTAGATAAATAATCCATATCTGAGTAGCTCTTTTGACAGCCCTGGTGTACACCGTTAGTACCCCAAGTACCTTTTGGAGAGGATAAATTGCAGTATCGCTGCACTGTGGTCAGTGTATGTTCAGTGTATCACACCTTCCCACCTGCACCCTTTACCTCCAGACACCTGGAGTCTTGAGTTGCACCTGAACTTCCTGCTTGACCACGCCTCCTGACACCGATCTTTGTTTTTGTTTTTTATATATGGTATTTATTTGTTCCCATCTGTTCTCAGATACCTGTGTTATAACTCGTGTTGTTCTGTATCCACAGCTCCCAGTATGATATCTCTTCGCCAGAGGCACATTGACCCGCAGCTGGCCATGGGCTCTCAGAGGTTGGTAGAGAGCAGCCATGCGGCTGGAGGCCACCAAGGGGAGGGCAGCTCATACCCGCCGTCCTGGCCCAGGCCCAGCCTGCGCCAATCTCACGGCCAGGTTGATACGCTGGGCCTCGCTGTCTCGCACCCCTCCATATTCTGTGCCTCCTCTTCTCTTTATTCCTCCTCCCCCCACTCTTTCTCGTCATCCGCTCCTCATTCCGCCTTTTATCACTCGTCTTTCCAGCCATTGGACCCCATCCCAGACTCGCCCCCTCGGCGCAGTAGAAGCTTTGGGTATTCGTCGCGTGTTTGTGTTTGTGCACTTTGCCTGGCATGACAGTAGAGCAGACCACAAAGCCTAGTGCCTTTTAACCAACTCATCCCGTTTTCTTGTCTTCCACCAATTCCAAATCCAAATCCAGCGAGTGTCACGCATGCCTGTTGATTCTCCTTCTTTTATAATGCCGTTTACCAGCATGTCTCACTCACGGACACGCACGGTGTCTTGCTGTCTGCCTGCTGAAATTTTTATGACCCTGCCAGAGATGCCAACATTTACAGTCTAGTTTTGGCGTTTACAGTATTTGAGTTTTTTTTTTTTTTTTTTTGTTGTTGCTATGGCAATACAGGAGACCTAAAAACTCCACTTTGAATGAAGATGTCTTTTGTAGAAAAGCTGTTTGACTGATGCAGGTTGTGAAAGATTAGCTTTCACTTCAAGGAAACGTTATCCAGGTGAACTTCTAACAGACTCTTGATAAAAATCAAGAAGGCGGGGCCAAGGTCTCTGCCGGGTAAAACACATGTTCACCGTTTACGCTATTAAGGCGGACTTTTTAAGGATGTACTGGGAGTTTGTCTGCCTCCTAGGGTTTTCTTAGCAATGTTGGCACCTCTGCACTTGTTTTCAATCACGACCTTAAGCTTGACTAACTTCCTGTTTTTTGCTTTCAAATTTCTGAATATATCGTACAATCGCTACTTTCCTAATCGTTGCTGAAAAGTGTTGCCGCCTTGACTAACATGCAGGAAGTGAATGAAAACTGATAAACGAATCGATTCGGAATGATCCCACCGTATTAACGAATCTCTCTTCTCAGGGACTTGAATCGCTCCGATTCGGATTCCTCCCTGTCCGTATCTCAGACCAGCGAACAGCTTCGGCTGTCTTTGAGCTCCAAGACTCCTCCCATGAAACCCACGTCTCTCGTTCACGGTTCCTACTCGCGCTCCGAGGAGTCGGCCCCCTTCCACACCCCGAACGGAGGAAACCGAGTCACGGGCGGCTCCCCCGACGGATGCCCGGACAGCCCGATCCTAATGAAAAAGATCTACGGCATCGGGAAGTCGTCCAGCATGAGCGAGATCCACGGGTCCATGTCGGAATCGTCACGTTCCTTAAGCCCGAACTCGACCGAGCCGGACACGCCATCTCCTACCATGATTCCGGGGATGGCTGTGCCAAAAAGCGGGAGTCGCGTCCCTCAGGTCTCGTCAAGGAAAAGCCCGCTGGAGGAAGACAGCGCCTCGACAGGGGAAGACACCGACTCCACGAGCCGCAAGAAACACACCACGTTCAAGATCTTCAAGAAGCAGAAGAAGTAACGAGGGTTCAGTTTAGAGACTGCTCGAAACGATGCATCTGTACTCCATTATTACAATGGAAGTCCCGGTTATTTGTGTAGTGGCACATGCGAATGCCTTGGCAGGATTTTCTTTTTTTTTTTTTAGGTACTTCTCATAGCGGACTTAGGGGACTTTTCATTCCTCTTTTTCTCAGTCAGTTTTGTTTTGTCTTTAAAGGATCTAACTCCAGGATGTCAGTGGGACGTGGGAACGTAAAGTTATTTATTCTACCGCAGGCAGTGCATCAGTGTTTCTCCCCAGACTCTCGCTGTTTTCCTTGTACACTTCTTGATCGGCTTGCATGTCTTGGCTGAAATTTTTTGAATGCTCCTAAATGTTTGCTTGGTTCTCGTTTTCCTGCAGCTTGAACACACATTATCAGGTGTTCTGTTTCGGGCAGAACACTTTGTGTTCTGTCATTTTATGTTTTGTTTTTGTTGTTTTTTTTTGTCCTGGGAAATGTTAATTAATGGACAATTTAAAGGCAGCGTATGTGATCAGTGTTAAAGGCAAAAGGGAGCAAAAATAAATAAATAAAAAGAATAAAATAATAATAAAAGGGCTGAATCATCATGTTTGTGAAACCCTTCTTAAGTCTGTTGCACTACTGCTGAGTAATCGTGAATTGGTTTTAAAGAGTACCTCTAATATGTTTTGGCATATCAAGTCATGGAATTGAGACTGATGATGAAGTCTAAATGATTGTGATCATTCCAACTCATCTTAAAGGACCATGTGCACTATGGGTTGTGATTAAATGCATCACATGACTGTTCCATTGCTGTGATTTTTCTCGACCGTGGATTGAACAGGCCTTTGGATTGTCGATTGTATTCGGCAGACTAAATGGATGTTAAAGCTGTATCCATGCCTTGTAGACTAGATCGAAATCTATCCCTAAAGTGTCTTGTACTTTGGCAAGAGGCATGTAAAGACAGAGGAACTAACATTGTACTTGTCTGTATTAAAGTTACAGCTCGTGTCTTTTTGTTTGTTTGTATTTTTTGGCCAAACCAAAGATAAACTCCACCAAATTATATAGTTATCAAATTGTTGTTTAAATCTGGTTTTATTTTAAGTCACTCCGTCCCTTATAGCTGTAAGTCAGAATTTTTGCCAAAGCTTTGCTAGAACTTGGTGTTCATAAGCCTCCTTAGTACCGACATAAGAAATGTGACGCACACTGAAACAAACTGGTGCAATATTTATAAAAGCTAACTCCAACTTTAGAAAGCTTGGTATCAGGCTAGAAGGTTGATGTAAGGTTTAAACGGTCATAAATCGACCTTGTATTGTTAAAAGAAGTTGACTTAATTAGTGATAAAGATGATAAATTTGTCCAACTTATTATAAAGTCGACAGTACATTTACGTTTGTTACTTTGACACAACAATACATTGGCTGTCTCAAATTAGACCCAGCTATTGTTAAAGTTGCCATAAGGTTACTCTTCGATAAGGTTGACTTAATGAGGTGAAGGTTGTTATAAAATGGACCTCGTTCACAAAGTTGACAATCAGAGACGAGCTGCTGTTAGAATAATAATTTTAACAAAGATGTTTTAAAGTTGACTCTTGTTAGGTCAACATGTCTGATTCCTACCCGGCTTGTAAGGCCACTCCCCGAACAGCAACAGCTACCAACCAGAGAGGGTACAAGACTAGCATGTGCTGCTTCTGATGCTTCTTTTCAAACTGCTGCATAAGCACTGTTAAAAGGGCTACACTTGGAGGAAAACGCTATTAACCCCCTTTTTGCTTGTGTAAACTTTCATACCCATCTCCACCAAGGCGATTATGGAGCTAGTTCAGAGCCGGTACCAAATTTTGAACCGGTACATTGTTTTCAGACAGCCAAAGCACCGACCCTCGGACAGAAAAAATTGGTTCTATGGCAGCACCAACTCTTTGCTGGGCTAGAACAAAGAATCACTCGTGTCAGGGGCTGTGGGAGGGATGATCATGTTCAACTAAAAGCTTGTGACCGATATCTTTAAAAAAGCCAGGAGAATTGCTTGCAAGGCCAACATTGAAGTTCGCCATTATTTTTATGCTTCCCGCTAGCATTGCTGCTAGCATTGCTGCTAGCATTGCTGGGAAAGTAGAGATGTATACAGTGACATAGTGACGTGACTCTCTAGCCAATGGAAAAACAAAGCCAGTTTTTAGGAGGTTCGCTATTGAACCGGCTCTGATCCAGCACTAGCAAAAGACCTGGTTTACTTTGGCGCGGGGGGGCGAGGGTTTAACAAATGCCCATGATTGGCTAGGGTCGCTATGACAACAAGTAGTCTCTCTCCCTATGGGCTCGCTCCCAGCTATGACTGGCTGTATCATCACTCAGGAATCAAACTTGCGATCTCCGGATGATATCCGGAGCTTCTGTTTGTCCCCAGAGGTCGGCCATTATATGTGGGGCAGTGGTTGCTCAGCGGGTCATGTCTCTGGGTTACTGATCAGAAGGTTGAAGGATTAAAAACCCAGCTCCACCAGGCCGCTGTTGCTGGGTCCTTAAGCAAGTCCCTTAACCCTGTCATGTCCAGGGGTGCCGTATCATGGCTGACCGTTTGCTCTGACCCCAACTTCTTACAAGTCGGGATATCCGATGAAAATTATTTCACTGTGATGTAATGTACGCTATAAATAAAGACTTAGTCAATGCAACAAGAAATCAGCTGTTACACAAGTGACAGCAAGGTGTTGTCTGTCATGTGGTTGACATAATGGGAAGTAAACTGTTATACAAGTGACAGACTTTAACAGATCTGTTGTAAAGTTTACACGACAAAATTTGGGCTGTTGTAAAAAAAAAAGTTGGCACAATAAGGGTCAGGTGTTAGAGAGTTGACATAACAGTGTTGGCAATGACAAAGATGAAATAAGATGTCAAATGCTTTAAATAATAGCGATGAAAATCACCAGGGATCAGTCAATACAATATTATCACGATACACAGGTGCGGATTCTGTTTGTATTGCAATTCTGTATGTATCATGATTTTATAATTATCCCATTTCGATACCTTTTTTTTTAAGCTTTTGTTACAATTCTAAACAGGCAAATAAGTCGCACCTGTGAATGGTTTAGAACGCGCCACCTGTAGGATTATAGAGAAACCGCAACATTTTACCACCTCAAATGCAAATGTAAATATAATAGATTTTGGAGTCAGTAATCATATTATTTATCAATTTCTTTTGTTCAGAACATCTACATAATGCTATCTCGCCCATTTCAATTATTTCTATATATTTTTTTGTCCACGGTGTGTCAGTTCATGTACTATGCCCTTAAAAACACACTCCCATGTGTGTAGTCACATGACTCCGCCCTCACCCAATCTACGACCTGGAAGCAACTCTTTGATTAGAAATCCCAGCTTTAATAGTCGAGCAAATTTACAATACAAAATTTGTCAGTGAACTATGAGGGCAGAAAAAGCAACTAAATAATTGCTCATTAGTAATAATTGAGGTAAAATGTTCAATTAATCGTGATATCGATTCAATGCACGTCACGTCAAGTGACTTTCCTATTTCCGGTTTACAAAGGTTTATGACAACTTGGCAATGATATAAGACGGTTATGACAGGATGTAATAAATTCTCTTAGTTAAATGAATATATTTTATATATATTTCTTCGCTTTTTTATTATTATTAGTATGAGAGATTTTACTCTTTGCCATGTCACAGTCAGTTGTCACATGGCCCGGTTTTTAAGTGCAGTGGAATTGATTGAAGTACTCTTTACAACTGCTAATATGCGTTGGAGTAGGCCTTTATAAATATTTATTTAGGTTTTTACTCTTGTTATAAATGGCTTACGTAGGTGTTATGATCACCAACCCTAAGTCCATTTTTTTTTTCTTTTTTTCTTTTTTTTAAATGACCAGATAATGTGTGTTTATAGTTCTCCTTTTCCATCACCATGTCTCTGGGCTTATCACCGAGGCAGCTCCAGGAAGGGGGACTAGAATTTAGTTTTTATTTTTTGTCTTCTAATTTCTCAAACACGCAGAACATCAGCTCTCTATGCATTTTCCTCGCAGAACTCTACACGCTTTACCTACTACTGTATCAGTCACATGTTCGCTTTCCTCCTCGAGTCCGGGACTAACCAAAGCAAGTGCTGCACGAGACACCAGCTCCCCAGCCCTGGACTTCTTGATGGATCTGTTTGTGGTTTTGTTTTTATGTGAAAGACAGTCCGGGTGTAAATGTCCAAACGACAAATGTATATCGGTCTGAAACATGAATGTATCCATGCATCATCTGTACCTCTTTGCATGGAGAAGCTGTAAAATGACTTTTATTCTGGTGTTTGAGAGTGAGTGTATGTCTTTGTATGTCTGTGCTTATGTACGTGTGAGTGTGTGTGTGTGCGTCACATTTCAGTAAACAGCACCTCGTTTCTGCATCGATGCATGTTACGTACCTGCTGCAATACCAGTTCACAGACACGAGGAGCTTTTCAGACTCCCGGCGATTAAACCCCAGCGATTTCCTACTTTAACATCTCTCTTTGAGCTTCTATTTATCATTCTATATATTTGTACAAAAGCCAAGGGTGGGTGAGATATTTTGCATCATCTGTATTGTTGAGGACTGCAAGGTCTTGGGAATTTTATGGCACTCATGCATGAAAGCAATAAATGGTTTTAAAGAAAACATTGTCTTTTTGTTGTTGTTCATATACTAAATGTGCAATAAACATAAGTTGAACTAGCAGAGCTCTGATGTGATGGACTGCTGTCACCATTACGTCTTCATAAAGTTGATTTAAAGTTCCAAGAATTTTGACTAGACTAATATTAAAACCAAATTAATCGTTACATTTATCAAGAGCTTTAAGGCTTTACTAATTAGAGATGCGCTTGAGCAAGATTGTAGGTTAAAAAAATGACTGATCAAACTAATTAACATGTAACAATTCACTCATTTTTACTTTCCTCCTGTGTTAAATGATGAAAATGTTGGTTTTGGTTCAAAATGATATTGTTCCTACAAGGGACATTAGACAAGCAGTCAGTAATCTGTGTTCAAAGCACGCACAGTGCAACGCCCAAGGAAAGTCTCCGCTACACATCAGTGCCATCTGTCGCCAGAGTTTTCATAATTCTTTGCCAGATGTTCTGTTACGGTCTCTGAACTGATGAGATAAAAAAAAAAAAAAAGTTATTTCCTGTTCCTATCATAAACAATGTTTTCTCTCTCTCTCTCTCCGTATACACACACACGCAACCCACAGTACCCAAAGTATCCGCTACCAACAGCCTGGTGCCAGATACCACAACAGACTCCTAGTGGTCTAGTGAAGTCATGTTCTGGCAGCACAAGAGGAACCTGCACAATACCGGGCAAAATGTTTGCCTTTGTAATGTTTATGGCTGGTCGGTCTGTATACGCAGTGCTGGGCAGGAGCTTTATTTTCAGCTATACACACTTCAGCAATTGTGTCCTACATTTTCATTTTGGTGCCCCACTGATGGTAATGTTGTCTATATGATGTAAGTTTTACATATCTGGGATTCCATCCATCCATCCATCTAGGAACCTCAAACTAGGGACTGTAGAAATTGCCAGTGGTGATTACCATTGTTTTTATTCCCATTTTTATGACCATGGTAGTCATCATTCACCCACTATGGGCAATTTGGGAACACCAATAATCCTAATCTGCATGTCTCTGGACTGCGTTAGAAACCGAAGTAACCAGAGGAAACCCGCCAAGAACATGCAAACTCCATGGAAACAGAAGGAACTGAACCCGGACCCTGGAGGTGCGAGGCCACAGTGCTAACCACAACGCCACAGTGTTGCTGATATATCTGGGGTTGATTTTTGCAATTCAAAGTTACAGTAAATGACAAATTCTGCTTGTATAAAGTTGTAAATGTTACTATATATGTTCAGATGTGATGCAAGGGTTTAAAAAATTATAATCATTAGAGTTATATTATTAATAATCTCAGCCACTTGGATTCTTCCAAGAGGAATTCATATTAAGGTTTTTTTTTATGTCAACAAAAATAACAAACAGTATTAATTATTTTAGTGCTCACCTTGTGTTGTGTATAATTTATATTTTGCTGGAGTTTTTATTTATTTAAATTAGTTCATATATTCTGTGTAATCACTGGCACTGAATGACTTGGCAGAACAATTCCACTGTGAAAAGTAATGTTAGATCTTTATATCTTGCCACCGTCGCCCTCGGCTTGCAGATCAGGGATTATCTCACAATCTCATTATTATCTAAACACATTTTTTCTTACTCATACACACTTCCATAGATTTTGTTTTCATTTTGTAAAGCTCCTTTGAGACAATGACCGTTGTTAAAAGTGTTATATCAATCAAATTGAATTGAAAAAAAAAATGTAACTTATTTAATAATTAGGTGCTTTGATAAAATCATTCTGAACTTACAGTCAGGTAAGTTTCGTTTGATTCACCTGCCTGGCCTTTGTCTTTACGTTTACATTTGCGGGTGGAGCTGCAGCTCTGTGTTTACCTTCATCTGAACCTAACAGGATGTTCTTCCGCATGAGGAACCACTCTTAGGACCAGTTCTAACGTCAGTGATTCAGAAATGAGTCGGTTCATTGAAATGATCAATGATTCAGAAATGATTCAGAAGCAAAAGAATTTAGATGATATTCTTCTGCTTCTGAATGTGCGTGTGTGTAGAAAACATAAAATGTTTTATTTTACTTGCTAATGTGTTTATAT
>JAOVVA010000052.1:24925834-24948402 GCA_028565275.1 Leiocassis micropogon | reverse complement strand
TTTTCTTATTTTGTCTCTCATAGTTGAGGTATACCTATGATGAAAATTACAGGCCTCTCTCATCTTTTTAAGTGTGAAAACTTGCACAATTGGTGGCTGAATAAATACTTTTTTGCCCCATTGTAAGTACTTGATATACTTCCTGACACCAACACTTCATGATGAGAAGACCTGCGCATGTCATTGTATTTGTATTTATACCTCCGGGATGCAATGACAACGTAGTAAACTCGTGATAAACACCCGGAAAATCATAGTGTGATGTGTTCAGACATGGTACTAACTTGGTTCAGACCTGCTGAGTGCATGGTCATGTGTGTGATAGGAAAATAGAGACAACATGATTCTCATTAACTCATTGAGAACCTGACAGCGACATGGCTAGGAAGGAGTATGAACTAGATACATTTTTCCCCATTTTTGACCCCATTCCACTGTGTTGGATGTTTTAGGACACAGTAGGACCTTCATGCATGTCTTCATTGCAGTGTGATGGGTGTCCTAACCACTGAGCTATTGCTGAAGTAGCCTGTGAGCAAAAGAAAGAAGTTAAGTCAGAGTGCAGCGACTAAAAGCAGCTTGATTAAAAAAATAAAAACAAACTAGAAGAAACTTGAACTAGAAGTGACAGTGAACTTGGTGCAAAATTTTTACTTGTGACTTATGAATTTGCATTAATCTGGCTGTGGTTTTAGATTAATGTAAGACCTTAAGACCTGCTGTCTGACTAAAATAATCACCTTTGGAGCAGTTGGAACCTTGCTTCATCACACCGCCTGAATCATTTATTGCTTTTCTATAACATGCTGCTATTACATTAATTAAAAATTAGACTGTGGGAAGTATCCGCCATACAAGTAGCTGTGTTAGATGTTACTATAGAAATGATAAACCTAAGCTTTAAACAAACAATATTTATACATTTGTACATTTATAGTTACATTTGGGCATTTGGCAAACAAGCTACTGACCACTGGGGATAGTTACAGTGTCAATGTCCAATATGAATGCTTTCTTCTTCTTCTTCTTTATATATAATAATAATAATAACAACTATTAATAATATATGAATAATAATGATAATAATGATAATAATAATAATTAGAATTATTAATAAACAGTTAAGTGAAGTGAACTTCTTTACACCGAAACAAAGCTGCATGTTTAACCTCAGTAATTTAACTTATTTGACCTGTCGGATGTGGGATCTATTAAATGCCCAGTGTTCTAAAAGCAGCTGATCTGCTGTGACATGGCTGAATGTAGTGTCCATTTGTCCCATCTGCTCACTAGCCTCTGTATTTCCCTCGTGGTTTCTTCACCTCCTCCATCTGGAAGAACACACACAGTCAAGGTGAAGTAGCTGTTTGTATAGAACTGACAGGGAACTTGGCTTTAGTGCTGAATATGTTCAGCGAAATAGTCAGATGTGTGTTTACAGTGGACAGAATCCTGGCTTTAAATAATCATGAAATTCGTATGATTATGTATAAAAGAAATTAGATATGTGTTTCTACAAGCTTAAAGAGCTTCCCTGGGTGTCTTATTGAGGAGAAGTTTACGCACATCCAAGGTTTAAAGTGGGCATTGCATGTACTGTAAATATTAAATAATCAGATTGGCGGTTCATGCAAAGGCTTTAAATGCTACACTCTAATCTTTGGTTTGTATAAATGTTAAGCAAACCATTAAATTAACTTTTCATAAGTTGCAGTTTGCTTTCCTCCATCATCGAGGAACTACTTCCAAGTAAGGAAAAGGATATGAATGATTATATGGATAGATAGCACAGTACCTTCTTATTTGAACAATAGTGAAAAAAAAATTTAACTTCGTAATTGAAAAAAAAAAAATGATGTACAGTACTTAGTGTTATGTATATATTAGTTCTATTAAAAATGTCATTTGGCTTGTTTATCATATTGGGCAGGTGTTAACACTGCATGGGGGATTCGGTCTATGTGATCTGGCAACCCAGCACACAGGGTGTGGGCAAGAGAGAGTTTGAGTGAAAATAAATACAATACATTCATGCGCATAAAAGGGTTTAACTGAATGTAAAAAAGGGTGTTTAGCACAGGAACTAGCCCAAATATAACTTCATAAAGTCGCAGTAACATTTTAGGTTGCAGTATAATGGTTAAACAGAGATAAACTCTGATCCATTACAGAACTTTTCTATAGTAACATGTCATTCACAGGGACTTCTGTAGTAGACTATCAACATAATGTATGGCTAATAATAAGAAATGTAACAAACAAACACTTGTTAAGCTTTAAATATTTAATATAGTATTTTGTTTTTGTAAGGAGACATTCATGAAAGGAGTCTCCAATGTTATTTAGAGTTTTACATATGACTGGTGTAATGTGTTATGTTTCTATTCTAAATTGATAAAAAGTACGACCTCGTTGATTAATACATATACAATGGAATCGTTGGAAATTTGCAAGACATGCTGTTCTAAGAAAAATGAATCTCCGGGGTGGTAACTCTGCTTCATCACATCGTCCTGGTTCTGATCAGTTTCCTATAAAGACACATCCAATCTTTTATTCCCTCATGAATCTAATGCATGTGAGTGTACACAGATTTGTTTTTTTCCCTGAAGCCAATAATTCACTCGTGTATTAAAAACGATAAAGTGCAGTATAAGTGTTTTGTTAAATGTCACTGTAGCTCCTGCAGTATAAATCAAGTGCAAAAGCCTTCTTCAATTTGTCTTTTGGAGGATTTCTTGGATTCATCATAGAAATTGCTCGCAGACATCCATTAAAAAGGCTCCCCTCCTCTCTCGCAGAAATAAATGGACCAGTGATTGATATTAGAGCCTGAAACCGCTGAGCAATAGCAATCAAAAATAAAACCGGAGTTAAATAGAGTTTGCGCGTATCTGACGCACGTTACAGCTCGATTTGAAAAGCGTAGTGCTCTTCAGTTATTAATGCTGCATGCGGACATTAATCAGTGAGTGTTTTTGGACTGATGGCTTCATCTGGGTTATACATCTCAACTTAAACGGAAGAACGATGGAGAAGTGGTGAGTAAAGAGTTTTTCGTCACAACATTGTGATTCTTCTTTTCTGTCCCTGAGCAATTAATGAAATCATAGTTGACAGGAAATTTGTTTTCTGATTTCTGATAATTGGCCATCTGTGAGAGTGGAGGAGGCTACCTGCAGAGCCCAGGGCAAGACGGATCCATGCTGTGGAAGAGCGAGAGAAGAACACGGACAGATGGTGGATCACTTGTGCACTGATCTGATGGATTTTACATGGGAATGGTTTATTTCTGAATGAAATTGTGAAAAGGTTTGGCCTACTGAGTTTCCATTTTGAATGTTTCAATAAAGAACCACTTTATAAAGTTGGTCATTTCATTCCAAGTGTGTTGTGTTTATGCAGAGATAACTTGGGCTTTGTTCAGACTCCCATCTCTGATCTGATTTTTGGCATACCCTGATTGGAATCAGATTGCTTTCATGTAGTCTGAACAGTAAAAACACATAGAAGCTCATTTTTGCAAATCCGATTTGAATTACACCTAGATATGGTTTGAAGGGAAGTGGTGGCTCAATCGGATAAGGCCATGGATTACTGATCTGATCAGAAGGTCGGGGGTTCGAGCCCCAGCCAGCACTGCCAGTCATCCATTGTTGAGCCCTTGAGCAAGGCACTTAACCCTCTCTGCTCCAGGGGTGGTGTATACTGACTGACGCTGACCTCTGACCCCAGCTTCGTAACATATCGGGATATCCGAAAAATTTAATTTCACTGTGCTATAAGGTACATGTGACAAATAATTGAATCTTAATCTTAAATCTGATTCCTAAAGATATCTCATACGGGATGCTTTACGGTACCTGCTAAAATCGGATTTTAAATTGTCCTTTACATAAATCGCAACCCGATACAGGAGGCCAAGTCCGCAGGATGACATCGTTTTTTCATGGGGAGGACGATGGAAGAAATGAAGATAGAAATGGGGATCAATAGCCCTGGAAAGAGGACAGAGTGAAATGTCTGATATGACTTTGCAATAGGAATGAGAGACAGTATATTCTTAACTGTCTTGTTGCTGTTTGAATGTTCTTATAAGTCACCAGCATATGCCGTCGCATGACGCGTGCTACGGTGTACCCATGTCTCCGTTCTTATCACTTTAAAACAGCAGTGTGGATTATTAAAAATCTGACTTGTAAAAAAAAAATTGATTTGCCTACAGTCTAAGCTAGACCTTACCTTGAGATGAGCTGTTAAAAGGAAAGCAAAAAGAGACTGGATGGTGTGATAAAACACTTCAAACACCTGCTATTATGGGCTCCTGGAGGAGCTAGAAGAGCATGGTCTGTCTCCCCCCTGTCAACCACCACAACACAGCCAATTATTAGGATCTTGTATGATGTAGAAAGACCAGCAGTTTGTGGAACGATAAGTTCATGTGTCTAAGAGAAGGCACGCATTCTCTTTCACTCTCCCCATATACTGTAGTAGCTGTCATGTGATGTGGGTGGGAGTTAAAGGTGTTAAGGGATGCTGGATCCTTCTTGCACCACTGTAACTTGACGATAATTTACATTTTCAATTATTAAAGAATTACACCTTTTTTTTATTTCTTTATTCAGTTACATTTAATGTTCAAATGTTGCAGACTTTTATCTTTTTATTTCTCTATCTTACAGTTACTAAGACAAAAGCAATCACTTTTTTAACAAGAATCTAGACATCTTCCTGAGTCCACAAACCACTGACACTGGAGACTCATTCCCAAAAATGTTAAATATACGTCTCCTGAAAGCGTGAATGATATCGAAAACAATCAGGTTATCGTTAGCTCTAGATTGTTGTAAGTTCCTGTGAATGTTATAGAAAGAATGAGAGTAGAGAAGCACTTGGTCACTGTGGCTCTGAAACTGTTTTAGTGATACTGTTAGATAATTCACCCAGAGAAATGTGCGTAATTAGAGTTTATTGTTGATCTTCACATTGACCTGGTGTGGCGCAAGCTGACAAACCTCAACCCGTTTAAATGACACCCCTGATCCTGACATCTTTCTAGCTTTCGTTTTGTTTTGCTTCACAGATTTAGTGTGACATTATCTCCAATAACGAGCTGATTCTCTGGGTATTTGTTAGCATGACCAGCCGGCGTGGTGTGATGAGCCGTGTAGGCGGCTTGACTGAGGGAAACTGCCAAATGCACAAACACAGGCTGGAGGAATGGGAGAGAATAGACATGTACTTGGCCGTGGGGGAGAAATGGTTTTATAATACACAGTATGTGATGTTTGGTTTCACTGTTTCTTAGCAACCTGCAAGCTGTCTACTAATGTTCTGTTAACGGCTCTTAAATGGCTTACAGTAATAAGACTCTACAGTTAGTTAAAGTTGTCATACGACATCTTATTCACACACGGTTAAACTTAAAAACAAAAAAGGGATGTTCAAGTCAAACCAAGACTTTTGACTGCGCAGAATAACAGAATACAGTTCTGAGAGTAAAAACTCCCTTTAATTCAGTAATATTTTAGTAATAGTATTTCACCATCAAGGTAGAAAGTTTTCTCAGTATGCCGGAGCCATGATCGGAGTGCCTGCTTCATGTCTGAAACGCTGGCCTCCCAGGAACTCCTTAGAGTAAATGGCACAAACGTGTGGAAATATCTTGGAGGTCAGGATGATGCATTGGACGTCCCAGCTGAGTTCCTGTACGGTACAAGTGGTGTTGGTGAATGATTGTGTGTACAGCTCACACAGACAGATGCGTCCCTTTCCTCAAGTTGGTGACAAGTTATTCGTCGATTTTCAACAATTGGGCGTTACCCTTCTGAATGCTGAATGGGAACGACTGCAGTGTGCTCCGAGCCACCTCAGCCAGGATCGTCATTCACAGACGTATGGCTTTCCTCAAAACTTTTGCACCATATTTATCACCATTCTGTTCTTGAAGCCATCTGTAAATGTTTTACACGTGAATTCCATCAAAAGTCCCGGTTTGATTTGAACGCCCCTCATACTGCAAAAAAGTATTTACTACAGTATTTAAAATAAACGAAAATCAGTCGCTGTCAGTAACATGTATGGTGTCAGAACATATCTCGATATTATTCGGTCATATCCATACATATAAAAACCTAAAACACAGCACCACTGCCATATTAATGGGTGTGTGTAGAACTTGGATATTAAAGGGGCACTTTGGATTTTTTACATTGACCCTAATGTTGCTCTAACAATGGGAATAAATATTCCAAACAGAATAAAATCAGTCTACTAGGGACTGTTAAGGCCAGTGGTGACCATTGTATTTATTCCCATTTGTACGCCAATTAGTCTGATCTGCATGCTTTTGGACTGCGGGAGGAAATTGGAGAACCCGGAGGAAACCCACCAATCAAAGGGGAGAACATGCAAACTCCATGCACACAGACCTGATGCGGGAATTGAACCCAGGACCTGGTGGTGCAAGGCGATAGTGCTAACCACTAAGCCACCATGCCGCCAATAATCCGTTCAATAAGTTAATATCATCACTTAATTTAATCTCTCTTGCTGGAATAAATCTATTCTTTTTTGCACATTCTTTGCTTATATAGGAGTAACATTAATTGACTTTTTACTTTCATTCATTTTGCCTTCCCACCAGCCTTTGTTTCTTCATCCACTAGCTCCTGGTGGAAGCGGCACAAAAAAGTTTAGCGCATATATAAGAGCTCTTGTACTCTCCTCCTGATTAAAGGTTGCAGGAGCATATCATAAAAAGTCGTGTTCAGATTGAAATGTTTTTAACATTTAAACAAGCATCCTATCAGATCAGCATCCAAGTACATGGTTAATCTGAAATCTCTAATCAGGATGATATCAATCGGATTAAAGAAATATTGTCTATCGGAAGCTACTTTTCGATGCTACATTTATCATGAAAATGTTTTTGTTATTATTTTTAAACAGCCGTATATGAAACTTGTGACCATCATAAGAGAGGCATATATTTCACATTGACGTGTGTATACATTTTTTGGGGCCCTCTGTATACAGTAACTGTTAGAGATGCAGAAAAAAAAAATCAGGTATGTATCACAATTTTTTGTGCGGCAAAACACTGACTCCAAAATAAATTCGTAAATGTATCCATGTTTGCATTTGAGGTGGTAAATTGTTGTAGTTCCTCTATGATCCTACAGGTGGTGTGCTCTAAACTGCTCTCACACTGGCAGGCAGCACAGCATCCTGTGTGCTAGGAGCAAATTATTTGTCGTTTGTTTAGAGTTGATTTAAAAAAAATACAAAGAATTGAGTCAGGATATTATGATACTTACAAAATCGCAATACAAATCGAATCAACAGCTGGGTATCGTGATAATAGCGTATCAGCCGGTCCCTGGTCATTCCCATCCCTAGTGCCTGTTGCCTGGCAGTTTTTCTTAGTTTATGCAAATTTCTGTTCAAATAGTCTGTGGAAATTCATGATGTGGTGAACAATACAATATCATTTAAACAATAAAAAAAGCCCCAAACAGTCGTTTTTGTCCGAGTCGACCCACAACACAACATCGTGAAGCTGAACGGCTTGCAATAGAATTTGCCAAAAATCCTGGTGGACATTTTATCTCTCATATCTACATCAAAGCTATTCCCATGTAATGTTTTATTCATTAGCTATAAAGACATTATCAGAGCAGTACAGTAAGATTCTGACAGATCTGAACCAAGCTATATTTTTTTCTTAGTGCTCTCACTCTTAACATCTCATCTATTTTTACCTGCATTAAACTTTCATCCAGTGTCCTGCTCGTGAGGGAGATGAGGTCTACTTACTGTACATCTCTTTACCTGCTGATTTTTTAAAAAGACTATATTAAAGGTCCCGTGTTAGATTTTTTTTTTCTTCAACAAGTTAACAGAGCTCCTCAAAAGTGTATGTTAAGCTCCAGCTGAAATACCCTTAATATATAATACATATTTGTACATGAAACTTCCCTTATTTTACTTTTCTTGCAAATGTGCCATTTCTGTGTTTATGAGAACGAGTACCTGCTGGGACGTGTCTCAAGACAGAACCTCCGAGGTGAGCGACAAGCAGCAGCAGAGGATCTTCTTATGTGAGGTCACAATAGAGAAAAATCTAATTGGTCAGTACAAATATGGAAAAAAGGCTAACGGAAGAGCAGGGAATGTTTTGTGTTTGTACACACACACTGGGTACCCATCTGAATGTCTAACAAATGACTAAAACGTGACTAAAAAGGTCCTATTTAAGGTGATGCAGTTCTTAATGTTTATGAATGAAAAAAAAAGTAATCAATAATCTTCATGTATAAAGGAAACAAACAAAGAAATACGGTAAAGTGGAAGTCATTATTAAAGGATGTGACACAAAATATTTGTAAATTCTCTATATTACTATGGCTCCTTATAAATCAGAGGCAGTCCACTCAGGCCCTCTAGTGGCGGTCTGTGTACAAAACATGGGATGTGATGCATCACATTATTTTGGCACTGATGCATAGCAGTGGGTTTGGTTTTAAAGTCCCAACAAAAGGCAACGACAACAAACAAATGCTGTTTTTTTTTATCATACTTGATTATAAATAATGCATTTATTATATAATATAACATGAGTAGATGTACACGCGTTTTTCATCCAACAGTTAAAACAAATACTTTCCGCTGTGAGTAAAGGTGGAGTGAGAAACTTACAGATGCATTTTGATCTTGATTTTTATTTGTTTGTTCCATCATCGCTCTCATCTCATCGTATTATCATTTGATCAGTCGTAGACATCACTAGGCTTAATGTCGTTTTGTTGAGTTTCTAAATTCTTATTTTTTCTTTTAAAACCCTCCAAGCGACTGTACTGTACTGTGTTAAAGGCGCTACATAGAGATTTTTAACCAGCAAAAATATTTAATATTATCTGAAAAAAAAAATTGGCATCGGTGTCTCATGTGACTTGGAACCCTCCTGTTCACCAAATCAGCACATGAGGAGGTGCAGGACTCAGAATAAACACTAAAGGGCACCAGCGTTCTGCTTTTCACAGGACTGGGCGTATAAATGAAAAACTGTTCAGGAGGATCTGTTTTCCTTAGAGAGAGAGAGCACGCTGTTATTAAAGTAGGATGTTTTCCAATTTGTAACCCCACCCTATTTCCTATTTTCTGAAAATATGCCAAAGGATCAGAGTGAAAGGTAGATCAGATTGAGTCGTCCTCTTTGTCTTATATAGTATAGTAGTAGTAAATTTAGCAATCAATATATATATATATATATATATATATATATATATATATATATATTCTAGAATAAAGGCTGCATTGATCATATATTTTATTCAATTGCGTCGGTTCACATTGTGCCCCCAGAACAGCCCTGACCGTCGAGGCGTGGACTCCACAAGACTTCAGAAGGTGTGCTGTGCAGACATTTACAGCATTACACATTAGGTTGTGAGGTGGATCTCAACTTGTTTTTCCAGTAGATCCCACAGATGAGATTCTACAACCTGCTCGATCTGATGGAGATCTGAGTAATTTGGAGGCCGAATCTACACATTGAACTCTTTGTCATGTTCCTCAAACCATAGACCGTGTTTGTCTGTGTCAGGGCACATTATCCTGCTGTAAGAGGTTTTCCCTGAGGGGGTGTACTTGCTCAGCAACAATGTTTTTAGATCGGTGAGATCCAGTACCATCCTCATGAATAGCAGGACCCAAGGTTTCCCAGCAGAACATTGTTCAGAGCATCACTCTGCCTCCATCAACTTGCCGTCTTCCTATAGTGCATCCTGGAGCCGTCTCTTACCCAGGGAAAGACGCACAGCCACCCATAAGAGCGTACTTCATCAGACCAAACCAACTCCATCATCCAGTTAGGATGCTTACATACTGTATACTGTACTGTACATAATGGCTAAAAAAGTGAAATACTCTTTTACCAAAAAAAGACAAAGTGCATTAATTAATAGAGAAATAATTAGCATAATAATAAATTCAACAGTTCAAAACATTGAGAGCTTTCTGGTCATGGAGAAGGTATTCCAAAATTTGTAGCCATAAAAACTAAAGGTTATTAAAATGCAATTAACATGGGATACTTTTAATCTATTAATAGAGCTGCATTTTCCAGTGTTAAACAATTATGATCTCTCAGCGGAATGTAAAAAAAAATACCTCAATTAAAATTAAACTTTTTTTACCAGAGAAACCGTAAATTGGAAACGCACCTGTCTTAGACTTTATCCATGTCGGAAAACTTGATTAGAGCTTGAGCTCTGACTGCTACAACACTGCAGTGACACTGGAGACTCCTTCCATAAAGTAATAAGAGCGCTAATCTGGACAAGCTACTTTTATCTACTCAAAAGGGTTATTAGGTAAATGTTATTTCATGGGCTAATATTCAAAGACAATGTAGTGTTAGATTAGTAGCTTCACAAACCTGATTAATGGCGTAGAAGACGGCAGATATTTTTTTTCTCCTTGGGATTTGTCTATTTTATCCCAGTGATCATCAAATCGATCCTTTGATCTGCATGATCTGGCACAGGTTTTACACCAGATGCCCTTGGTGTTGCTATCCTCCCATTTTCTATGCAGGCTTAGGACCAGACCTGCATGCTGTAGCTGGTGTCTATGGGGTATAAGTTTAAGGGTTTTGACCAAAGCCCAACAATGGTGACCTGGCATTTGTGGGACTCGAATCCCGATCCTCCACTTCCTGAACCATGACTGCCCCGCATTACAATGTAATTGATCAGGCTATTAAGATACTACTATAAATAATAACTATTACTTATTTACTTAGAACAAAAAACAAACATACTATCCTGGTGCTTCTCCCCAGATAACAATATATCAGATCAGAGCACCTTCTTTCACTGCTCCATGGTACAGTTATGATGCTCACGTGTATGTTTATACATGTATACATACTGTACAGGCAATTTTTTTTTTTGTCAAAACAACAACAACAACAAAAAAGCTTTTTCTTCTAAGTGTGTCCAAATTTTTTAGAGCTCTCTGTTCATGAAGAAGGTATTCAAAAAATGTGTAGCTAGAAATTAAAGGTTATTAAAATGCAACTAAAATTAAATGAAACTTTGTTTGAGAATTTTAAGTCAGCATCAGCCCTTGCCTCTAGCCTTGTCTCAAAAAAAAAAATGTTCAGCCTCCTGTTTTTATTAGATGTCTACCATCTTTAAGGTTCTGTAAGGCCTTGGGTTTATTGAGCCATGTGATGCTAATACAGCTGTGCAGCTCTGCTTGGCAGTAGCAAGGCTCATGAAACATTATGGATGCTCTGCCGAGGACTGTGGGAGATACGACCCGGCGTACTTCAGCATCCCTCTTCAAGCCCCATTAACGCTTCCCCAACTGGTTATGCATCAGGGTCTCGGTTTCTCCATCAGTGATAATGCTGATCTTTATTTCCATATAAATGAAATGTATAGTTGTTCTGCTCGGTAAAAGCAAAAGTCTGGTTTGTGGAGTGGCTCTGCTTTATGACCTTGAGAGGCAAAAAAAAAAAAAAAAAAAAGAGTTAATGGTTAATATGTACCTCATTTTTTTAACGGGAACAATTTCATATCTGTGTATTGTTAACAAGGGGGAAAAAAAACCCTGTGGATGTGCAGTTTCCCTGTTTCAGTCTGTTAGTGCGCTTCAATCAAGGCGAAATATATCCTGATACACATTCGGAAATATGAAATGGCATTAGCTTTAAATAGGTTTTCTGCTTGCAGAAGAAAAAGGAAACCTCCTTCTTGACCCAGAACGTGTTGGTTAAACCTAATGGAGCTGCTTTGATTGGTGCTCACGTTTCCTTTCCCAGATAAACACACAGCAGTATGACGGAACATGTTGCCGCTGATATGCTTCACCCTCAGGGAAATGTTACAATTACAGAAGAAAAGCACAGTGCTGACCTTCAACCTTTGCCTCGATCTGTGGCACTTTGGGTTCCCCTTAAGCCCGGGGAGCAGAGTGATCTGATTGGCTGAGATGTGCACCCCTTTCACTAGCAGCGAGTCCTTGGGTGTTGGATGTGTTTCTTGCTTTTTATGACTCGGGTCCTGCACATGAGCCATTATGTCTATTTGAATGTAAATGTGATTAAGGAAGCGTGTGGGATCTCCGACCTCGCCTTTATATTCATTTACTTCCTGTGTCAGAATCGGGTCAGGGGTTCGAGGTTGGCTTAATACAACGTGATTTTGAATATGGAAGAAATAAAACAGAGAATAATAGGAAAATCATGAATGATCAACTATTTTAATTAAAATTAATTTCATGTGATTGCACTTTCTGTTGTTTTTTTTTATTTAAAAATATTTATGCACAATTTTTTCATCTTAGTTAACACGTCATACATTTTATACATTAATAGCTGCATTTTAATGTTGTGAAACAGGTTTGTTTTTTCACCAGCCTGTTAAAAAAATTAAAATAATAATAATAATTACAATGAAATAGTTTGTTGTATTAGAGAAACCTTAAAGTGAAAAATGACCTGTCCTAGACTTTGAACGCTACAAAGCAGTGACACTGGAGACTCCTTCCATAAATGGAACATACAGTAAATGGACAGGGGAAAGGAATAAGAGAGTGCAAAACTAGACAAGCTACTTTTATCTGCTCACAAGGTTTATTTTGCATATTATATTCACAGGCAATGTAGCCTTTTTTATTGAAAGTTTACTTTTTTGGGGGGGGGACTTTGTCACTTTTATCCTTGGGGTCATTACATTGGATGATTTGATCTGAAAGATCTGGCACAGGTTTCACGCTGGGTGCTCTTCTTCCTGCAACCCTTCCATTTTTCTCCCACCCTTTCTCCCAAGTCCCTTGGGACTGGCACTGCATGCAGTAGCTGGCATTTATGGCATGCTAAAGACCTAAAGACCTTGCCCAAAGATCTAAAAGTGGCAACCTGGCGGTAGAGGGATCTAACCTCGAACCTCCAATCAGCAACTCTACCGCCTGAGCCACCACTGCCCAGTGTTTTCAATGTAATTCGTCAGACTAATAAAATACTTCTGTAAATAATTTCTATTACCTTTTTTTGTGCTTAAAACAAGCAAAAACAAACCCTAACTCCTATTATAGTAGTTTTTGACTCCGACTTTTCCAGGGTGACACAGGAGTGAAACTTTTGTCTCCAATGCATCACACGCTTATCAAGTGTTAGAGCAGCAGTAGATTAATGTGTATGAGAGCTGATTATGCCTGGCTGTACATCATATCTGTCTACCAGCTGCTCTGAATGTTCATCTCCACCCTCGTGTCACCGAGCCGTGTCAAGCATCTATCCTGCCGTTTTTTATCCTCTCTCGCCCCCGCGGACACGCTCGAGCTCCTGATCCGCTCTAGCGGAGGACAGGCTAAGCACCAACAGCTGTGAATAAACAGTTTAATATTGTTGTGATTGGAATTCGAAATACAATAAGTTATGAAACAAAAATGAACTGAGAGAAGTAGTTTTTATATATATTTTGAATGGCCCTATTTAGTCAGAACATCTAAATGTTTATATTATGCACTGTCAATTTATTTGGGAAATTTGAGATTCTAATGCTCTTAGCTCCAGTTTAGTCAACTTCTAGCTTTTAAATTAGCGGGAACACCTCCTAGACAGATTTGGGAACCTTCTTTTAGGTGACTTTTGTTCTACTGTCCACTGTCAATCCACCACCAGTTGATTCCTCCTGAACCCAAATTGGTCAGTGTTTATACAAACTGATGAACGGGACAATTTTTGAAGTACTGTAAGTAAGGAATAATTCTTAATACTTGGGGTTGTTCTGTTCCTCGTGTGCCATGACAGTTTGCCCACACTAACACTCTCACTCTCACTCATTCTCTTTGATGGACAAGGTGAATGAAACCCTGGAGCCTATGACAGGGTACTTGAGGCACTAGACAGGGTGCAGGGCACAAGCATGCACACACACCCACACACTCGCTCACAGACTACAGGCAATCTGGAAATGTACACTGCATGTCTTTGGACTGTGGGAGGAAACTGGAGTATCTGGAGGGAAGCCTTCTTCATACAAAACTTCGTTACACACAGCCCCAAGGTGGGAATCAACCCTTTGACCCTGGAGGTCGAAGCAACAGCGCTAACCAGTACACCTCCCAAGGCTAAACATTCCTCATTTATTGTTGAACGTCATAATTTGATCTGTTTATAGTACCATGTCATGTTTACTATTGTCTATATGCTACTTCCTGTGTTCTTTCTTGAATTAAGCTAGCAGTGCAACAAAAGATACCACAAAAGCATACTCTATTTGTCTTAAATATTGTCCCCTGATACAAAAGTATATTTTTTCCATCCTTGCTGTAGATTGCATGCCTTGAACCATCAGTCTAAGGTGATGATCTGGAAAATGATTTAAATCCCGTATACACATGTTGCCAGTGTGTAAATCAGAGTAATGACCTTTAGAAGTGGTGTAAGTGGGAGAGTAAAGTGCAACTCATTACACTGTGCAGAGTTTCCTGCAGCGTCCAGGATTGTTGTATTAACATGTCCACAAAGCGGAGCATTAAGGACTGAATAAATGACCAAAGCACAGCGGTTATCTGCTAATGAAAAGCTCATATCCTGCTGAACTGTTTGTCTTTTTCTCCCTTCATTACACAAGACCTCATTAAAGCTGTATCTTCATCCAACATATTAAACCTGAGGTTGTTCTTTCTGAACAATTGATATTTCTCTAAAAGAAAAATGAGAAAGGCAGGGCTTTTTAAATTATTTTTTATTTAAGTATTAATACTAGGATTAACTGATACAGAATCTTGTAATTGTGGTACTTTTTAAGAAAAATGGTTCAATAGCAACCAGAATTGAATTACAAAGGTTTGCACACCCTTATTGTGGAATCATGAAGATAACTAAATATGAATGATATAATGAATGATGATACTTAATAAAAGTTTGAGAAATGTTAGATCTTTTTCTTACTGTAAAGTGTTTAACAACTGATGTTTTTACAAGGAACAAAATAAGCAAAACTATCAAATAAAATTTTTACATGTTAAAATGTTAATATGTGGGTAATTGTTCCCCCCCACGGGCTTCTTCTGAATTTTTAAAGCTAGGCCTTCAACAAAAATGTCAACATAAACCTTTTGGTCCAATGGGCACACAGTACCCTTCAGAATACTACCCAGATAGAACCCTCTTCTAAGGCATCACTCCTGGAGTACCTAATGGTGGACCATAACAACCACCCCACCAATTTTGTCCAGTTCCTCTGAAGCTGAGCCTGTGATACAAGGCGTGGGAGCTATGAGGGGGCTTGGCTTGGGTTCTGTGCCAGAGCTTAGCATAATCACTAGGCTGGAACTTGGCTAGGCAGTTGGAACTCAACATGGCAAAGTCTTTGGGAAGACACTTTGATATGAGCACTGGAATGTGACTTAACATGAGAACTTGACAACTGGCCAAAATCAGGAGATGAGTGTGCCAATACTGTGCATTGTTCTTGAAGCCACAGTGTGTTGCAAGCATGATGTTTGTAAAGACGGGAGGAAGGGAAAGCATGGTGTTCTCAAGGATGGAGTGTATGCGAGCATGAATTTAGATAAGCTGGGGTATTCAGAAGGCATGACACTCTTGAAGCGAGGTGGAAATGCCAGCCTAGTGCCATGCCAGCTTTAAGGCCAGCTGGTGGGGCCAGCTATACATCCTTGGTGACCTTCTCAGCAGGCGTAACTGGGATTAGTTAAGATATACCAGGATCTGGCTGAGATGCTGCATAACATGATGCAGCTGGTGCAGGGAATATTGCTGGCAGTGAAGCATGGTATATCTGGATCAACAAGGCAAAACTCTAGAAACAGGATGTAACTGTGGTTTGACTCTGAAACCCTAAAAAATCCAGGACTTGAGCTGGGACTTGATGTGCGAGGACTGTTGGACAGGAGCTCAGCTCATTGCTGCTGGAGATCCTGCAACCACTGAATAGCAGCTTACCTGTCCTCCTCTGTGCACTGAATAGGGAATGTCTAGCTGGTTGGCCAGCTGCACTACTTGCTGCTACATTACATGCATTTCTTCTCATTGCACCATTCTGTACACTTTAGATTTGTGTGCAGTATGGGGAGCCTGGATACCCTGATTACCTGTGCATTGTTTGCTGCTGATCTCTCGTCAGGGCACCATGTCATCAGAGCCTCCCTCTTAGCCGATCTTGTGTGCTAGCTTTCGTTGGGTTTTCATCATACTGCAAGCTGAGAGCAGTCCAGTTAGGTTTCACCCCTCCCTTTTTGCTGCCTGCGTAGGATTATGTAGCATCCATCATTTTCAATAATATTTATGGGATAATATAATATACAACGATAACCCTGACATTTTCCCATGCTGTTATGTGCACCCATGCCATGCTTCTTTTTTTTTCATTTCCATTAATCTACTCTAAGGTCAATAATTTATTTTCTTTTTTACCCAGTGTTTTTTTTGTTTGCTTGTTTTATTTTTAAGTGTTGTCCCCCCAAGGTTGTTGTTTGTTTTACTTCCTGCTCAAATGCTCACATCAACATGGTTGCAAATTTGAGAGAATCATGTACTGTATGGGGCTAGCAACTGGGAATCGTGCCCATGATGATGATAATGTTTAATATTGCATCATGTGGATGGCTGTGTACAGTGGTGTCGCTTACCTGTGGAAGAGATGGCACCAGGATGCACTATGGGAAGAAGATGAGTCAGAAGAGGCAGTGTGATGCTCTGAGGAATGTTTTGCTGGGAAACCTTGGGTTCTGCCATTCCTGTGGATGTCACTTGGACATGTACAACCTACCTAAACATTTCTGCTGACCAAGTACAGTATATCCCTTCATGGCAACAGTATTCCCTGATGGCAGTGACAAGATAATGCTCCATAACACATGAACATGAGTTCATGGTTTGACTTGGCCTCCAAATCTGTGGTATGTGCTGGAAAAACAACTCAGATCCATGGAGGCCCCATCTTGCAACTTACAGGACTTAAAGGACTTGCTGCTAATGTGTACAGTAGGTGCCATATATACAGTAGTACCACTGCTCACCTTTGGAGGTCTAGTGGAGTCCATGGCTTGACAGGTCAGGGCTGTTTTGGTTATACAAGGGGAATACACTGTTCAGTGTACGATATATAGTCCAATATATATATACTGTATATATAGTAAAGTACAGATCAACTGTTTAGGAGAGCAACAGCATTTAAAATGAGCTTGTTCCTTCGTCTGCAGGTGGTGGGAAAACGCCATAATGTTTAAAATACATGTAAAATACTTTAACATTATTTCATAAATATAATCTTGAAATAGTTGCAAATTTTCCTGTTTTTGGGGTGATACTGTTGATCTCAACGTGATACTAGTGTTTCGAAGTGACGATAGAGTGTTTCCTTGCTACTTGCTAACTAACTCCTTATTTTTATTATGGTATATTTATGGTTTTAAACATATCATAATATGTTTAAAATTTAATAATTATGTTTTAAAAAATAGATGTCATCTAAGACTTGGCTAAACATCTGTATTGTGTCTTTTATACTGTATTACTTCAGTGTTGATCCAGAAAAAGTTTGCTGCTGTACAGTAAATTGTAGTGATTGTTTGTTTTTCATTCATAATGGTTGAGTTTAAGCTGTAATTAGATGGAGTGCGATTGCAAATACACAGCTCCTTTTACAGCTCTGAGCGCTGTAACTGCTGAGTCGTGCCGTGTCTACGAGCAAATTAATCTCTCGCAGACGTTCAAGTGTGTCCATGTTTGTATTAGTGTGTGTGTGCTAGCAGATTTATTAGCCTTACAGACACTTTATTGAATCACATCCACAGTGAGAGGGAAACTGATCAGGAGTCAAGATTACAAATTTGCATACTATAGTACGTCTCATATTGGTGCCTGATGACACCTTCACTATGGTCATTATTTCATTACAAACAAAGCTTATTGGTCTATTTCTCTCTATGAGAAGCTAAATAAATAAATAAAATTTTTTTTTTGGGGGATCAGGTTTGACTGTTTTTTAACAATTTTAGTAATTTTTTTTTATATTTTCATTACCCTACTGGTCCTGATTAGCTTAACCACATTTCATTACCTGCCGCTGTTAAACTAACAGCTTGTCCATTGTTTTTTGTGATAGACACTGATTCACTCAGTGTCACAGAGTTGCACTGAGTTTTCCCACCTCCATGCCAGGAGTTTAAACTTGGTTCATATTAAATTAATTTACTGGTGTTTTTTTTATTTTTTTTGCCATTATAAAAAACTAAATCTTAGTCTCTAGTCAACCAAAATGTGTCTCCAATTTAATGAAGGAAGGACATGAAATAAACTGATCTGGGCTCAATGTGATTTTGCATTAAATATCATTTACTTATGCAAACAGGTAGGGGGAGCTCAGTGATTAAGGCATTGCACTACTGGTTGTAAAGTCCCAGGTTCAAACCCCACCACCACCACGTTTCCACTGTTGGGCCCTTGAGCAAGGCACTTAACCCTCAACTGCTCAGATGTATAACGAGATAAAAATTTAAGTCGTTTTGGTTAAGGGTGTCTGTCAAATGGCATAATGTAAATGAGTTTAATATACAGTACATACACACATCTACACTATACACCGCTAATGGATGTGAGTAGCCTAAAGATAATATAATGTTTGGAGCTTGGAGAGTAGCTAGGGATGTACTGTAGTTCATTTTGTTTAGAATAAACATTTCTGCTCAGGTCTCATCTGGATTGTATAGGACAAATATTAATTGCTGATTGGCTGACTGATGACGTTGCTTTTTTGTTTGCTCTCCCATTTGTCATCTTTCTTTTTTGACTGGCTCATTTCTGATTGGCTTGAAGAGGTTTCTTTCATTATGTCCTTCTTGCCTCTTTCTAGAGCATGTGTAATGATAGTCTGCTTTAAAAGGATATTTGTTTTTATCCAGAAGAAAGATTTGTACAGTATACAGGTCTCATCTGAGCCATGTAGGACAACTGGCACTGGTGACCTTGTCATGTACTGCAGCCAGGAAAGAGGATATAAATGAAAGTGCAGCGTTGTGCAGATGCCTCGCTCTCCATAGGGCCGGAGAGGAGCTGTGTCTGCTTTAATGGCTGTCTTGTTTTCTCTACAGTGGCGCAATCGATGGTTAACAGTCCAGTGAACTGAATTAGACCGTTGGCTCAATTTTTAACAAGCACCCCGCATGAATATTTCACTGTTGTGACTTGGTGACAAACAGCCCTGAAATCAATGGATAGTCGTCACAGTCCTGCGGCTCATACATACATGACTGTCATGATGTACAGATCAGTGCCACTTGGTATAAAGAACCGGTGTTTATCACTGTTCTCATGATCGATACTAATGATCCTGTCTGTTCTTTTAGCATGCATAGATAGATAGATAGATAGATAGATAGATAGATAGATAGATAGATAGATAGAGTAGCAATGATTTAAAAGTTATAAGTTAAAATAAAACAAACCTTTTCATTTTCAAACCACTTCTGCTGATTAAAGTGAAATGTCATTGTGTTGGACAGAAAGAGAAAGAAAGAAAATAAAGGCAGAGGATGGAAGGAATGAAGGAAAGGCTAATAAGGAGTAAAGGATGGAATTATGAAAGGAAAGAAAAATGAAAAAGTGAACATAAGAAGAAGGATTGGAAGATGTGTTCAAGCATACAGAAAAAGGAAGGAATGTGTAGGAGGGAGTAATGTAAAAAAAAGGAATGCATAGAAATAAGGTATTATGTGAAGATGGAAATAAGGGAATGTGAAAAGAAGAAATAAATAAAATAAATGTGTAAAGAAAGGAAAGAACAGAAAGGAAATCATAAAGGATTGAAATGTGAAAAGGTGAGGAAAAATGTAGAAAAGAAAAAAGGAAACCATGAAATGCTGGAAAAGTAATGCAGAAACAAAAAGACAAATCATTGGGAAAATAAAGAAACAATTAAAATGTATACAAAAGATGGGGAAACCCTGTCCAGGGTGTACCCTGCCTTGTGCCCTAAGTCTCCTGGGATAGGCTCCAGGCCCTGAATACAGGACAAAGCGGTATAGATGATGAGTGAGTGAGTGAATACATAGAGATTTACTATTGTTTGCTACCATGGTAAAAGGTCAATCATTGTGAACACTACAGCTATAAACTCTACAGATTTGTTTACCAAACTTGGCTAAAGTGTTTAAATACCTGGTTGTCCACATTTCTGAGCATTGAGGCATGTCAACTGGACTACTTCCTTCTTAGCTCGAAACATTTCATTACTCATCTCATAGTATACTCATTACTGAAGTAAAGACTTTAGTCTGAGGGAAGTTGGTAGGATTCCACAAACTTGTATCCTCCAGGATCCAGGAGGGAAGTGCTTTTTTAGAAATCAACTCCTTTACTGACCCATTGGTTCAGGTATGTAGACTACACCTGGATGAAGATTAAGATTCAGGATTTACAATAGAGATCTTCACAGAGCATATCAATGCAATTGACACTAATATCAAGTACCACAGAGAGAACACCAAGGACAAAGGAAATGGCCTTCCTGGACTGTGAAGTTCTCATTCTGACTAATGGGAACCTAGAAATAGAAGTTTACAGTTAAGCCACACATACACACACCAAAAGGATACCTGTGGTTTGATTCCCACCACCCACTGCACCACAAATTAGGTGATATCAGGACATTGCACCACAAAAACAAAAGACATCACCATCTGATCCAAATGGAATACAAGCATCTGAAACCAGCCTTCAACACCTGCGGATATCCTAAGTGGACTTTTAACAAAATAGCTTATAGGTAAATGAAGCTAAAGAGGACTTTTTGAAACATACCAATTCACTTCAAACACACCAGCACACTAAGACAGAGACTCATCCACCCCAAAGACAAGACCCTGAAACATAAGAAGAAAGAAGAGCAATCTAATATGCACAGTCCATATAGAGATTTAAGAACGCCGATGTACAGATCATGGACAGAGAGATCAGGTGGTTCAAAGAGTGGTGTGAAGGAGTCCGTCTACTGTATGTGCTAGTGGAAAATTCTTCTCAATAGAAATGGAAGTCTTAGGCACAACCTGTCTCCTATTTCTTATGCTGTCCTTTCCCAGGAAAATCATGACCTCTAAATGGGTCCTTGAGGAAAGCCATATCTAAGGGCTCCCTCCACTTTCATGTTCCCTGGTTGGTACCTTTTAATGACTCTTTTTAATCTCTTTCTATTATTGCTTCTTCTTAACAACTTTCTCTCTTCCCCACTCTTAATGACTCTCCCCTTTACTCACACCTTCTGCATTGCTGACCTAATGAGTCCATTCAGGCAGGAGAGTATCCTTGACCATGGATCATCCAAATTTATGGAATCCTACCAACTTCCCTCATACTGATGAAACTCCTTGGATGAGTAAGTGAACCATTATGACCTAACAGGGTCCAACTTCAACTTCTTGGAAACCTCACCTGAATGACTGAGAAGCTTATTATTAGGCCTCATTTAAAGGTTGCCAGTGACTCAGCTGTATGATCATCTAGATGAAGTTCCTTCTACTACCTAGGTGCAGAAACAAAAAAGATTCTAGATGCATGTCTTTCTTGATCAATGATAAATGGTATGACCATGTACAGTAAGGTTAACAATGTGAGAGGAAAGGGTTACCCCAAGGTTTAGGGCAGTGACTGAAGTTGAAATCTGTGAGTTCTCCAGGGAGATAAAAAGATCCTGATGGGGCGACAAATCAACTGAGATTAAGTTTCAGTTGATGAGCTGCTTTCCAAGATGCTCTGGCAAATGATCCATTGCAAAGGGTTCTGCAAGTTTCCTGACATATCATTAGTGCCCAGCTTCCAGCAACTGAATACATCTGGAACAAGCGAGGCCTACAAAGGGTGCAGAACATCACTAAGGATGTTTCCAACCATGAACTGTTCATCCATTTACTTTCAAATAGCTGCTAATGGTTGAGAACCACCAGGTGCAAGAAAATCACCTTCCATCTAGCTTGTCCCTTTTCCTCAACTACTCATCCCAGAGCTAAGACATATCGGACTGAAACTTTTTATACACACACAGTGGACACACTCTATAATTGCACCTTCATTCTGCAGTTTTATAAACAGAGGAATATTTAGATGTCATTCCTTGTGTTGTGCAATTGATGTACTACTGCTGTAAAAATAATATAAATAAATATAATTTTAAAGCTATAAGTCATATTCAAACATTTTTTATTTGATTCAAAAGCATTAAAGGATTTCATTTGGCTCCTCTGGCAGCAATATTTTTTGAATGGTTTTGTGTTAAAAAACACTTTGAAATTTGTGTAACTTTTTGCATTCCTAACTGTTTAAATGTCACGTCTCATATAAAGTATTATTTTTTTCCTTCCAATCTTTTGCACCACACTCCAGTCCAGCAAATGGCGATAACACACAAATTGGCCATAAATTTAAAAAAAGAAGGAATAATCTTGCAAAATGATATTTTGCAAGTAGTTTATCGAATATGTGTGCAGTTTGTATTTTCTGTTAAAGCTGTGGTTTTAAGGAATTTCCTAAATTT
>JAOVVA010000052.1:24914230-24925734 GCA_028565275.1 Leiocassis micropogon | reverse complement strand
CCGATCTATGTTAATTGATTTGGAATTGAAATCTGACCTGTCGATTCAATAAATAAAATCGACCTACAACAGAGCATGTAAATTGCAAAATTTATTTAATCGCACAGCTCTACAATTATACAGTGCCAATGCTTTCCTGGACTCTGGTCCTGAAACGCTTACCTTTTTGATTGTACATTTAAAAATACTGCAACAATTACAGTTTGTAATTTATTTGCTTTCCTTGTACTTTTTGAGTTAGACTACTATTTGGGTTGTACAATGATATCCATCCATCCATCCATCCATCCATCCATCATGGCACTCCTGGACATATCAGTATAGTTTATGCTTTTAGCTACCTCTGGTCAGTATGTCATTATAACAGTTATTGTAATGCCACTATAACACTTAAATCCCATGATGTTTCTGAAGAAACGCCTAAGGTGGGATAGTGAGTTTCATAACATCTAGCCTTTTCCTTTAACAGCCATCGAAAGCCATTCTATATTTCAAACCATATTAATATTGTATGGTGATGACCAACAGGGGGCGCTTTTACTCTTGAAATCGCTTAAGATCTTCAGTCTCGCACCCTGCCATCTCCACGTCCCTGACTCTCACCCACCCGCCTCACAGCATTTCTTGCCTTTTCTCTTTGTCTTTGTTTCTCCATCTCTCCCTCATCATCTGCCAATTTCCTCCTCATTCTCTCCTCAATTATTTTGCATTTTTCAATCTTTTACAGAGCATGTGAAGCAGATAAGATAAGAAAATGGCCATGTATCGTGGTAAAGACAACAACATAGTAATCTGACTTTTTTTTTTTATTTATTAAAAACCCAGCCATTATCTGTCTGAGCATCGAGAGTTTATTAGTCACTCTTGCTTTATTGTTGTTGCAGTCTTTATCATCCATGTGTCATGTCTTTCCTATTGCAGTTGTCCTTTATACTTTCTCTTCCTCACTGTCCTTGTGCAAGTTCTCTCTTTATCTCTCTCTCTCTCTCTCAAGCATTTTCTTCCTGCTGGTGAGGAGTCGACTCCTATAATTACCCAAGTGTCTGTGAAATGAATCATTGGTCGGCTGATTGAGCTGCATGATGGGACACATCCATCCTGAGTGGCGAGGGCAAATGAATGGCTTTTGTGTCTCCCTCTGCATCCCACTCCCTCTATCTCTCTGTCCTTTAAACTCTCTTTCATGTTTTCCTTCAGATGTGTCACATCTGCCTGGGCGTGGCCAAAGCTCTGACGGGTAGAACATTAACATGACCAATACCAATGTCAATCCGCAGTCCAAATTGCAACGTACGTGGCTCACGTGTCATCTGGTTTCCCTTTAGGCTAGCCAAACACAGCTGTTGTTTTGCAATGCCGTGAAAAGGAATGTCAAGCGTGTACTCATCTGTGACAGCTTCCTGGATGACAAAGCCTCGGCTTCATGTAAGCCTGTCGAAATCTGGCCATACGTTTCCACAGGTAACCAAATTAGCATTCAGAAAGTATATGACCTGCACATATTTTCACCCAAGTTGTAATTTTCTGGCAGTAATAATGAAGAAAGGAATACATGCTAAAAAAAAAATTAAAGTTTAGTACAATATCCCGTGTCTACCAAATAACGCAGCACAGCACGGTGCTTTATGGTTGCTAATCCAAACAGTCATATCTTATGTCCAAAAATATGCCTTTCAAACATAGGAAAAAGTTTCTCGGGCGATTGTGCATTGGTGATTTACGTTGAAGCAAACTGACTTTCTTCTAAATAACAAAGAAAATCAACTCAGCTATAGTTAATACTGCGATAATGTTTATGCTTCTTTATATGTCGGGAGTGGAGGGAAGGATATTGGCACCCTTGGATTTACTTTTGCTTTGCAGCACCACACACAAAATTATAAACCATGCCTCACAATCAGTGGTTACCCAAGACTCTCACAAATAAGGGTATTAAGGCGTACATTTCTTGTCTTTCATCTCTTGTACCGTTAATTGTGTCTTTTTATTAGACATTTACATTAGAGTTTTAAAGCAATATCAGTAGTTTTGTCTGTTGTTAAAGGTATTGTTGTAGGTGCAGGATGCATTCTAAAGGTACAAAAAATTAAATGGTGCAATTTGGTACCCTTTGATTCTAGGAATGTGGGCCAATCTGTTGAGTATGGGATGGAGCCAGTTTGTTTCCTAGTGGCAAGCAACCCATGCAAATCATGATAAAACAAGACAGAATATTGCCATGCTAATCTTGTAAGAATTCATTACAATACAACAAACATTTTACTGGGTATATAGTACATTGTATGCAATGGATAGGATTCCTTTTGGCTTTTTACTTTGAGTGAATCAGGGGTAAAAGATGCAAAATTGAGCAAAATATCCATGATAAAGAAAATGTTGCTGTGGGTGAATAAATTCAGAGCATGAAATGAAAGGATAAAATTGTGGTAGGCTGCTGTGTCGAGTGTGGCATTGTGGATGTAGACGATCAGCATGACAAAGTCAATGGCACAGGAAGTGTAGGGCTCAGCGGTGGGTTTTTATAATGATTGTTTAATTAGCCTTTCTTCAGAGGCTACGCTTCAACTTATGATCAGACAAGAAAGAACACACTCATGCTCACATACACACATGCTCCAACTCACACATACATGTTGGCTCTTATGCTTTGTAGACACATGCAGAAGTGGCTATATTAAAAATTGTTCTGTGATTGCAAATGCTGGAAATGAGCAAAAAGGCATGATCAGCCACATAACATTAACACCGATTATCAATTATAGATCAGTAAACTGGTGACAGGATCATAGCCAACCAAGGCCCACCTATGTCTGCAGGGACCAAAGGACAGCATATCTGGTCCAATCCCATAGAAAAACCAATGCAGCATAACAAAAATCAAGGCTGCCCATGATAGAAAGGCATCTGAACACCCAGTGTACCACAGCCAGCTGCACATGAGGCCCAGTAGGCAAAGAGCCCAAAGACACCGAGCTGGCCTCCAAACTTCCCAGATCTCCCTCCGATCGAATATACATGGGATACACCCAACAAACAAGTCTGATCCATGGTGGCCCAACCCCACAACTCATAGAACCCAAAGCCTCCGCTACCAACCTTCTGGTACAGGCGCTGAAGCACACCCTCAGATGGTTGTGGTTGCGCATAATGCTTTGCATTGAAATGTTATGACTGATCGGAGTAAAGTGTAATATTCCCTAGTTTTAGGACTTTTTCCTTCATAAATGTTGAAACTCATACACGTGCAACCTACCCTGAAGAAAATGACAACACTAACCCTCTTGCTATGTTACAAGGTCTGTCATGCTGAACATTTCATATTCAGGGTTATGCACATGGACACATCTTCAATTCAACCCATGGGTTTACAACAGCGTGTAAATCAAGTGACAGAAAAAGTGATTGGAAAACACCATATTTTTTCCTCCTCAATTTTTTTTGTTGATTTCTGTGTTCTCCGTCTCTAACACAATGCTTTTCACTACCCATGAATGTTTCGAATAGGAATGTAAATTATTTAGCAGTTACAGCACTTTAGTTTTATAACCCCGGGACGTCTATGCTGATAGCAGGGATTATGATCTACTCATCACAGACTTTTGTTATGTGTTTCTAATGTCCTGAGAGTAGTGGTTGTATTTTCCCATCCCATTACTGTGTACTGCCACTTAGTCTTTCTCAAAGTTTGAGAAAGCTGTTGTTAACATGACAAGAAGCTGTTGTCTTGACCTCATTTTTTCCTGGAGGTGGGTGTGGCTATTTGCAGCACTCAACAGAGACGATCAACGTGATAGTTTACTGTAGATACACAGAGTATGTGAAAGACACAAACTACCGTAATGCACCTATGCGTGACACGGCATGGCTTACTTAAAAGAAAAAGGCAAGTACACTATGAAAACTGAATCATCAAAGATGAACAATGAACAGATCGCGTTCTGAAACCGTGGTGCTTAAAAATCAGGCATGTGGAACGCCACTATAACACGGGTCGTTAGAATAAATATATCGGCAGCAGTCCGAGGTGAGGGCGTGTAAAGAGTTATATACACATATTAGTGTGTAATATATAACTGTATTGACAGTAAAAACTCGCTTAAAACACTAATTAGTGCTCCAAATAACTTCTGTTTAGATAGAAACCCAGAGTGATCATTGTTGTTTTTTTTAATATTAAATATAAATCTGAGCACTATGTTCTTAGCTCTGATCATTCCTTGAACTCTGCAACATCACTTCAAGTCACAAGTACTCTCAACTCGGGGTAATCACGCTCACACGGGAGCTAATTTAGTTTGGTCCCTACAAAATTAAACCAAACTAGTAGCTTAAATTTCACTTAAATTAAGTCAAAGTACTTTAATGTTTTGTTCAGTGCCGACTCGTTAACGAACGTTGCTAAAATGGTCTTTCAAGGCTTGTATCTAACAACTTGAAAGTAAAACCTTTCTTTTCACATTAATCCAAGTTCTGATGAAACCTTATCTCAACCTGGTGTCCTGGCAAGAATTTTTTTTTAATTTTTTCGCTTTAAAACCAAACGAGTAGTTCATTTCTATATCTGTATATGATTAGATACAAAAACAAATAATGTGTTCATTTTCAGTTCATTACTAGGGCCAAATTGTAACCTCCTGGCAGAGGAGACTGAGATTTGACCAGGCAGAATTCATGTATCATCTGCATACCAGCCCCTGTAAAAATGCCACCTGTAAACCAACATCAGTAACCCACTACCATCCGGTCCGTGTATATCGTCTTATTTTGTTGGTGTTCATGTGGGCTATTAAATATAATATTGATCTCATCAAACCACAAAACTCAATTTCTGTTACAATTCCACTGACTCTTGGTGTAGTTCAGAGGCCGATTTTTTTTTATTTTTTATGTTGCGTTTCTATGCTGCATAGCCGAACAGCTTGTTGTGGAGGCGGTTCACTTTTGATACTGCACTCTCGGATCTGTGATATTTCCTTCACCATCTACCTCAGGAACTGTGTGTCTAATACTTATTTTTTTTTTACACCAACAATTTCTGATCTTTGCATGTCTAATGTCACTGAATATTCCAATGGTATTTTAACAGCTGTTGTATGTGTGTTTTAAAAGGTTATTTATATGCCTTCTGCTGTTTAAGACCTTATCCTAGACTATCAAACATCAAAGTTTTACTTCATACACCAGACATCATATTTAACACCTTCATATCCCTTATGTTTTGAAGTTAATTCCTAACTGGCTTTTGGGAATCTTATACAAATCTCAGCCTACAGCTGTCATTTCCATCGATTTAATTAACTTCGGGATATCAGGCTTCGGGAAAACAGACGACTTTATTAGCAGCGCGGCAATGAAATAGTTATTACAAACACATGAGTAATGTGACAGGGCTGTGCAAAGCCTTTTGTAAATAAATGAACGTGAAGCCGGAGGTGCTTTATCATTTGGAAAAGCGACGGCGTTGCATTACTGTTGCATCATGTGTTGTTGTGACACTTCCAGGTGGAAGGAAACCATTCTATGAAAGCTGTGATCGTTACAAAGACATGTGCTTTTAAGATTAGGATGAAGGCGTTGACAACAGGGCACGTACGTCTTGCTTCCTCTCATAAACATAGACACAGCATCATTTATCGCAGTCGGTTTCTATCCAAATATAATTTAGCCCCATTATTTGTATAGCTTGAGGTTACCCTAACAAACTACAAATAATTTTCAGAAACCTATAGTCCATGCATATTTTTTTTATATGTTATCATTTCCATAGTTATAGCTCATTAATAAGAACTTGTACAGCAGATGCCAGAAATTAGTTCTGACCAAGTTATCTGATTGGACAAGATCTATCCTATGAGTGGGGATATACAGGTATATAGTATAATAGCACTGGGATGTTTAAGCACATGTATCACTCTGTATCACAGGTGTTCTAACAACTGCTACTGTAATTACACCAACTGTTGGTCTCAGCATGAGTGAGAGTCGGTCTTTATGTTTCCTTTATGTTTCCCAGTACTAGAGGAGAGAGCAGCTGCATCCCAAAACCCACATTCACAACCAGTCACAGAAGCACTTTCAGCAAGAACACACATCTGATAACGTTATGTCATCTTAAACAACACGCCGTCTCTGCAGTAGTTTCTTCTAAGTTGGTTCAAATTGCCTCTGAACTATCTGTGTTGTTTTGTTCATAACTAACATGAGCCAGAAATTTCTCTGACCAAGGGCACTATTTGGAGTGTGGAACAAGGGATTGCACACCATACATACTGTACAGTAGCGCACTAACTTTCCATTTAATGCTATTTGGGATTCAACCCTGGAACCAGGATGTTAGCTGATATTCTAAAGCAGAATAAGTGAAAAAAAAAATCTGAACTACATCTCGTAAGTTCCTCAGGACAGTCCAACTCCTCCATTCTCTTCACATTGTGACTACATAGTACCACGCCTGTAACGCTCAAGATTTTCCAGTTACAGTACTTTGCAGCAGTTACATTAAGGTTCCCAACAATGGAGAATCTTCTGGGCGGATAAGTCCAGAATGTATTTTCATTTCTCAGTAGAATGATAAGCTGATTTAATTTATTTATTTGTTTGGTTTACTCATTTGTTTTGTTTATTGATGTATTTGATTTTTTGCCTTATTGACTAAAATGTGACTGGTGCAGAAGTGACTATTTATTATAGTTTATAGCTGAAGATCATTTTTACTTATTTTGCCATGATAGCTAGAGCTGTGAATCGTGAGGTAGACTGTCGATTCGATTAAAATCTATTTATGAGCGTTGCAATTTTAGATTTGATTTAATAATGCTAATGTCTATCATCTGATTTGTCCCGAACAACTGTATTTCTTACAGGTTTTAAAGTACTACAACTATTAAATGTTTAATTGTCAATTAAAGTTGAAATAATTTAAAGCCTTTCTGAATTCTGAATCAAAAGCTTATCCTTCTATTGATTAATTGTATTAACCAAAAAAAGATTAATTAAATCACATAATCACACTCACTCTCTCATCATCTACTGTATATCACTTTATCCTGTATTCAGGGTTGCAGGGGGGCCTGGAGCCTATCCCAGGAAACTTAAGGCACATCCCGGACAGGGTGCCAATCCATTGCAGAGCGCGCGCGCACACACACATACACACACTGTGGACAATTTGGGAACGCCAGTTAGCCTAATCTGCAGGTCTTTTGACTGTGGGAGGAAACTGGAAGACCCAAACCCACCAAGCACAGGAAGAACATGCAAACTTTATGCACACAGAGGCGGGAATTGAACCTGGCCGGGAATCGAACCCGGACCCTGGAGGTGCAAGGCGACAAGTGCTAACCACTACACCACCGTGCCACCTATCACATAATCATAATCAATTAAATCACATAGTTCTAGTGAAATCAGACACTTTTTTTCAGGTTCTTTACAACCTTAAATGTGACTCAGAATAATATATATTTTTTATTAAGCATTGGCAAATTGTTGTGTTATAAAAATGCCTGTTGGAACAAATTTTGGAATGATCTGTTAAATGGTGGACTATGTGAACTGTCTGAGTAAAATCACAGCCTATGTCAAGTAAACGTGAAGGTCTGTAGTTGCTATCTATGACAAATCAAAGTCAGTGTAAGATGTCTCAGGTGCAGGTTTATGCCACATGAAGACCTGGGTCAGTTATCTATAACAGGGGAAGGTCTGACAAACTGAGGTGAATGTCAATTGCCTGTCAGTTGATTATGTCAAATGAAGCTCTATGTAAAACTAACGTCTGTCTCTTCCCTGTCAAATGAAGGTCAGTAGTCTGTCGAATAAAGGTTATACAGTATGCATAGCTGACTAAGTAAAGTTTTATGTGAAAGTTTGATATAAGGAGGCCTTTTTAAGTATGAGAGAATACCAGATTATTCCAGACTGCTTTTTAACTTGAATGTCACAATCTCTCATCCCTGAAATCTGTTTTTTAGCATTTCAAGTTTGTAGGGAAAGTTCAGGAGGGATGTGTTTATAAAAGGTCACAGTGTAATTTCAATATGTGAATAAGTTAGCGAACAGCAACGGGCATAAAAAGGAACATATTGGACCTGCCATATGGCCGGAACTTTGAAATAAGATGATTATTACAACCGAATGCAAAAAAATATTAATAATAAAATAACACATTACCTTGGGATAGGTTTTATGTCTTAGTATGAAACAGCGTTAAAATTCAATTTTATTAGACAGTTGAGAATATAGGGAAACTTAATTCCAAACTTCTAGGCATTTTTAATTATTATATGTGTACAGTATATTAGTTTTTTGAGCTGTAAAGTGAAGGTAAACTGTAGACTTTTGATTGGAGTTCATTGTAATATTCGGATTATTTATCATCTGTTGATTTGCTTTGAACAGCTATGTTTATTACAGAATGCTGGGTACTGTAGCTTGTGCTGTTGATTGGTTAAATGTCATGTTTCGTTCAAAGTGATTTTATTTTATTTTTTTATTTATTTTCCTGGAAATCGTCTGCGCCACACTTTGGTCCAGTAGGTGATGGTAATGTACCAACCGGGCATAAGCTCATATGAAGAAATAAGCAATACTCTTTTAAAATGCGAGTATTTTCAGAAGATTTTGATTTTCTGCACATGCTGTGGTGTGGTCTTATTAAGGAATTCATCATTTTTACACCATGTTATGTTTTTATATCACTTATTTGTGATTATTTTGTAAGTTATTTATTTTGTAAGTCACTTATTTTGTAAGTCGCTCTGGATAAGAGCGTCTGCCAAATGCCTAAATGTAAATGTAAATGTATTTGTTTTTAAGAACAGAACAAAAACCTAAATAATTTAATAATCGTGAAATGATTCTAAATTTAAAAAACGACACTGATATTATCCATATCCAAGGAAATGACTGGAAAGATAAACACATTTTTTACAAAATGAGACCTTAAAGTCGAGTCTGTTGAACAACACGTGTATAAATATTAAATAAATACATCATTTATTAAATTTAATTAAATACATAAGTAAATAAAACAATTAATGAAAAATTTACTCTCAGTGCTAATTAAAGTTAGTAGTTGATTATCCAGTATATTATTTTTTAAAGCCACCTGGTGAATTAGGTCATTTTATCAAAATTAATTATCCTGCATTAAAGTTATATTCTTTGCTGCATTGGCATGAGGTGCAGATCCAACCCACTTTTCATTTTCCCTCTTTTTTTTATGACATTCACTTTATTTCCCTCCATCACCTGCTCATGCATGCATTAATGTTTACAATTCAGCAATTTTTTTCTGCAAATCACTGCTGCAGCATATTACTGGAGATGTAGAGTGAATTCCCTGCCTGCACTTTAAAGTTGCCAATCGACAGGCCCGGGTCTTTTCCCCACTGCCTCCGCTGTATTTAATTCACTCCCTGCCGCTGATGGATTGCTGATCGGAGAGCGGTTCTCACCTGTCGGCGGTGTGAGGGGAAATAGAAAGTGGTGGTGTGCCGAGACGTCTGGGTGGCACTGCGTGAACTGCGTGGGAGGAAAGTGGTTTTGTGAGCAGCAGCAGTGTAATGGTGCGAGGTTTGAGAAACAGGACTGGGTACATGTTAGTGCTGATGAACAGGGTTATTGTCAGAGTTATTGTATACACACGCATAATACGCACAATTTCATTTCCCAAGGAAAAGGATGAATGAGCTCACAGCATCGATTTGGTGTCCCCGTTTCTTCTTCCTGTAGCTCAACGTTTTTTGAGGGTTTATAGTTTTAGTGTGTCTTTTTTTTTTTTTTTAGTGTGTCCGCTCTGTATTTAGTCCGAATTTGTCTTTTTTTTTTGTTCTTCAAATATTCAGCTAATTGGATTTCTCTGTTTAGTGCTGAGTACGTCTTTATTTTTGAGGTTTGAGGTGGTATTTAATTTTTCCACTGTTCAGTTTACTTACTCATTTGTCTATACCGATTAATCCTGTATTCAGGGTCACAGGGGGCCTGGAGCCTATCCCAGGAGATTTAGGGCATGAGGCAGGGTACACCCTGGATGTGGTGCCAATCCATCACAGGGCACACACACATACTCATTCATACACTACAGGCAATTTGGAAACGCCAGTTAGTCTAATCTGCATGTCTTTGGACTGTGGGAGGAAACCAGAGTACCAGGAGGAAACCCACCAAGCACAGGGAAAACATGCAAACTTCATGCACACAGAGGCGGGGATCGAATTCGGGGGATGGGAATCAAACCCGGACCCTGGAGCTGCAAGGTTGTCTCCGCTGGCTGGATTTGGGGTGGAATCTGTCCACAAAATACAATGGTGAGGGCTTGGTTCCACGTTTAAAGGAAATGACCAGTGTCTAGAATGATGTTGAATAATTTGTTTAGAGCTCCTTGTATCTTGTCGTTACTATATTTAATCATTTACTTGGTGATGGTTTCTGATCAAACCTGATTTGTGTAGTTTAAGGGCCTCAGAAATTGACATTTTTTTATTCTGGGTGTACAAAAGTCTTGAGCCCCCTCATTTCTTCATATGTTGCTTCCACAGAGACAGACTTTCTTGTATTTTTTTATGTAGTCTTGAGAATTAGTTCTGCAGGCTCCCTGAAGGACTTTTTTCGCTCCCACTTTCAGTCCAGTCCCTGTACCTGTGGAGTTTCAGAAGAATATTGTACATTGTTTGTTAAGCCACACAGTGACCTATAAACCATTCCATCATAAAAACATCTAACTTAAGGCACAAACCAGTGAGAAACGGGTGCAGATGATGACAGATGATCAGGCGGTGATTATTACAGTATCCTGCTGATGAAGAATGCTGAGAGGTTGGAAAAGACGAGAGGGGAAGTGAGGTCGCTGCTGAGGCTGTTACATATACAATAAATTTTAATAGTATGTTTCGGCACTTTGCACCCTTTCGCTGTAACATATGTGTTCCCATTTCTTTCATTTAATGTATGCCATTTAATTTAATTTAGTATAAAGAATTTGCTTCCTCTATTTTGTTTAACATAAGTTGCTTATAAGACTTTAGGGTTCATCTTAGTGGTTGCCTCGAGCTCTCATGCTCACCAGTAAACATTCCTTTAGATTTTGTTTCATTTTTTGTTAGAAATGATTTTCTCAGTTCAACATTAGAGGTTGTTAAAATGGTTGTAAATATGTGATTTATACAGTATATTCACTGGCTAAACTCATTCCTGTCAAAGGTTAGTGAAGAGGAAATACTGTAGTCTAGCATATTTGTTATAATGTTACTATTTAATGTTAGTGTTTTAATGTTGATTCGGTCCATCAGGTCTCAAGGATTAGCGATTTGTGTGTGTGTGTGTGTGTGTGTGTGTGTGTGTGTGTTTGTCTTGAGGTGGTGTTGCATTATCCTGGGACTGTTTCAGGTATAGTACACTTGGGCTAACAAGTGATTTGACAGCAGGGTTTGTAGCAGTGGCGATTTCTTTAAGACTGCAATAGAAGCTCAGCTTCCCCTATAATGTCACAAAATTAATGGTCAAAT
>JAOVVA010000052.1:24839740-24853826 GCA_028565275.1 Leiocassis micropogon | reverse complement strand
TTGGTTGTGCTGGGTAAATGTGAACTGTGTTTGGTTGTGCTGGGTAATGGTGAACTGTGTTTGGTTGTGCTGGGTAATGGTGAAATATTTTGGTTGTGCTGAGCAATGGTGAACTATGTTTGGGTCGCCTGGTTAATAGTGAAATGTGTGTTCTTTTCTGCATAAGGGTGAAAGTGCTTGGTTGTGCTGAATAACAGTGAAATGTTTAGTTGTGCTGGGTAATGGTGGAATGTGTTTGGATGTGCTAGGTAATGCTGATCTGTGCTGGGAAATAGTGAAATAAGTTTAGCTAGATAACTAGGGAATGTGATTGACTATGTTGGATAATGGTGAATTATGTTTGGTTGTGCTGGGTAATGGTGAACATTGTGTTTGGGTGTGCTGGACAATAGCGAAATTTGTTTGGCTCTTCTGGAAAATAGTAAAATGAGTGAACTTTGTGTTTGAGTGTGTTGGGTAAGTGTAAAATGTGTTTGGCTGTGCTGGGTAATGGTAAAATATTTTTGGTTGTGCTGAGTATTGGTGTACTGTCTTTGGGTCTCCTAGGTAATAGTGAACTATGTTTGGCTGTGCTGGGTAATGGTAGTATGTGTTTGGCTGTGCTAGGTCCGCCTTGCACCGGCTCGATTCCCCATCTCTGTGTGCATGAAGTTTGCATGTTCTCCCTGTGCTTGGTGGGTTTCCTCCTGGCACTCCGGTTTCCTCCCACAGTCCAAAGACATGCAGACTAGGTTAATTGGCATTTCCAAATTGCCCATAGTGTGTGAGTGAGTATGTGTGTGTGTGTGTGTGTGTGTGTGTGTGTCCTGCAATGGAATAAAACCCTGTCCAGGTTGTACCCCGCCTCATGCCCTAAGTCTCTTGGGATAGGCTCCAGGCGGTCGTGGCCCTGAATACAGGATAAAGCCGTATAGACGATGAGTGAGTGAGTGAGGTAATGGTAATAAACTGTGTTTGGCTTTATTGGGTAATAATGTTGGGTAATGGTGGAATGTGTTTGGTTGTGCTGGGTAATGGTGAACCAGGTTTGGCTATGCTGGGTAATAGTGAAATTTGTGTGATTGTGCTGGGTAATAGTGAAATTTTACTGTGTAATAGTGACATGGGTTTGGTTGTGCTGGGTAATGGTGAAAATGTGTTCGACTATGTTGGATAATGGTGAACTCTTAGATGTGCATGGTAACGGTGAAATGTGCTTGGCTGTTATGGTGAACTATGTTTGGTTGTGCTGAGTAATAGTGAAATGTTTGGTTGTGTTGAGTAATGGTGAACTCTTTGGCTGTCCTTAGTAATGGACTGTGCTTTGCTGTGCTGAGTACTTGTGTATAACAACTATGTTTGACTCTGCTGGGTAATGGTAAATATGTTTGGTTGTGCTGGGTAAGGGCGAACTGTATTCTGTTGTTCTGGATAATGGTGAACTACTGTATGTGGTTGTGCTGGGGTAACGGTTATGTAACTTTGGTTGTGATGGGTAATGGTAAAGTATGTTTGGTCATGCTGGGAAATGATGAAATGTTTGGCTGTGCTAGGTAGTTGTGCACTGTGTTTGACACTGCTGGGGAATGGTAAAATATGTTTTGTTGTGCTGCGTAATGGTGAACTGTGTTCGGCTGTTCGCTGTTCTAGGAAATACTAACCTGTGTTTGGCCATGTTAAGTTGCATAACACTTGGCTGTTCTAAAGAAGAGCTGTGTTTAATTGTCCAGCGCTAAGTTGAACAGTCTTCAGCTGGGGAATCCTTTGCTTGGCTGTGTTCAGCTTCGCTGAGTTTGACTCTGAGGAGAGCCGTGCCTTTGAAAAGCTGCATCTTGTTTTGGGACATTATCTGCTTGTTCATTGAAAAATATGTTCAGCTGATGAGATTAGTGCTGTTACCAGATCCATCTGCTTGTCCTCTCCTTTTCTCTCCTTTCCTCTCGTCTTCTCTCTTCTCCTCTCCTCTCCAGTTACTCCCAGTCACCCCCCCATCACACACACACACACACACACACACACCTCCAAAACATCCCCGCACACACACACGTGCAGCTCATTTCATATAAACTCCTGCATGTCACTGCAGTGGGCTGGTGGAGTGAGTGCTTGAGTGAGAGATTGAATTCCCACAGAGAGCTGAAGAGCGCGAGCGGGAGACTGGCGGAGGCAACGTCTGCGGGCAGCAGTAAGGAAACACGCTCGAGTGTGTGTACAGAGTAGGATGCGTGTGTGTGTGTGTGCAAGCATAGTAGACTGAGCTTTTCTGTGCCATATATTGTGCCTGCCTCTCGTTTTCTCACTTGGATGATGAAGACTCGGTGGCTGTGTGAGATGGGGATGCACTGAGAAACTGCTCTCGTACATACTGTTGCAGGAAGAGCTCGGGAGCTTACAGCAGCGTGGCAGAGATACACACGCGCGCTGCTTCTTTAACGTGACCGATGACAGAACACACTCTGCAGTCGCCGTGCGCTCTCAGCGCCAAGCCGAGCTCCACGGACAGGTGAAAAAACAAAACCTAAACTCCTGGAGATGTTCCTCAGGATCACTCGTGGATTCTCGGTGACTCTGTGTCTGCTGCTACTGCTGCTGCTCTCACTTCTTCATCCCTCCTACCAGGGCAGGATTAAGGGCAGATGGAACAAGGGGGGTAAGTCGTAAATCTTAAGAGCTCCTCCTCTGGGTTCTTACGTGGTTATGTTTTGTTATGTTCTCTCATCTGTGAGCAAGTAAAAGTGCTGGTGTTGCTAAACAAGTTGAACTTCATTGGTGCACAGAAGGACTGCTGGTTGTTGTGGGATTTGGGGAAATTTATCTCTGTGTATCGGGTGAGGAAAGTTGACCACTTGCTTCGTGTGCATTTTAGACGAGCTGATATTCTGCCATCCTGTCTCATCAGTTCTCATCCTGTCCTGAGCACAGACGCAACTTTCTCTATCTTTCTCCTTCAAAGGGACACAAAACTGTCTTTGGTATAAAGATCTGAGGTGCTGTGAATAGAGCGATGGGTGCAACAACGACCCTGCGTCTCCCTGCTGTGATTTCTTTGGGGGTTAAAGCTTTCGCTCACTAAGCATGTCAAGAAGTGTTAATAATTAATGCCCCCACCGCACCCCACTGCACTGCACCCCACCCCACCCTGCACCCTTTCTCTAGCTCCCTATGTCTAATCCCCTTTGTTGGATTAAAGAACCCAGGAATCTTGATCTCAGTGTGGTTATGAGTAGCAGATGAGTGGACACAGTGATGCTCTTCTGAAGCCCATGGCTCTTGGCTTCCACTTGAGACATGGGAACTGGGTCTTCACTGGAAACCATGTGAAGACCCAGTGTGAACTTGACTTGTCTTGGAGGATTGATTACTACAGCTCCAAAGTGTCTCTGGGACTGTGAGTTGGGGCGTCTTTAGGAGATTTAAAGTCAACCAGTTTGGCTTTATGGATGTTCTCATTTATTTAAACTTGTTGTACCTCTTGCAACAAGTTTACTAAATGCAGAATATTTTTTTCTTCTTCTTTTTTTTCTGTACTGTACATTCATGTCGCTCTTTGTACAAGCAAATGAATGATGCGAAGTTCAAAAAATGTATAATTATATTGTTTTTTTCTTTTTTTTCCAACAATGAATCTCAACAATGAAAAAAAGATGCATTTAATCAATTCCGGCATCAGTAACTCTTTTTTTTTTTGTGCAACATTTGCATTTGTTGTATTTCAATACCAAACCTGAAATTCCTTGAATCATAATTTTTTTTAGCATAGTATTTATAAAGGCACAAAATTATTTGATCATGTGACCCTTGGAATATTCAAAATATTTCATAGGAGTGAATGTGTTCAGATGATGATGATGAATCAATAAACTAAAACGAATGTTTTTTTTATGATCTATAATAGACTAATTGTGTAAGCGTACCTACAGTACTATATAGGGCATAAATGCTGTTCTGCTTTCATTTTATTCCAATTTGTTAATGTGATGTAATATCAGTGGGAAACAAATAGCAACCCGATTACGCAAATAGGCCTAAATGTCCTTGAACGCTGTCCATGCACAGCATGACTGAGTGTAATTTGAATATTTCTCTTTTTTTCCATCACTGGTATGAGCTAGGGGAAAGAAAAAACCTCAGGAACCATCTCAATTTTGCGTACTCAATTATTTTAATCAGTTCTGGTGAGTGCAGTGAATATATGTGAAATCCTTGGTCTGTGGTGAGATGGAGGGCGCCGACCTCCCGCGGATCTATTAGTGTATGTTTGGCTGAGCAGTCAGCCAGAACCGGAGGAATATCTGGATTATGGCTCCATCATGCACTTCACGAGCAGTAATTTTCCCATGGATATGATACGATCAAGTGGAAATGGACGCACACTGTATTTATGAATATAGTGCTATTATCAGTATAAGATGACGTTCAACACGTAAGTTGCATTTTACTTGTTGGAATGTGTGTATGTGCGTACGTGTGCATTTATAGGTGTCTGTATAGAACTTTTTGGCTCACTCCATTTATTTTCTTTATTTACTGAAAATTTTATTATTAATCTGCATATGCTATTGAGAATATGATTGCACTAAACTATACAGTTAGCAGTAACGTACTGGGGTTTTATTTGCATTTTTCTTATTTTCATATGTTATGTGATCTGGTTTGTCAACTTTAACTGGCTCTCACTATATTTCGGAAAAGTTTTGCAGTCTGGGGAAACCCATAAGATTCATGCATTTTCTATACTACTCATCCTGTACAGGGTCACGGGAGGCCTGGAGTCTATCCCTGCAGACTTTGGACACAAGACAGGGTACACCCTGGACATTGCAGGAGAGCCATGCACACATGATAAAGGCAATTGGGGGAACGTCAATTAGCCTACTTTGCATGTTATTAGAAATATGGGAGGAAACCGGAGTACCCAGAGGAAACCCACCAAGCATGGGGAAAACAGGCAAACTCCACCCACACAGACCCGGAATCAAACCCTCAACCCTGGAGGTGCAAGGCCTCAGTGCTAACCAGTGTGTGACCCAAACCCATCAGATATCATTGTTAATTAAATTTGGCGCACACAAAAAAAAATTAATTGACTTTAAATCTAACTATGATTCATTTTGATTCATTAGCTGAGAGCTTGCTACTGTAGCTAAGTGTGATTGCCTCACATGGTAAACAGCACATTGTTTTAATCAAGGTGCCATATTGGAATAATCATAAACTTAATAAAACAAATTTGCAATCAAAAGATACATGGAAAAAGATACATGAAGAAAGGAGACTATTTCAATTCAAAATTCAAAATGAAACGTAAAGTAGACATGTAGCTATGCACCGCATAACAGGTGTTTGGACAATATATTACGACATACTGTATCCATCCTTGGTCCTATAACATTTTTTTCTTACAGAAATATAACCTTGAAGTGCATAATGACTCCCAAATGCAGCAAATCCAGTGCTAGTGAGAGCAGCAGGAAGGGGCAAGGGGGAAGTGTCTATTTAGAAGTGAAATTAAAGGTTACAGTATCATACTGTATATATAGGTTTCTAATATAGTATATAGTATCTCATTTAAGTATACAATAATAACATCTGAATCACATGATATCCTGTTTCACAGCACGTATCATATACAGTACATTAAGTAAAGCAGATGAATGACTCTGGCACCAAGCTGTCAGTAGCATTTCTTCACGGTAGTAGTAGCAGCAAGGCCTGTAAGTTGCTAGGTAGGGCCTTAATGGATCAAACTTGTTTTTCCAGCACATCCCAGAGATGCTCGATTGGATTGAGTTCTGGAAAATTTGGAGGCCGAGTCAACACCATGAACCTGTTGTTGTGTTCCGTAAACTGCTCCTGAACCATTTTTTGCAGTGTGTCAGGGCACGGAATTCTGCTGAAATGAAAGAGGCCACTGCCATCAAGAAATACCTTTCCATTGCAGGTGACAATGTTTGGGTAGGCGGTATGTGTCACGATAACATTCATGTGGATGGCAGGATCCAAGCATCAGAACTGGACCATGGAGCAATGGAAGAAGGGGGTTTGGACTGATGAATCACATTTTCTTTTATGTTATTTGGATTCCCATCAGGATGCACTATGGGAAGATGGTGAGCTGGCGGAGGCATTTCGATGACCTGGACAATATTCTGAGCGGAAACCTTGGCTCCTGACATTCATGTGGATGATGTTACTTTGACATGTACCACCTACCTAAACATTGTCCCTGATTCAGGAAGTCTGATTTATGGAGGCTCCACCTCACAATGTCCAGGTGCCAGATACCACAACACACTTTCAGAGGTCTAGATCACGGCTGTTTTGGTGCCAAAAGGGGGGCATACTCAATATTAGATGGGTGGTCATGTTATCGATGATCAGTGCATACTGTATGCATGCTACCACACATTTTTTTCTGTTGTTTTTGGAATGAGAAGTGTCATCCAGAGAAACCAGTAGAGCCAAATTTAAAAATCTTGTGCAACAAATACATAAAAAAAAATGTAGCATCATTAGTTAGTTAATTATACATCACTAGTGAGGGCAGAATGGTAGTTTAGTGGTTAGCACTGCCACCTCGCACCTCCAGAATCTGAATCTTGAATGGGGGCTGTATGCATGCTTCATGGGTTTTCTCCTGGTACTCAGGTTTTTTTCTTCCACAGTCTAAAGACATGTGATATACTGTTGGCTGACTGGCATTTTCAAATTACCCCCAGTGTTTGACCGGCTGAGTGTGTGAGTGTGTGTGCACCACATCCAGAGTGTACCCTGCCTTGTGCCCTGGATATTCTCTAAACCCTCTGCCACTAATACACAGCATAAATGATACAGACGATGCATGAATAGATCATTAGTTCTGCTGAGAATTTTCTCTCTTGTTGCTTAAGTTGATGTTTCTGTTTTTGGGTGGAACATTATAATGACCTGAAAGATTTTTAGAACTAGTGAGTAGGATCTCCAGCTGATAATAATCCCGTCTAAACCACCTTAAAAAATGCTTTTTTTTTCTAAAATGCAGTATCATTTGCAATACATAACACATCAACTCGAGAAAACTATCTAAAAACACAAGTGTGAGATTTTGTACTTTGGCAAGCATTGGCTGATTAACCAGACATTATTAGGTCTGAATTTCAGTATAAATTGTGTTGTGTTTTTATGATATGAAAATAGTTTGTAACTATAAAGGTGGCTCATGAAGGTATGAAGGATATTAGAAGTGCATTTGAAGCACATTGTCCTTGTATGTGTTGTGTCACATTGTCATTGTGACAGTAAGGTATTCACAGGGGAGAAAACAATATACCCCCCCCCCCCCCCTTTAATTTCACTTGCACCAATTCTGCAATGCCCCTCAGTCTCGCCATCCTAATAGTGGTGTGTTCTCAGGGGTCTGCTGAGAGACTCTGACAGCACTGGAAGGTCCTAGTCAATGTCAATGCATTTTCTTCAGTTATCACTGTGTAGTAGCTTCAAACCTATCAAGATGAATTACACTAACTAGCTATTTTACTTCAAACAACACATCGAAATCAGTAGCTACGTTAACATTGGTAATATTTCTTTAATCAGAAATTGTTATGTGTTTACATGGTCAAAGCATTTTATTCTAATCTAACTTTTTTGCCATGTGCAAAGAAATAGATGTAGAAGAATATATATATATATATATTCTCCAACTCTGAGGTTGGGTCAGCCCTCTCATCTTTTTCAATAAATCCCTTTACTTCGCATTAAAACAGGTTAGAAGAATTCAGTAGTAATCTATGATTGGTTAAATGCTTTATTTTATGTGAAATGTAAGCCAATCTGAGCCCTTCCTCCCCAGAGACCCAATGGATGAAAGTCTGAAATAAACACAGGGGGGAGAGAGCTCAGAGAGAGAGAGAGTTGAGCTTTCACTGAGATTACTGATCAGGAACCGAAGGAGAATTTCTTTCTTGGAAACTCATCATGTCACCTAATGTTACCCCTGCACGGAAAGAATAGGTTTATTCTAAAAAGAGAAATACAATAAGATCAAAAGTTTACTTGGCTAATATTTAGCATACTATTGAATGGATTATCAAAAGATGTACAAGGAAAGAGAGGCCAGATCACTTTTATTTTCTTTAGATTGTGAAAGCGCTAATATTCCCAATATGCTGTCATGATTGATTGACCATTGAAGCTTTGAGTTTATTAAAAAAAGTGAAATGTGGAAGATTCAGTAGAAAAGTTTATGTTTTGCAAGTAACCAGACATACTGTATTACATTTAGCAGACACCCTTATCCACTCACATTTTCATATAATTATAGATCTGAGCAGTTGACAGTTAAGGGACTTCAGCAGCAACTTGTTTGTGGTGGGGCTTAAACCTGTAACCTTCCAATCAGGAGTCCAATGCCTTAACCATTGAGCTATCCTGGCTTCATTATTAGGCTCTGCATGTTACTGTATGCTTTCGGCCTATGGTATTGGTGCAAAAAAAGGTGAAAAAGTGAATTTTCAGATAGGATCATATAACACCATTTTTCATACTACTTGATGCTTCTATTCTCCTGATCCATGCTTTTTTTTTAGTTTTTTTGTAAATATGCATACACATTTATATTTTAATCAGATAAAAGAAATTGATTTGCTGAATACAATTTCATGCCTTTCTATGTAGTCTCTGTAACTTTTTAAAATTAAAATCTTTCAATAAACTTAATTTTCATTCGGATGGAACTTGGCCAGTCTAGATTTCACATGAAAAGACATAAACCTGAAAAAGTGTATTATTCTAAAATGCTAAATTAAGATATTGCAACATGAATTTGACATGTTTTTTTTTTATTCTGCTTAAATTTAAGCAACAATTTTTACAGATCATATGCTTCTAGAAGCTTACACTAATTTTAGTATTAATACTCATAAAGAAATAAAAATATTTTGCATTTTAAATGATCATTATTTGAAGCGGGACAGAATTTTTGGGGCACGTATAAAATCATCTCCAAAGTTAGCACCTTTAAATTTTTAGGGAAGAAATATTGGTCACTTTCATTTTGCATAAACTGTATTATATTTACAACATAAAAATTAAATCGGCACCAATACAGTGTTTTGGCTGTTTGTCTTGCATTGGCTGTTCCTTTCCATTCCTAGTGATGTACCTTCCACATCCAGCAAGAATGTGAAACCATAACGCCAACGTGCCGAGAGAAAAGTGAGACATATCAAGGTCTATTATGGTCCCACAGACGTGTAGTCGAATTCTAATGAATGTATAGAGAGGAAAACCCGTGTGGCACCATAATGGCATCCCGGTAATATGATACGTAGAGAACTGAACACTCAGGAGTGTAATTTCCCAACCACTCACCCACACACACACATGCAGGTTCGCGTAAGCGGGAAAGCAACCAGCCGAGGCTCGTCTAGCTCCTGGAAGACTAATGGCCAAGAGAGCGGCTTCGCTTATGAATCCTCCATACACAGTCCTCTTCTTCAAGCATGACTGAGAGTCCAGGGTCCAGGTGGCTGGATTTACTGTGCAGGTAAAGTCAAGACATAATTAATATTTCTCACAACTCGCTGCGTGCATGGAATTGGATTCCAGACCGGCTTTTGCGACGTCACGCAGCCACATGCAGTCACCCTCCAGGCTCTGAGACAAGTGATATCAAATTCATGCGGCAGGATCGTAATTTGTCTGTTCCTTTCAATAGTTCGCCGCTAAAATATCACCCGCCGAGTTCTGGCAACAGTGGCGAATTCAATTATTTGCTCCCTTCTTCATGAGCATGGTAACAACTCCACAGAGCACCCTGTCGAGGCTGATGGTTTCATATGTGGTAATAACTTGTCTTATGGGAAGACATTAAGGTGGCGCAGTGTGCTGTGCGCCTGTAAATGTGTGCGTGGCTACACATGCAGAGAAACAAAATTTGCATACTAGTGCACAAATTTTATATGTACAGCTTGAGACATGAAGCAATGAAGCAAAAACAAAAAATAGACAACTTTTTTTCCACTTTTATTTACCCACATTTAATTGAAAAAAAATAAAAATAAAAATGTTCATAAAAATGAAAAAAAAACAACAACCTTATAACAGCAGCTTACCCCACAGTAAAATAAATCTAATAAATATAAGACTGACATAAGGACTTTATAAGCATGTCATGAATAAAATGTAAATGTTGAGTTTGTCATCTTAGCCGTTTCTGTAATGACACTTAATGCCAAGTAAGCTGCTTTAATAACACTTAATTTAACCATTGTATCATAAGACTGACATAACTGCTTTGTAAATGATACATGGTAGTCGGCACATGCAGTTTAATTTTGTGCACAAGTTTAATTTGTCATGTTAGATCCAAGACCATTAATACACACATGGCTATCTAAGCTGATTTAATAATACTTAAACATCGTGTTATAAGACTGACATAACTGCTTCATAAACATTCCATTGGACGTCTTGTATTGTATTGCGCTTTTATTCGAGTTTGATCTGATAAGTCTAACATAATTATTACAGAAATGAATTAGTAAGATGTCTTCATAGGTTAAACTGAATACTACATTATAAAGCAATTATAACATATAACTTATTACATCATATGGCAATTTTAATGTCCCGTTGGCAAGTGCTGTAATAAGCAGTTATAACTGTTTATTAAATTAAAACTAAGAGCATTGTGACATTAGTGGATTAGTTTGACACCCTAGCTTCAACACTGCCTCGTATGACAGACATAAGCAGCTCGTGGAAGATATCATATGATGACAGCACTGAGCTGTTCAGAATTTATTTAAGCTTAGGACTAAGGGTATTGTTTCTGAACTGGATCAGTAAGCTGCTCCAAAAGCTCTTCACTGGAATATCATGTTATAAGGCTGGCATAACAGCTTTATAAATGTTCATACAACTATTTCATAGAATGAAATATATCACACGACACAGTGAGTTATGCATCACTAGGACTAGAGTTGTGTTCAAAAGTATTGAGACAAAAGTGTAATTCAATGTTATAGAGTAATTAAATGTTTTTTAAACGATTATATCAAAGATAATAGGAATAATTTGTTATTTTATAAAAATTAAAATGTTCTACAACAATCAATATTTAGTATGAAGTCCTTTCTTCAAAACCCCTTAAATCTGGCTGGGCGTAGATTCATCAAGACGTCTTCAGTCCTCTGGTGTCACTCGTTCAATCCATGCCTGTGTGATTGCTTCCTGAAGACCATGTACAGAAATTTGTCACACAAAAACACAACTCGCTTAAGAATTCTCAATTTCATTTTAGTCATGGTTGTGCAGAGGTGGACACTCCGTCTTTAGAAAGTAAAACCTGCCACATATTTGTTCCATTGATTAACTAAACCAGCTGATTGTACTGTAATTAGCACATCTCTTTAGCCGGATAGGCTGGAACTATGCTTGCTTTCATTGCTTGATGTTTATAAAATGATCCTTGCGATATGTAGTAAGGAGTTTTATACTGTATAAGGGGCTTGTACAGTAACATGATGATAAGACTAAGAGCGGTAAGAAATGGTAAGATATGGCATGATATCACAATACTTAGGTGCTGATTTGATTTGTATTGCGATTCTGTCGCATGATTTTGATTCATGAAATATACTAGTTTGATATTTTTATTTGCTTTCCTGTGGTGGCTGGCACCAGGATGTTGACAGCAGTTTCTTTGGGTGCTGTGGGAGGCAGAGTGCAGCCTCCTGTTTGACCAGGCCATCCCATGGGTGCTCGGTTGGATTACGATTGTGGAAGTTTGGCCTTGGGCTCTTTGCCTGCTAACCCCTGTGCTTTTTGGCGATTTTTGTGCTGCATTGGCTTCTCTGTGGGATCAGACAGGACCAGACAGCCTGGCCATAGGTCCCTGTGGGCATGGGTGAGCCTTGGGTGGCCATTAACCTGTCACCAGTTTACTGGTGTATAATTGATAATCATTGTTATTCATTTCACCTGGCAGTGGCATTATTATTATGGCTGATTCATTGGTGTACATGTGCATGTAATATAATGATCTATGTATGTGTTTAAAGGCACTTTGGGTCAACTTTTGTTGTGTTAAATGTGCTGTACTAATAAAACTACTTGACTAGCATTATTGATAGATCTCTTGTAGCATTACCAAAATTTATTTTTCCATTTATCTAGGAACTTCTGGAGTCCACATAGGAAGACCAGTGGTAATTTCCATTGCATTTATTCATGGTAGGACATTTGGTCAATGTTCACACACTACGGACAACGACAATTACATTACATTAAGGCATTTGGAGAAGACACCCTTATTTGGAGTGACTTACATTTTTATCTCATTATACATCTGAGCAGTTAAGGGTTAATGGCCTTGCTCAAGGGCCCAACAGTGGCAACTTTGTGGTCGTAGGGTTTAAACCTGGGACCTTCAAAAACTGGTCCAATGCCTTAACCACTGAGCTTCCCCTGACCAGCCTAATCTGCAGGTCTTTGGACTGAGGGAGGAAACCAGAGTACATGGAGGAAACCCATCAAGCACGGGGAGAACATGCAAACTCCACCCACACAGACCCGGAATCAAACCCTCAACCCTGGAGGTGCATGCAAACTCCATGCACACAGACCCTGAGGTGGGAATTGAACCCAGACCCTGGAGGCGCAAGCCGACAGTGCTTACCACTACACCACTGTGCCACCATGTTAAAACCTAAAATGTGTAACAAAGTGTCTCAGAGACATCATAGAGTCAGGCACCTTTAATACACATAAAATAGTTAAGACGGTTCTGCTATCTCTTCCTTATAATCCTTGCTGTTTAAACTCGAAAAAAAAAGAAAAAGAAGAATAACACTGTTGTCAAACACTTGCAGAAGGCGTGATTTTTATCTTCGCAGCTTCCTCTGGTAATCTGGAGATTGTTATAATGAGAGATTTAATTCACAAATGCTTTACAAATTGGCACATCAGCTACCATGCGAAACAAAAAAAGGATAAAGTCATGTAAAAATAGGACATATTTATTTAGAAAATTAAATAGCATCAAGATAAAACATTCTGTGCAACTCTATATACAGTGCTGAGCGTAAGTGGCTGTATTCCAGTCACACTTACACTAATGAAGTTGCCGTCTAATTGCTTTGGAAAGTCCGTCCTACGATAACGGTGTTTTATGGGGTATTTTAAGCTGCTGATATGACGAGCGGGTTTGATGGATGGAACCAGGTAGATTTTACTGCCCAAGGATCTGCCACCTTAGCCTTTCCCATTAACCGCCTCTTCCACCTCTCTTTCACACCGTCCATCTCGCTCACACACATACACACACGTACATACGCACACACACATATTGTACCGAGTGATCTAAAGTGCTGAGTACTGCTTAGACAGCATAACGGGAAAGGAAATGATACTGCAAAGTCAAGATTTTATTTATTTATATATTTAATGGACAGCCTGTAATTAAAGGGGGATGGGACTATTTTTATATCTTGTTTCAAGGTTTTTGTTTTATTCTGTTCTTTTGACATTTGTGTCGCTTTTTGTGTTTGTCTGAAAAGTACAAAAATGCTGTGTGGTCATGGATTTGGAAAACAGAAAGTCATCAAATCTGGAGGTTTTCATACGTATAATGCTGTCTAAGCATTTTGTGTATTGTTATACTCGCTAGTGCACCAGAATATGATTTGAGACACTAGTCTTAGTTTCTTCAGTTTAGTGCCGATACCTCTTCTTATCTTGGTGGTTAGAAAATGAGTAGTATGTAGGAAGCCTCTCATCGGAGGTGGGAAATGTAAACAAAATATCCTATATTTGAGTAAAAGTAGAGATATCCTAAAGTTTATCCTAAGGTAAACTATTATTCAAGTAAGAGTCCTGCATTTACAAGTATACTTGAGCAAAAGTACAAAAGTCGCCAACAGATTTATTGAAGTATCAAAGTTACCAAGCATGAATAAGCTCACACTAGCCTTTAAGTCATAGTAAAATACCCTCTCTCTCATTTAGGCATTTGGCAGACACCCAGAGTGACTTACATTTGTATTTCAATATCAGTGGCGATTTCTTTAAGACTGCAAGGGAAGCTCAGCTTCCCCTATAATGTCACAAAATTAATGGTCAAATT
>JAOVVA010000052.1:24811291-24833983 GCA_028565275.1 Leiocassis micropogon | reverse complement strand
GTAGTATAGTAAGTAAATTGATTCTGATTATTCTAAATGGGTACCTATTCAAAGAACCTTAGTGTTAAACCTGCAATCATCTAAAAAGTGAGTGCTAAATCAATATCTTCCCAAAGCATGCTGCTTTCTTTCTAAGATTTTAGAACTAATAAATGTCTAAGGATCCCTTGAGGAACACTTGAGCGTCTTTAGTTTTAAATCTTCCTGATCCTTAATAAAAGTCAGTCTATAAAAACACCTATGGGAACTAATCAAGGATAAAATTTGAAGGAAAAAAAAAAAAGGACTTAGTTCTGCTGAAGAACCTGCTGTGGGACCTTGTCCTGATCCTTAAACCTGATCTCAAAGATGAGACGTTGAGCAAATAAGCTGTGACTACGTTAATAACATGGCTTATTTTCTCTTCACTTTGAGTTTCTGCTCAAGAGCCTGTTTATTCTCACTGAGCTCATCTCAGCTCAGCTCACAAAACCAGCCGCCTTCAGTCTGTGTCTCGTGTATTGTATTAAAGCATTTATTGTCCAATTTATCATGCTCGCTTTGTCTGGTCTGAGAAAAACACATCACTGAGTATGTTAGATCTGGCCAGTTGGAAGGAGTGTGTGAAGAATATTAAGTGAGTAGCAAGAAACATCTCACCATGTCATGCAGGGCTTGTAGGGACATGTTCAGAGACAGAAACATGGACAAAAGTCTTCGTATTCAGAGTTGTTGGTTAAGTTGATTTTGGGTTGTTTTATTTTCTGATTATGTAAATACCATTATGGCTCAAAATTTTGCCAGTTTTTTTTCTGGGCTAAAAGCATTCTTGGTAGCGGCAAGACCACCAGTTTTAAATGCTTGTCTGTAAGCATGAAAAAAAAAAGTCAAGGAGAGAAAATACAGAGTAAGCACGAAGTAGAGTTTGTATTCGACCAAAACTGATTTTATTTTATTATTTTTTTTATGTTATACATATTCTATTATGCTATACATAAGATAATTCTGACGTTAATGCAACATGAAAGTGACCAATCCCTAAAAAATGGCTTCTCTAAAAAATTTGCTCACTTCAGCTGTTTTGGAGAGATGATTTTATATACTGTATGCCCCCAAAATGGCCATTGTTGTACTGTCTCACTTCAAACAACAATAATTTTAAAAGCAAAGTATTTATATTAATGTATGAGTATTGATACTAAAATTGGTGTAATCTTCTAGAAGCATATGAACCTGTAAGAATTGTTGCTTAAATTAAAGCATTCCATGCAAAATTAAGGATTTTATTTTCCCCAAAAAATCTGTAGTGTCTGTAACCATGTCAAATTCATGTTGCAATATCTTAACAATTTTGAATTTTAGAATAATATACCTTTTCAGGTTTATGTCTTTTCATGTGAAATCTAAGTTGGTCAAGTTTCATATGAATGACAATTAAGATCGTTGAAATACCGATATTTAAATTTTTTTTTTAATCATGGACACTACACCGAGGTGAGACACTTTTTGGCACCAATACCATGTTGTGGCTGATTCTTTTCTGTCATTCATAATATTCCAATATGCACTTAAACACGCAGGAAATGGGAGGATTTTAAAATGGATGGACCTTCAAAAAAATAGTCTAAAACATTTAGCCAACATAAGATCTTCTAAAAAACAACCCATACTTTCTGAGAATATAAAAATACTCTAAACGAAAATAATGTAGACCTTTGATGACCCCTTGAGAAGCCTTACAGAGTATTGAAGCAGTAGCCGAACTTTACCTAGCTTGCACAGATCTCATGACTAGTATGTAAGATATTAGGCGTTTTATCTTCAACCTCAAACATCATTATACAGATTTAGTTCATTAAACACTGGGAATGCTATGTTGTTGTTTTTGCTCAATGCACAGACCGGTTAATTGCACCGCAATCTGTGCCACGCTGTGTCTCTATACATCATTTCTGCCATATGAGACATACAGTGTTACGGCGCGGGTGACATGACAGCCTCGTCAGTTTTGAGCGATGGCAAAAGAAGTGCACATTGAGCCTGGATTAAGAGTTTAATGACTGGTAAAATTGTAGTGCTTGCATTCAAGGTGACCCTGCTGAGGCGATGGCAGCCAGAGCAGCCAACGGAGGCTGGGGTGTGCTGACAATAATCCGCCCCTCCCTTTCTCTCTCTCTCGCTCTCTCTCTCCTTATAGCTGTCACCTGCACCATGCACCGTCACCAAGGCCCAAGCCATGTAATTACACTTTTATTGGCTTTTGAGAAGACCGAACAATTCATCCACACTCGGTTTTGCGCTTAGAGACATGAGGCAAAGTGCATATAGATCATACTTACATATCACGCCAAGGGTACCGAGGGAAAGCGAAAGAGGATTGAGTGGACTGAGTTGGAAAAAAGTTTTGATTAAGAGTTATAGGATTGAATTGGATGCACAATGAAATCGTCTGATAATAAAGTTATGCATGCTAACTGGCATCAATGGAATTTTGGTGAGTTCCAATTACAATGTTTTATAGGGAAAAACTAGATTAATGAATGTGAATGTTCTAGGCTGCATTGACTGGAGGAAGCATTAATGTGCAGCGATTGTAAATTCATATTTGCGTTGTTGTTAATTAGATACTGACAAATTAGGTGGATCAGAAGTAAATCGCAAAGCCACTGCGCATCAGTTGGACATAAATTGGATTCTAAATTTAACTTTCCCTTAAAACAAGAATCCCAGAAAAGTTCTGGTTCTAACTAAGCCCTTCCCTCTTCTGAGGAGTTAACAGCTTTTGTTATGTACTGTAGATTTATGTTATCACATCCACTCAAATGACCCCCAGCCAGAAATCATACCTTGAACTCAGCTCCAGAGGTGTATAGACTGCAACGTTTGATTCTTTGATATCTGATTAGTTTCTTATGAAAACACAGCTGTTTAGTCCCAATCCTATGATCCTATGCAATCTCCATGCAACCACGGAACTTCAGCAAATGTTTAAGTCATTTCCGTTCATGATTTTTTCCCCCAACCACATTGGTTCAGTTGAAGTTGAAGTTGACGGGTCAGCATTATCCTTCCAGGTTTTGATAATGTGTTGATGGGTTCGTAACCCAGTTCCAGCAACTTAAAATCTCCTTAGTTGTTTTCTTTGCTCTATGCATCCCGATAATACGACCCATCTGAAATGGTGACCATTTTTTGGTCAGGCGGTGTAAATAATTGACAGAAAAGGAAAATAAAGTTGCATTTGCTCCCTTTCGTAGCAACGTTCACTTGACACTGGCTTTTACTGGGGTGAGCTCTAAACACAAGTATATGACTAAATAACTCAGACATGTAAGTCACTGAACTCTTTGGTTTGTAAAAACAATGGAGAAATTGCTAATTATAAAGTAGCATCACAATAAACGTTTGTCTCGCCTTTGGTTGGGTCACATCTGAAAAAGAAAAAAACAGCCATCTCACATGATAAAATGTCAAAACTCTGCTTTTTTTATGGTTAATAAAATTGTCTTGTTAACAGTGTTGCCACTGCTGCAAGAAGGACCTTGAACAAGTATAAAACTGGGTTCCACAATAATGTATGTAATAAGCGCTCTTTGGTTTGTTTTCCCTATTTTAACAGATTTTTTTTTTTTTCTATTTATATTTCTTTTTCTAAAGGTACTATTCCTCCAAAGACCTCTTCAAAACCTAATTACGAAGAGTGAAGTTCTCGCTGTAGGTCTGACCTTTTCATCGTTACAGTTTCTCCCCTGACAAACCTTTCAGCACGGACAGCATGTGAGCCATAAAAGAACCGTTTCACTGGCCGTGTTAACGTCACACACCCATGATGTGTTTAGTCATGAGGAGACGTATGTTTGGCGACGTTACTTCAGGATCTTACAACAGGTCTGTTATTTTGTTATTTTCACTCAGCGTAGATGGACAAGCATTAGAGCTAGCGATAGTGACACCTGAGAGTCGGGCTTCGGTGCCAGAGCCAGGCTCGACACCATTAGCCGGAGTGATGCATTAAAGTTCTGTTCAGCGTGTAATTTGTTTCTTCTGTCAAGGTGATGGATGTCTTGTTTAGCGGCACTTCCTGGGTGTGTTGTAAGAAAATAAATAAATAAAGCCAGGAAGAAAACAATAGCTCCAGGACATTGGTAAATGGGCTTAAAAAATGTTAGGAGAAGAGGTTTTTTTTTTTTGTTTGTTTGTTTTGTTTTTTTGGAACTGAGTGTGTGGGGGTCTTTTTTGGAAGGTTAATTGACAAGGATAGCAGCAGGACGTCTGGCGGCTGTAATTAAAGGTGAGAAGGTAATGTGGGAGAAGGAGGAAGGCAGACGAGTGGCCTGAATGACGTGCAGGCTGGTGATAACACCATGATATTTCAGGTTTCCTCTAGATATGTGAGTGCGAATGAGAGGTGTGTTGTGGCAGGGGTATTTATCACCTGCCATTCGCACTGAATACCTGCAGCACCTCACCTTCACAACACCTTAAGTGTCACAAATGTGCGTGCGTCTCCTTCTCTCTCTCTCTCTCTCTCTCGCGCTAGCTCATCTCCAGCCATTGCACAGTTTAATCGCTAAACTGGATTGTCAGGTATTTGCTGAAGCCGGGGCTTTTATTTATTTAACACATCTCAGCAATCCCAGCATTACAGGTCTGACATTTAAACCCATATTGAATTGCAAAGTGTCTAATTGCCCGAACAGGCTTAGCATGCGTGAAACAGTTTCACAAATATTTAACATTTATACCCCAGCACTGCTGACTTCCTGATTCTGATTGGTCAGATGGTGCTGAATATATATTTTATTAAATAATTGCCCTGCTTACCGTAGCACAGTTGTTCTGGTTTGCATCACTGGTTTTTATTTAATAAAAAAGGCTGAATAAAAGCAAAAATGATATAAACAGTGCAAAAACATTTACATATTTTTCATATTACAATAATAAATGATAAAATGTAGGTAAAATTAAATAAATGGAAACAAATGTTTTCCTGCAGCAGACTGCAAAGTGCATAAAGGTACGATTTAAAAATCGTTTGTTTATGTAACAACCTCAGCAGCGACCTCATTTCCCCTCTCGTCTATTCCAACCACTCATCATTCAGCATCACCAGTGTACTAATCACCGGCCCGTTCTGTTATCATCTGCACCTGTTTCTCACTGGGTCATGCCTTAAGTTAGATGCTTTTATGCTTGAATGTTTCATAGGTCACTGTGTGGCATAACAAACAAACATCATTCTTCTGAAATTCCTCAGATAGAGGGACTGGTCTGGAAATATATGAGAGACGCAAAAGTCCTTCGGGAAGCCTGGAGACTTTTTCTCTAGACTTCCTTCGCATACTAGAAGGTCTGATTCTTTAGGAGCAAAATATGAAGAAATATTAGAAAAGTATACGTAAATTGCACCGAAATACTAACACATATAATAGTACAATCTGCATGTTGCCATGGGAACTACTGTCTAAGCTGTGCAGTTATAGAAAAAATAAATAACCAATCAGTTGGTCTCTGTGAAAGTGCATTTATTTGGCATTTATGGAAGAACTCTCCAGTGTCAACGCTGTATAGAATTCAGAGGTAAAGATGTAATTACATGGTTACAGCTTTCTGCTGTCTGGCTTTACTGTATCTTAAAAAACATGACTGTAAGACTTACTTTAGATGAAGGTAATATATTGCTTTGTTTCGATCGCCTAGAAGTTTTCCCGCCAAGTCGACCGCACAGGGTGTTCAGCCGTCTCGGGGAAGATTTTAAACTGTAGGACGTAAACTACTCAGTTCAAAAGAAACTGAACAGTGGAGGGAACTAATAAACGATGGATCTTCACTTTTCTGGAAGTAGACAAGCAAAATTACCCATCAGTCGCTGCACCTTACTGAAGCACAAAAAAATGGTGCTCGCAACAAGACCTGCCATTTATTTCATTCACCATACTTTAGTATCATAATTGAGGTAATAATACTATTAATTTTAGGTAATTGATAGATTTTTTTAAGCAGTAATTAATTCATATTCTACAGGTTTTTAAATCACATTTATTCACAAGTTATATACAATTCAGTAGTATATTTTTTTTTTTGCAATGTATCAGTTTTTGTTTTAATATACACACTATATGAACAAAAATATTTGGCCAAACCTGTTAATTATTGAATTCAGTGAAGGGCAATCCTAATGCTTCAGCATACCAAGACATCTTGAACAATACTATGCTTACATCTAGTTTTTTTTTTTTTTTTTTTATATTCCAACATGACTGTGCCCCAGTGCAAAAAACAAGGCCTATAAATATATGGTTTGATGAGTTCGGTGTGGAAGAACTTGACTGGCCCAAACACAGAGCCCTGACCTCAACCAGATCATGCACCCTTTGGGATGAACTGGAACAGAGATCGAGTCAGACCGTCCCATCCAACATCAGTGTCTTCTGACCTCATAAACGCTCCACAGAATGAATGGGCATAAATTCCCACGGAAACACTCCAAAATCTTGTGGACAGATTTCTAAGAAGAGTGGAAGCTGTTATACTGTAGGTGCAAAAGAGGGACCAACTCCATATTGAAGTATTTGCACAGTATTTGAATTCAATGTCTTTGCAGGTTCGGACAAATACTTTTCTCCAAACAGTGTATAATCTATATCTGTAAGTGGAGGAAGTGATGTGTGCATTGATGATGTCACGGGTTGTTCTGGTTGGAGAAATTTTGTAAAGAAACTCTCTTAACTGACATTCCCTCAGCAGGTAGAGTGTAAACGGAGGTGTAGTGTGCACTGCGTAAAATGAGGTGGTAGGAGTAACTCTGTTTTCGAACCTTAATGATTTTCCTGTAACAGCATGTCCCCAATTTTTTTATTCCTTACTTATCAGCTTTATAGAAGGGACATATTTTTTAATTAACAACAAATGAAGAAAAAATGAAGTAAAATATTGTTAATATTTAAATGTCCAGGTTTTATTTAGAAGACAGAAATAATGTTGTATACACAACACCAGTTTCTAGTCTACAGCAAACATGGTGAAGTATGGCTAAAATATAAATCAGTGGATTATCAAGAACGAATTGTTGTGGACAAATTGTAATTCACTTTCTAGTTGTCATCTTGGTCAAGGGGTCAGTCACATGACTGTGTCTCACGTGTTGTTTAAAAAAAAAAAATTCAATTCAAAATAAAAAAAAGGCTCTTACCCTTATGATGAGTCCGGACTAGCATTAGCCTGCACTTGCATTGCTGTTCAATCCGAATCCTTGACCTTGACTGATTACATGGTCTTACGCAAAACCTTTTTCAGTGAACGATTCAACAGTGCTGAATGAAGTTCTGTGAAACATGGCATATAAAGATGATTCTTAAAAAGAAATGATGTGCATGGATTTTATCTGGTCTGTGTGCTGAAGAGAAAGGAAGAGTGCATTCAAGGAAATCTATGAAAATATATGGGCCTATTTGGAAATGAAAAACCTGAGAAAAAATTCAAGCCAAGTTTGATGAGGTACAGCCGTGGCCAAAGGTTTTGAAAATGACACAAATATTAATTTTCACAGTCTGTTGCTTCAGTGTTTATATCTTTTTGTCAGCTGTTACTATGGTATACTGAAGCATAATTACAAACATTTCATAAGTGACTTTTTCAAGACCTCAACAATTTGCCCTGGCATGCTGTCAATCAACTTCTGGACCACATCCTGACTGATGGCAGCTCATTTTTGGAGTTGGTCAGAATTTTGGGGGTTTTGTTTGTCCACCCGCCATTTGAGGATTGACCACAAGTTCTCAATGGGATTAAAATATTGACCCAAAACTTAGATGTTTTGTTGCCACTGAGTTATCACTTTTGCCTTATGGCAAGTTGCTCTATCATGCTGGACAAGGCACTGTACATCACCAAACTGTTCTTGGATGGTTGGAAGATGTTGTTCTCGGGGGATGTTTTTGGAGCATTCTTTATTCATGGCTGTGTTCTTAGGCAAAATTATAAGTGAGCCCACTCCCTTGGCTGAGAAGCAACTCCACATATGAGTGATCTCAGGATGCTTTTCTGTTGGCGTGAAACAGGAATGTTAGTGCTCACCTTCATACATTTCAAGAAGGGCAGCTAAGAAGCCACTTCTCTCCAGGAAAAAACATCAGGGACCGGCTGATACACTGCAAAACGTACAGGGATTGGACTGCTGAGGACTGGGGTAAAGTCATTTTGTCTGATGAATCTCTTTTCCGATTGTTTGGGGCATCTGGAAAAAAGCTTGTCCAGAGAAAAAAAAGTTGAGCTCTACCATCTCCTTTTCCAGCATGATGGAGCACCTTGCCATAAGTCAAAAGTGATAACTAAGTGGCTTGGGAAGCGAAACATTGAAATTTAAGGTCCAAGGCCAGAAAACTCCCCAGACCCCAAGCCTTAATAGGTGGGTGGACAAACAAAAACCCATAAATTCTGACAAACTCCAAGCATGGATTATGCAAGAATGGGCTGCCATCATTCCATAATTTCTTTTGATTGTGTAAAGCTGCTTTGCGAGAATGACAATTGTTAAAAGTGCTATACAAATAACATTGAATTGAATTGAATTGAATTCAGGGTGTGGCCCAGAAGTTGAATAATGCTTGAATAAAAGCTTTTGACATTCATGCAATACTTCTGGCCATGGCTATAGCTCATCTGACATTTGATTTCTGACAGAATTCTTTTTTCATATTGATATATTTCAATAATAATATTCATTGTCATTGTTGTCATTATCAACATTAGCCACCTAAGACTATTCAAGCCAACAATTCTTGAAAAAACGTCATTTATTGGTAAGTAAGTTGATTGGCTTCCACAATGCTAGAGATGATAATGCTTTACTTACTGCACAACTAAACATACTGTACAGGATGCTGCACTATGGAATCAGTCATGTTGAGTTTTGTTGAGTCTTCTTCAGATTTTGCACTTGATATTCTCGAGTGTGTTAAGTTCTGTCTGTGACTGAAATGAAATGGAATGGAACACCAAAGCCTCGGAAATCTCTAGAATTGGCTGACAGGAATTATGTGAAGGATTTTACATCTATATAACGATATATCTTAATAGCCTTGATAGTTTGTTAGCCAGCTAGTTTGAACTTCAAACTGGAATTCTCATTTAATTCCCATTCGTTTTTTTAGTATCTTATCTAACATAATATTAGGCAGCTAATCTCACAGGATTTCTGGTTGGAATTTTAAAAAAGATATATCTTCATAATCTTTTATTAACATTAATCAGCTAGCAATGATGAGCAAACCTAACACAATTACTAGCATGATATGGAGGCGTTCCCATATTCCTGAACTTTTTGCCAGTGTGACTCAAACTGTCCCAAAATTATTGATGGACGCTTGACTCTGTGACGTCACATGGCTTGAATCACCCACAAAATGGACTATGCATTATTTATGAAATGTCATGATGTACTTATGTGCATGATGGTTGAGACTTTGCTACAAGACTCGCCATATATATTTGCTAAAGTGTTTTATTCCTCTTATACAACAGCAGCATAGGAAACAACAATAGGTTTACTTTTTACTTTTACAAAACAAATTAATTTCTGTTATTACTGCGATGGCGATACTGTGGCATGGCCGTGCACCTCCAGGGTCGAGGGTTTGAGTCCCACCTTGAATCTGTATGCAGGTTTGGGTTTAGCCCTTTTATCATATTTCCTCCACTCCATTAGAGTAGAAGGGGATCATATCAGAGATATAAAGGTAGGTTTAACTCTCATAACTGTTCAATTATTCTGCACAATCAAAAGTCCTGGTTTGACTTGAACATCCCTCATACATTGTGGATGTGTGGGTGGCAGAATTTATTGGCACAGAACCTATTACAAATAGGACAGTAGTTATAATTAATTGATTGACTGATTTAAAAAAATCTTCACATATATGTAGTGAATACTGGTGTTGCTGGTGTGTGTTTTATTTCTTCCCCCGCACCACATAAAAATCTCACAATACAGTATGTCCATGCAGATATGGTGTATACATTTCAAATACGAGCAGACTTAAGATACAAAAATTCATATTAATATTGCATGACATTAAAAATTCATGTGTATTTTCAGCCTTTTTTTTTTTACGGGGAATTCGCTCTGTTGCTTTTGACCACACGCTGAGCCGTCATTTATCTGTATTAAAGCCTAAACCTTTTTTTTTCTTGTACTAAAAAGTGGAGGCATGTGAGTCAACAGTCACACAGCTTTGGCATCATCTCTGTTTACACACTGCAGAGATAATGTGTGACAACTGAATCTCTTCACTCGTCTAATCCATGAAGCCATGGTTGAAATCTCATTTAGGGATCAGCAGCAGTGGCATCGTTTTCCAGATAAGAACCTGCAACTCCGCAAGCAGCTGCCTGGCACCAGCCATTCAGCACGCACACCATTTGGCAGAACCCAAGACTCTGTAAAACAGCCCTATTTCAATTAATGGAGCGACACCTCAGCTTCTCAGGACTCTGTTTGCCAGCCTGGATCTTGTCGTATAATCTCCTCATTTATTCTCAAAGCAGTCTATTAAGGCGTGAAAAGATGCCAAGCGAAAAAGAAAAAGCACGCCCTTCTTGAAGAGTCAAGGATTATTCAAATAGGGAGCTAAGACAGTGGGCTCAGATTTTCCCCCCCTTTGTTCTTACTGTCCTTTCTTCATATGAGAATGAAACTGTATCACAAATCATAGGAACATCCGGCAGTTCGAGATGAGGTTCAACAAAAGGAAAATTTATAATATATACTGTACATATATATATATATATATATATATATATATATATATAATTTTTATATTCACTAATCAAAGTTGTAAAATAATGCTCTAGCGTGTTGTAGTTTATATAGTAGCAGTTTATTCACAAAGAATGAAAAATGTCTGAAATTGTATTGATAAAGTGAAGTATTATACAAGGAAAGCCTCCAGATTCAGAGTCACAGGTTCAAACCCAAATTTTACCCAGCTGCCTTTGTTAGGCGCTTAAGCAAGAATCTCAACCCTCAAGATGTATAACGTGCTAAATGCAATTCTTTCTGGATAATGGGGTCTGCCAAATGCTGTGAAGGTAACAGTGAGAGGTTTTTACATTCTTAGGAAAGAGGAGTTTATGCTTTTCTTTTTTTCCTGGTGACAGAATGTCTGTTTATACTGTGGCTGCTAGAATAGATGTAAGCTCATTCTCGATACTGCTTGTACAGGGTGGCGGGAGACTGGAGCCTTTCCTAGGGGACTCTGGGCATGAGGTGGGATACACCCTAGAATGTCTATTGCAGGGCACAAATGCACACAAACACATACACACGTGTATATACATTCTGCAGGCAATTTGGAAATGGAAATATTGAGCATGTCTTTGGACTGTTGGTGGAAACCCACCAAGAACGGGGGGAACATCCAAACTCGAGGCGGGACTCGAACCCTCGACCCTGGAGGTGTGAGGCTACAGCAATGCCACTGTACCACCATAGTAATAACAGAAATGTATTTGTTTATGAAAGTAAAAGGCAAACCAGCTGTTGTTATATAAGATGAATAAAACACCTCAGCAGATATTATTGGGGTTAAATCACCTTTGTAGTAATAGTGACGCAATGGTGGCTTAGTGGTTGGCCCTGTCGCCTTGCCCATGCTGGTCCTGAGTTTGATTCCCATATCAGGTCTGTGTGCATGGAGTTTGCATGTTCTCCCTGTAATTGGCAGGTTTCCCTTGGGTACTCCGGTTTCCTCCCACAGGCCACAGACATGCAGCTTTTCAAATTGCCCGTAGTGTGTATACTGTATGTATGTGTGAATGTTGACTGAAGATCCTGCACGCTCATGGAAATAAGTACAATGGTCGCATTGGCCTCCACGGTCCCTGGGTGGACTGCAGGGGTTTCTAGATGGATGTATGGGTGGATGTAGTGGTAGTAGTTATTCTGCTTCATTAACCCATAAAATTTGTTGATAATTTTCCATTTGCAGCATGTCCTGTCGTATTGAGAATCAGGGTCAAAGTGCTAGGCATGATACATTTAGGGGTTAAATGTGCTGCTTACAAGCAGGGGTGTATGTAGGGGTGTTTAATTCTGGCTTTTAGTACCATGTGTAGCCAAAATTTGAGGGGAATAAACAACAGATTGCTTTTAAGCGATTACTAAGGAGAGAAAGAGTTCTTTAAGATGACATAACATTATTAGATATGTTTTCTTGATCAATTGCTTCCGTGGCTGTTCTTGAATGTAGTTTGTGGCCAGTGATGTACTAATGCCTGGAGAAGTGAGTATACTGTAAATTTATTCCCATATATATATATTTTTAATTCAGCATAGAGAAAAAAATGCCCTGTATTATAAACAATGACATGTAAGACCACTCTGTTTGTCCTGAAAGCTAATTTTCATTTGGATTGTTCGCTTCATCTTTTTTTATAAATGGGATTTTTTTCCCCAGATTTTCTCCCTATTTTTAGTCATGTCCAATTCCTCCCCATCACTAAGGGGCTCCCACATTAAGCTAACCGCTCCTTCCACTTGCGTGAGCTCACAGACGCCCCCGGTTGGTGGCCAATCAGCTCTCTCTAGACCTCCAGCTGCAAGAGGTTACAACGTCATCCGGGGATCAAACCCTATCTGGATGATAGGGCGAGCACTTTACCACTGCACCATTCGGAGGCCTTCCATCACAAGTTTTGAGACTTACATGCGGTTGTGGAGTTTGGAGCTTTTTCATGCTAATTGCTTTTGACAGGAATGTAATACCATAGTATCAGGGTGGATGCAGAAGTTGGTATATGCAGTGCTGACTGAAAAATAAGTAGGTATACACCGTATTCCTGCATAAACCATGCGATCGTTTTGGTACTGCGTACCACTGCTGAATCTTGTAGTAACAGACCTTACCACCCATGCTTACATGAGGCCATTACTGCCAGGGCTTGAACACACAACCTTGTGTTTGTTATTCCAGCCAATCCCATACTAAATATTTGGTGCTTTGCCACTACATTTTTACTCTTTTCCATAAATTCTAATAACATGCATCCTTTTTTATCTATCCTGTCTTTATTATACCTTCTGAATGCACACACACAGCATGCCGTGTCAGCTTTTTCAAACAGTTACACTGAAATTCTGAATGAACCTGTCACCTCACATGAAGCTGAACTCCAGAGAGATGCCACATTATCCTCAGAGGATTGAAGTGACTCGAGCAGCCTGACTGATTTTGATGGTCGCACTCAATCTTTGCCACGCACACATAGCTGCTGACTGGCATTGTGCGAAACAGATCACCCTTATGATGGCGTTTGCACTACAATTACTTTGCAGCATGTTTTGAAATGAGGCCAAGATTCTTGGCTGTTCTTTGAAACAGTTTAAATAATGCACTTCACTAATGGAGACAAATTTGCTCTCTTATCAAAGCGAATTTATAATGATGCAACAAGCAATTATCACATTTACACAACATTGCATGTAATGAAGCTTATGAAATATTGACCGTTCACTTCACCAGTTGCTCGTCTTTTCTTTGTTGTTATGTTTAAGCAGCAACAGATTGCAGACGGATGCGCATGAAAGCACAGATTGGTCCACGCTAGAACAACTGGGAAGCTGTGCGAGATTGGCGTTTCGGTACAGTTTGACTGGTTGCAATGCTGCATATGTAGTAAGAGTGGATATAAAAGAGCTATTTCTTTTTTAGAAGCAAGCTAAAATTACATTTAAAAAAAAAAGCTGTAAAATCTAACCAAATATAAAAAGCGTCCTGCTGAGTTCAAAAACGCGAAGCGATTCTTCTGACATGCGTCCTTCTCCTTTGTGATCTTAGGAAATCCATCATAAAAGCATGAAAATGGTGACGAGCCTGTGTGCTGTGTAAATGGATACCTGATCATAAATTATTCAAAGCTTAGCTGTGCATGTTGGAGTGGAACACAATAAGGAGAGCTCCATGTGTGTTAACTTGTGTGTGTGTGTGCAAGTGCAAGAATAGCTGCTTGAAGCGGTGAGAAGAAACATTACTTTTTTTTTTTTTTATTTCACATCATGGTGTTTGCCTTCGAACAATCACCCGTGGTGGCAGGAGCTCTTTCTGACACCCTGTTGCTCGCCCTTATGGAAGCTGTTTAAAAGAGGAGCTTTGTTAAGGGAGGGCTGTTTTGTTTCAGTCGATGATGTCCCTGTCGCTTTGTTATCTTTCGCACTGCACTGATCGCCATCGCGCCTCCCAGACGGGGAGGGATATCTGGCTCGCTCTCCAAAGCATATGGCTTCTTTATGTGACCCATACTCCTAAAAGACTGTGGCATCAGATTAGACCGTCTGGCATTATCTTCTTATATATTTTTTATTTTACCCCCTAGTGAAACGATAAAGAAGAAATAGAGGAAGTAAATATGGTGTGTTTATCATGAGGCTAGCTTCAAATGAGAAAAGACAAGTTCAAAGTATGGTTCATGGTTTTCTCAAGGGTCAACATGAGAATGCTCCTAAGCACGTCCAGAACAAACCAGTTCTGTGGGATTTTTATTTTGTCGTTTAAAGTTATCACCCTTCAAAGCGTATAGAGTTAAGGTGAGCTTAGCTGAGAAGGGATTTAACACATCAATGAACCCCTCTTTCTTTTGTTGGTCACATGGTGCACATAACAGGGGCTGGTGAATTGTAATGACAGCAGGAGATATGTCCGTGACCTATCGGTAAACTCTGGCCGAGAAGAAAGGATCAGTTGTAGGCCTTCCGACCCTTCCTGAGAGTTTTCCTATGGCTGGAACATCTTGGAAACTTTGTATTTCTCATATATTAGTTTGTTAAAAGTGAGAATGCAGGCTTTTGAGAAAACTCAACGAGCTAAAAAGAAAGAAACCCTTGAGAACACATGTTCTAGGTGAGTACTGCTAGAAGTTTCCATTTTGGTCGTTTGGACTGCTCTGTAACAATTGCGCTGCTCTGTCACCACCCACCTACATTTGGTCTTAGAAACTTAAAAATAACTTGGCTTGGCTGAGTTATTGAAAAGCTGATGCAATAGCAGGAGCTCAAATGTTGCACCAAAATTTCTTCAGGATCTTCTTCTCTCAGTTCTGTCTTTCATTATGAAGGGTCTGGGTCTACTGCTCTGACGAAGGATGTACCGCACTTGTGTCCTTTTCCCACTTCAGGTAGAGGCAAAATTTGTGTTTTGTGGCAATGAACCTTGTTGAAAACAGCACTACACAAATAAAACTGGATTGAACTGATTCTGAATTCACTAAGTGTGCCTTGGGTGCTCATGATCCTGTCACCAGGTATATAATTGATAATCAATGTTATTTAATTTACCTGGTGGTGGCATTAGTGTTGTGGCTGGTTGGTGTATATCCCAGTTTACCAACATCATGGATGTTCATTTCACAATTTCTTATATAGTCCTTATATATTGTACATGTATAATTGTCAAGGAACCAGGTTGCCAACTCAGGTCCTGAAGTACCTTTTGTCCTGTTTATAATTTTTATTGCTCTAACACCCTTACTTCAACTTCATTGATTACCTGGTTTTTGATTAGTTGTGTTGGGAATGCTAACGTGCGGGACAGGGGTACCCCATGAACAGGGGTAGAACCTGTGTTCTACAAGACTAATCCAAAGGTAGGTTCTGAGATTTAAGCCCTGGGACTGCCATACTCTTATTCCTGGACAGAACAAAGCCTTACGCTGACCTGCAGTCTGACCCCAGCTTCCTTACAAACCAGAAAACAGTTTTACACTACTTTTACACAGGTGGTGCAGTGGTGTAGTGGATGGCACTGGACCAGCGTTGAGGGTTCGAGTCTAGCCTCTGTGTCCATGGAGTTTTCCTTGTTTTGTGGGTTTTCTCTAGATAATCAGGTTTCATCCGAAGTCAAAAAACATGCAAATTAGGCATTCGTTTGCTCTGCGATGAACTGGTACCCTGTCCAGAGTGTAGCCTGCTTACCGACCCTGTACAGCATAAATGGTGTAGAGAATGAGTGAGAGAGTGAGTGAATGTGTATAAGGTCTATTTCCATCAGGTTTTCTGTATTCAGCCTCTCAGACCATTCTATATCCAGCTTTTTATGCATTTCCATTGGCTATTTTTGTATGCCTCTTGCTTCCTTGACCATCATGACATACTTTTGTAGCAGCTTCTATAGTCATGATGGCCTCAGCTCTAGTGTCTCCACTTTTCTCCATGTTTCCCTGACCAACACAGGTTTCACAGGTTCAATGGCTTTGGCATACAGTAAGACTGCAGTCTTATTTATAGCCTCCATCACTCAGGTACTGAGCCCATACCAGTGACCTGTATCTGGATCTTAAATTTAGATCCAGAGCATCTGAAATTCTGGAGTTGTTTTTTGACAATGGAAAAACAAACATATTTCTGTGCTCAGAGATAATGCCAAAATGCAATTTGCCTGAGATAATTTACTCATTCCCCTATTCTGTTTCCTTAGTATCTTAACTTTCACGGTTTCTTCACTAGTCTCACGATGTCTCCTGTTGCCTTCACTTCCATGTCTTCATCAACTCGGGCCAAAGATTGACAGCTTGCGGTATTCATAAATCTTCATTGTATCTCCTTTTTTTTTCTTTTTTTTTACCCTGGGGGCGGGTGTCTATCGAATCTTCTGCTTCTGCTTTATTCTCCACCTGTCATATCCAGTGCTTGGGCTGTAGATAGAAGTGGCACTGGAGAAGAGTCTCTTATCTCGCTCTCTCTCTTTTTTTTTTTTTTTTTTTTTGCATGCTTCATAATCAAGAAGCCCTCCTGGAGTTCACAGTTAATTGCCAGAGGACACAAAATTACCACACTTCAATTCTCAATTCTCATCTGAAATCTTCAACATACTCTTCAGTACTGGTATCTTATTTTCTTTTTCGCTGGAAGCACTGGATGAATTCGCTTGACTTTAAGACTGCACACATGATGTATTCTCTAGCTTGCATGCTGCCTGACCCAGTTTTAGCAGAAAAATTCAGTGGTTTGAAGAGCATTGGATGAATACTCTCACTAACAGTGTATAAACCAGCTAGTTGTTATGCTTATAGATGCTTTTAGTCTATAATGATTGTGGGTTGAAGTTTTGTACCTACATATAAACAGAGATGATGTTTATGACATCATCCAGCATTGTTTACTTAAAGGAAGATTAAATTATAATGTGAAAACTGTACATTTTGTACAGTTTTGGGTTTGTGGGGCATATGGGTGAAACTAGAAGTGTGCATCTGGACTTGTGTTCTCTGGGTGATAAAAATGTTTGGCAAATGAAACGTTTTAACATTTTACGCTGGGGCAAGTGAGCAGTCAGTTATGAGGCCTATAGGACACACCAACACACTTTATTCCTGAACTTTATTTCTTTAAACAATGTTGAACGCATCCAAATTGGATGCCTTCAGATTTTATTGGTGATTTTTGAGGCTGGTAACTCTAAATGAACTGACCAGGTAAGTTTTGGTTTTACTTTCCTGGGACGGTCTTCATGAGAGCCAGTTTCATCATGGTGCTTGATAGGTTTTGCGAATTCAATTGACAATACTGTTCTTGCAAGAACTGTTCCAGACCAGCTGACCTTCATGCCTTAAAATAACTGACTGTTGCTGTTGCTGCTTAGATGGAGAGCAGAGGGGATCTGAATAACCGGCAACTCAGGAGCACCATGGGTAGCTTGACAGAGAGAGAGAAAGAGAAGGAGGTCGTTGATTCCACCTCCAAATTCCCAGACCTCAATCTGATCGACCATCCATGGGATGCACTGAACAAACAAGTGTGACCTGTGGCGGTCCGACCTTAAAACTTGCAGCATTTAAAGGATCTGTTCTAGCATTCTATTGCCAGATATCACAGCACACCTTCAGAGGTCTTACGGAGTCATGCCTCAAGGGGTCAGAGGTGTTTTGGTGGCACAAGAAGAACCAGACAATATTGGCTTTAACGTTTTAAGGTTTTAACGCTATGACTGATCGGTGTATATGGTCATAGTGTTGCACCCTACTATAAACTGGAGCAAGTATTTATGTGGTTAAAATGCACTTTTCTGGTTGGCCCTAAGCACTGAATAATTAAATATGCACCTACATCTGTTCCTATTGCACTTGCGCATGGACTTCATTTATCTACCGCTAGTTTATTGTCTCTGATATTATGCACCAGAAGCAGTATGACCTTTGTGTGTGTGTGTGTGTGTGTGGGTATGTGCATATGTGGGACATAAAAGAAGTATCGGAAACGTCCCAGCTGTATTTCCGTGAAGAAACACTTAGGATGATAATCAAAGCTAAATAAACATATGTTCCACAAATTGCACTGAGTAAAGCGGGTTATAGGCAGATCATTTAATTAGAACGCAGGTTAAATGGAGGGAGTCATGCTGCCACTTCAACGCCTTCTGTTAGATTAGAGAACAATGCAGAGGTAAAATGCAACGTGACGGGTGTGTGTGTGTGTGTGTGCGTGTGTGTGTGTGAGAGAAAAAAAGGGGGGTTATTTTTTAGGCTGTCAGCTGCAACATGGAGTATGTGATTAATTCCTATAATGCGTCATGGGTCCTACAGAGGCAGAAATAAATAAATGTGATGATATTGTTGATATCTGGTTCCTTCTGTCCTTGTGTTTAGTTTATTTGTTCAATATTTAAAAAGCTTGTGCATCAATGCTAAATTGCAAATGTTAATCATTTAAATCACTCACATAAAAAAAAAATCCTAATTTCATAAAAAAGCGATTTATTCCTTCGTTATCTGTGATCCTTTCAGCGTGTTTTGCAGCAGTGGGTGTATACGCGGGGTGTGTTCTTGTCGCATTCGGCAGCGATAATTAGCAGAAATACAGTCGAGCTGGATAATGCAGCCCTTAATTACAAGTTAAAGTTGTTTCCTGAAGGCAATCTTGGATCCGTAATGTGTTAATTGTACAGACGGTGTGTACGGCCAGCGTGGTGCTCGGGTAAGATTGCGTGATATGGTGCAATATTTAAGGAGCGTTTTAATATTTAATACGGAGCTGTCAGAAATAATCCGTGTAGATGGCTGTCTCTGTTAATCACATTACAGACCGATTGATGTTGGCAGGCTGCGTTTTTTAATTTTGATTGTTCTGGAAAATGACATAAAATGACAATTACTTCCCTCCTCTAGGTTTATAATGAGTGGAGAGGAAACGTGAAGCAGGGTCTGGCCTTTTTTATGTTTCTGGATGAGATCTTACAGGAAATGCTGTGCACAAATTTAATCCACCCCATTCTATAGTTAATGCAATGCTAATCAAATGGAATCAGAACGAGCATTGTCGGGGCTAATCATGTTAAACCAGAGAGTTTGCGTTTGGCACGAGCTATACGAGTCTGTCTGCGGTTACTCAGGAGAATAGTAACGTGCTTGTTTAAGTTTGGGAGTTGGGTGTCATCAGTGCAATTTGGACTTTTATTGCTATTAAGTCAATGATACGAGTTGTGTATAGGGCATTTGAATAAAACCCTGGTGTGCTCTTTACCACCTTGTGTGTTTTTCAACTTATGTTTATCATCAATGTGTGTTCTTCAACATTAGGGGTTTCACCTTGTTGTGTTCCTCACCATGTGTGTTCTTTACCACTGGGGGTTCTTCGAATTATGTTCGTCATCACTGTGTGTTCTTCAACATTGTGTTCTTTACTATTGTGTTCTTCACCTAGTTGTATTCATCACCTTTGTGTGTTCCTCATCACTGGGAGTTCTTTACCTTGTTGTATTAATCACCTTGTTGTGTTCTTCAACATTCTGTGATCTTCACCTTGTTGTATTCATTACCTTTGTGTGTGTGTTTTTTTTACTGTGTTGTTTATCACCATTATGAGTTCTTTAGTTTTGTGTGTTCTTCAACTTATGGTCATCATCAATGTGTTTAACATTGTGTTCTTCACCTTGTTGCAATTATCACCTTGGTGTGTCTTTTACCTTGTTGTGTTCTTCACCAGTGCATGTTCTTTACCACTGTGTGTTCTTCAAATTGTGTTTGTCATCATTGAGCTCTTCACCAGTGGGTGTTCTTTACCTTGGTGTGTTCTTCACCTTGTTGTATTCGTCACCCTGTTGTGTATCTCCCCACTGTATGTTCATCACCTTGTTGTGTGTTTTTCACCTTGTTGTGTTCTTCAACATTCTATGTTCTTCACCTTGTTGTGTTTTTTCCTACTATGTTGTTCATCACCATTGTGAGAGCTTTACCACCTTGTGTGTTTTTCAACTTATGGCTTATGTTCATCATAATTGTGTGTGCTTTAACATTGTGTTCTTCACCATTGTGTGTTCATTACCTTGTTGCGATTTATTACTTTGGTTTGGCTTTTACCCTCTTGTGTTCTTCACCAGTGCGTATTTTTTTTTTACCACTGTGTGTTCTTTAACTTATGTTCATCATCATTAAGCTCTGCACCAGTGGGTGTTTTTCAACTTGTTGTGTTCTTCAATAGTCTTTGTTTTTCACCTTGTTGTATTCATTACATTGGTGTGTCTTTATCTTACTTAGAAGGTGTATTTTACCTTCTTGTGTTCATCACTATTATGTATTTTTTAACCTCTTGTCTTCTTCAGCTTATGTTCTTTACCACTGTACTTTCTTTACCTTGGTGCGGTCTTCAGCACTGTGTGTTCTTCACTTAACTGCGTTCTTTACCATTGTGCATTCCTTACTTGGTGTGTATTTTACTAAGATGTTCTTCACCATGGTATCTTTCATCTTTCACCTTGGTGTGCTCTTCATCTTGCCATGTTTTTGGTTTTTTAGGCACAAAACAACCTAAAGCCCCTGACCTGATGATGTCTGAGCACTTTGTCTCCATTTGAATTCACAGACAGCCAAAAAGTGTTTTTCTCCAAATCAGCCTGACTCTGGGAAATGAATCATGCTGTGTGTTTAAGGCTGGAAAATGTTTCTGTTGATATTAGCTGATGAACTGGGCCAGGTTTCTAGAGCTTTAACACTACAGAAACACAATCTGCTCTGGACAACAAAACACTGATTATAATATACAGAAACTAGATATTTATATCATTATGTAATAATTTTTTTCAGCATGGGCATATAGTATGTTCTGCCTTTGTGATTAGGTGATTTTTGTGATTTCTACACACACTCGGTAAACGTTTGTTTAGCTTTTTTTATTGTAATTGAGTTTTACTGTATAAAAAGTTAATCCAGTGGATAGCCTTTATCACTGTGGCTCTGTAGACCAGATTCATCCTGCTTGAAGAGTGACATAATCTATAGCTGTTGCTGCAGTAGTTACTGTTCCTGTGTTTAAAATAGATTATATTGTACATAATTATAATTCTGCAAGCCAAAGTTTTTTATTGGTCTTAGGGAATATAAATAAATGTGTCTGTGCAGTCCCCTGGTGTGTGTACAGTAACTCACGATGGGGGAGTAGCGCTGAGGTTCAGACTTGAAAATAAACACTAACGAAGTTCAGATTCATCCTCTGTAATGAAATATATTAAACTGTGTTTCGGCTCGAACGTTTCAGTACAGTGTAATTTGTTTTAAAGTATGCTTCACAGGCAGCGTAGTATGGATAAACTGTGTTTACTTTTTAGCTTTATAGTTGAGGTGCTTACTGTGCCATAAAATTGAGTGCTAAAGATTGAGTTCACAGCAGATGTTAAAGGCTGACTCACTCAAATCATTCGGTTTACAGTAAAAAAAAATTTGAATTTTTGGCTTTTTAAATTATTCTTTGCTTACACTTTAAAGGTCCCATATTTGACTATTTTTGTAAAAATGGTTAACACAGGTTTCTGAGCTGCCCAGATAAAATACCCCTCAGATGATAAATTTTTCATACCTTCATTCAGACTATACCTGAGGTGAGCGGTAAGGAGAGAGGTGCGAGGGTGCAGTTCTGTGACTTCTGGCGGTGGCATTGGCTGTCCCAAACTGAGCAGTTATTGCTTCTGCCTGAGAACGCCGAGGTCCCTGTCGAAGCTTTGCCTTGGCCCTTGCTTGGTGGTGTACCTGTGGAGAAAAGTTTCCAGAGAGGTTGAACTCTCCAGGTGTAGACAAACAAAATGCTCCTGAATTAGACACCTAGGATCTGCAACTCACCAGACTGCCCTCACTCTGTGCTTCGACGACAGAGTGATGGTACAGATATTCAGTGCGTAACCTGGAGGGTTTCGGGCGACCTCGCTCATCTTAAATGAGCAGAGGAGCTGGTCATGGTGCTGAAGCGGCCTCATTTTCCCGGTTGTGTGAGGATCATGAACATGGTAAGAGGCGCTGCCTGTAGGCCCAGCACCACAAGGCCAAAGTTCAAATGACACTGCGCTGCCCCTTTATTTCACTCCTCCTCCAAATGTGCTCAGTGTCTATGTAAATGAGCTACTGCTGAGCCACGCCCCTTCAGAGAACAACAGAGCTGAGCAACATGCCCGGGGTGGGGTATCTTCTTTTATGACGTCACATTTGATTGAAAATATAGGTGGTTTGTTTAAAACAAAAATGTTTTCTTTGTAAATGCAGGATGGAGATCTCTCTGAATGTGAATTTCACCAAATCAGACCTATTGAAGTTGCCAAGTGTAAAAAAAAAATAAAATAAAATGCTGTTTTTTATTCTTTCACTGATTGAAATTTCTACATTATGTTTTGCTGCTAGCTGGGTTTGTGTGGTGTGTGGATACAGACAGATTTAATAACACCACCTACTATAATCATATATATA
>JAOVVA010000052.1:24798358-24811191 GCA_028565275.1 Leiocassis micropogon | reverse complement strand
CTTTGGTCCAATTCCCCAGTAATATCTGTATTTTTGTTTCAGTTTTGACTAAGAATTCAAATTTCCATGCTTTGTAGTAGCAATCTTGCATTCTAGAAGCATATTTAATTGTACCCTGTATTTGCACTGCTAATTACTTCTTTTTCAAAATTTCTCTCGCACATGCCCGCACACAAAGGAGAGAGGATTTGTCTTTCCTCACCAGACAACCCCCTTCTTCAGATCATCCTATTGCTCAGATGAAACGCTTCTGGCCGCTCTGATTATCTTTACGCCAAAAAAAAAAAAAAAAAAAATCAGAGATGGAGAAAAAAGAAGTAAAGAATGAGTAATGTTCCAGAAAGTCTGGAATTAAATTGCTTAATTATGCATCCTCTTTACATTAATCTTTCATGATTTGGGGACCACCGTTGTCACTGCTATATTGGCAAGAATAATAATACTAATAAAAAAAAAAAAGAATTCTAGATTGGGAAAAAAGGAAAACACGAGAGCTGATAATGACCTTACAGTAAACTGTGTGCATTAGAAACCACAGCATGTTTTTACACGAAAATATCTGTGAAATACTGAACCGCACTCTTTATCCGATTCAATCTTTCACGCACACACACCCACGTACACACCCACGTGCACTGAATTGTCATTAACAGTTAAATGGTACGTGAGCTCGCAGGCTGTTATGGGCATAATTACCTGATGAAATGTTAATGTGCAGGGGAGGAAGCCGTAGCAGGAGCAGAATGGACTAAATGGTGCAGAAGGGATTTCTGACGGACATCCGTTGATGAGCGCTGGGGCTCTCTGCTGTAATATGGCTAACGATTGAGAGGGGTGCATGTGTGAGCGTTTGTGTGGGCGTGTGTGTGATGCAGGATAATTCTATAATCTTTAATTCGACACCTCTGGTGTTAGGGTAGTACGATCTGTTACACAGGGCAGTTTAAAGAGGGCAGAGGGCTGTGCCAGCAGAATCGCTTGATCTGATTTATATAAAAAAAAAGTGTGTATTATTTAGAATGCAGGATTCTAGGTATTAACATCACCTCCCTGGATTCCTGTTAGTCCTAACTTGGCAAGTCTTTTTCTAGTTACTTCTGAAGGTAAGGCTTTAAAGTCAAACCTAAGGGCAATTCAGTGTAGCCAGTAAAACATACTGGGTGAAAAAAACAGCCCGGAGAACCTGGAGGAAACCTGCGCAGATGAGAGGAACATGTTGTTTTTTGTTGTCACATATATAAGACACCATCACGATCGAACTATAGTCTGAGACAACACCTTATGTAGGATGATAGGTACCACGCCCTGCTTGCTGAACCTCTGGGTAGCTCATAAATGCCACCTATTATACAAAAAAACACCTTTTGGTCATTTTCTTTGACAGACAGATGAGTCTCCAGTGTGCATCTCAAACTGAAACACATGGGGAACATTTTTTTTTTTCTTTTTCAATTTTTCTGTTGGCTTAAACGAGCCAGTCAGATTACAATTCAGTTCGATTCACTGTTATTTATAGTTCTAGTTCTAAAAAATAAGTTTGAAAAGTGTGAGGAAAAATGTATTCATTTAAATCCTGAGTTTGTCCCTGATGAGCAAATAAACTTGGTGATGGTGACAATAAAAACTCCCTGAGATGACAGTAGGAGAGGAACCAAGGATTTCCCCCTAATGTGACCTCATTTGAGGGAAACCTTCCCCCAGCTTTTTTCCCTGCCTTGTTTTCTAGCAGGGGCGTGGCTCAGAAGCAGCTCATTAACTCTGGTGACACTTAGTCTTTAGTCATCATTTTAAGATTGCCAGTGACCGGGGCTGAACGGACATCTAGAGGAAGTTCATTCCACCACCTAGTAGCCAAATTGAAACACAGTCTAGATGCATGTCTTCTCTGATCCCTGAGAGATGGTGGGACCAGTCGAGCTGTGCTAGAGGACCTGATGAAACGTGGATATGGCACAATCCGGGGAAGGAGTGAAACAGAGGCACTTCTGAGGGGTATTTTAGCTGGACCATTGAACCACACACACTCCGGGGGAGCTCTGAGCCCTGTGTTAATGCGTCAGAGAAATAGTCCAATATGGGACCTTTAGGTTTAAAGTGTAGTCTGAAGTCTCAAAACACTACTGAAGTCTAAATCCTGATTATGACTCGATTTAATTCTCATTTGTACTAAATACAACTTCAGCATTAACTTAACTTACGGTGACTCTGAATGCATGATTAGTGTTCAGAGGAACTTGTGAACCTCGTTGTCACCTTTGAATATGTTAGACAGTTGGCGCACTCCTACATGTCAACACGGTAATCCAGATGAGGTGTGCGATCGATAAGAAACTCTATGCTGCTTTAAGATTCATATCACGACACTCGCCAAGAGTTAATAGGTGTCTTTACTTGCCTTTGCTTTTTCTTTTTAATGTCAGGTCATCTCTCCCCTGCTCAGTCTCTCTCTCTCTCTCTCTCTCTCTCTCTCTTTCTCTCTTTCTCTCTCTCTCTCACACACACACACACACACACATACAGTATACAGTGCTTTGACCCTGTGTGATGAAAAGTCAAGCCCCTGCAGACGGAGGTCGGTCTGTCTTCACAGCACGTCTGTTTCCAGAAACATCCGCAACAAAGACGCCGACCTCTCCGAGGCCAAGACCTACCGTGGCTTTCCTGGCCAGTCTATACACACTCTCAAACACACACACATATGTATTTAGGTAAACACCGCTTTTATTGCCCGGTCCTTTGGCTCATCTTTTAACGTTCTCTGCTACACCGATGAGCAGATGCCCACGGTCCAGGGCCAAACAGATGGGAAAAGTGGAACGGCTTTGGCCGGAGCCACCGTCATGCCCACGGCTGTCAGAGAGGAGTGTGTGGAGATAAATGAACATCACAAGGTGGCAAAACAACAGGCAAAGCCTGCCTCCAGGAACAGCTTGCACTGGGGGAGGCCATGGAAAGGTGAAGCATGTGGAGGTTAGCAGGGGCTTCAAGTCCAGAGACTCTAATCCTCACCTTAGGACAGGCAGTGAAAAAAAAATATTAGGATGGAACTGATAGAAATATGAGAAGCGTTAAACAAGGTATAACAACGCTGTGGCATGCTGTTATGGGGAAATAATCAACAATAGAATGGTGTAATGAAGCAAAGTTACTCTTCCCAGCCCAAAGGTGATATTGACTCGTGTGTCGTGTATTGATGTTGTTGTCTTTAACTATGCACCTACTATTATTATTGCCATTCTTTATTTTGTTTTTTAATCCCCAAAACATTGCCAATTAATGCAGGGTCACAGCCCAATCCTTCCTCCCTCCATGTGAAGTGTGCTTTAACTTTTCTAAGGAATCAGATGGGCAGTTTTCTAAAAAAAAATAAATAAAAAAAAATACCCCCGTCATTTCTTATGGGGATTTAGAGTGAAAACCGAGTGAATCAGCAAAAATAAAAAACTACCTCTATATTTCCTCCGCCGATGCTTGCTCAATTTTGTGCAAACTCCCACAAGACTTGTCTCACACCAGACAGTCTGGTCTCCTGCCATGTTTAAACTTTAAGCACAGAAGATTGATCAAACTGTTCAGGAGCAATTGCACTTTGTTTGGGACGTGGCAAAAACCAGGTGCTATAGGAATTAATTCATTTTGCACTCTGGCAAGGTTAAACAGAAACGCACTTTAGGATAAAGTTCAAGAATTTGTTAAAACACTGGAATTTAATTCGTGTTTCTAGAAGGCTTGCTGTAACCCTAACCTGTCTGGTGAGGCCGTGTGGCGTTGGTGAAGATGTGACTGGGGTCTGAGGCAGAAATTTATGACTTGACTCACCGGCTAAACTTGGCATACATGGAAAGACATATATATTTCATCGTTTTTTAAATTACTTCCTGTTTTACAGTATTGTCCTGCAGGATTGTCCTGAGTGTTCACGTCGAGTCCTAAGTGAGGTGAAGAGCAAGCTTACGCTGGGTAATTTAAGATCCAGCCATACGGATGGGATTGGGGTCACAGCGGAGACTCGGGAGGGCAGCTGTAATTAGACAGAAGGGCTCTCCAGAGTGCCGAGATGGAACACAGCCATCCGGGGAGATCATAGGGACCCACTCGGTGACATCACCTGTGGGTGGAGGAGGAGGAGGAGAAGGAACAAGGGAGTGTGTGTGTGTGTGTGTGTGCGTGGTTGTTATCAGGAAGTGGAGATTTTAAAGTTTAATGAATTCCGTATGGCAGGGCAGATGAGCCGCAGGGTGTGGTGACTCTGAGAGCTTCGCAATCGCCTTGAGTAAATGTTTGAAAGTTTGCACTGATGCTGGATGTGCAGCGATCGATCCGTTACAACTTTATAATGAACTGCTATAGGAAGGAGAGCTAAATGTAGGAGAGAGACATTCCTATTTATAGTGGACGAGAATCAACTACGGGGTGATGGAATAAAGTGGACCGTGAGTGAAGATAAGCTCAAATGGGATAAGACTTTATTTCAAGTGTTTAAGCTGATCATTCTTCCATAACAGCATGCCCTGGAGGTTGTTATTCCTCTTATACTAAAGGATTGATTTTATCTATTTTTTTTTAAAGGGATGTTTACAGATGTTTACAGAACAGCTGCAGCATCAACCAGCTAAATGGTGGGTTAGTTAGTTAGTTGGTTAGGGGATTCAAGTTAAAAATGAATTGGCTGGTGACTTTTATTCACTTGTTTGTTTGAGAATTTGCTTAATAAAGTTGGTCTTTATATTAGGTATATTTTAGATCAGAAATACATTTCATTTGGTCCTTTTTGAAAATATGTTTGAGCGCCTTAAACAATATTTAGGGTTATTAATTCTTCATCTGTAATTCAAAATGTATTTATTTGTTTGTTTATTTGGTTTTTTTTATTCAGTCTATTTTGAAAAATATTTTAAACAACATAATATTTAATATGTTTGTTTCCCTCTCTCCAAACACTATTACATCATTTAGAGTCAAACAAGTTAATCATTCATCTTACTTGGTTGTTGCTTTTATTCGTCTTTATTTGATTGTTTGATATACTGTAAGACTGATGTATCTTTTACACTCTATACATTATATAAAGACAATAACAGTAAGTAATTGTTATTATTTTTTACATTTCCTTTTCTTTTCCCCTCTGCCGGCTGCTCTAGCGCGCACGTGTTTACCACAAATTGAATTTGTCTCATGTGAATCCTGCCCTGGTCTCTTCAGCTCGTCTCACTTGTGTCTTCTCTGTACATTAGGCTTAATGAAAGCTGAACATCACCTGTCAAGTATCGGAGTTGGAAATGAACCTGCCTCGTTGTTAAATGTCGTCACGCTTCACGCTTCATTATAGCCGGCGTGGCGGGGGCGTTGCTCGGGAAATTGGCGTACGCGCAGTTTGAAAGCAGGACGATGGAGGCCCGGGAGAGAGAATGAGGCCCAAACTCTTTCTTTACTGCGGTGCATCTTAATGTAGGGTCAGAAACATAAGTATGAGATCCATGGACAAACACGCATCACACTTATGATCGGTAACAGACATTAATTAATTAAGAAATTAATTATCTCACTTTTACAGAGTCAATTATTATCTGCAAAAAAAATAAGAGGAAAGAAAAGCTCCATTTTATATAAATGCCTGTAAGTTAGTTCTTTTAAAGTTATACTGTAGCATGCATTAAGTTTATTAGAAGGTTTCTCATAAGAGAAAATTTTTTATGATGCCTAGCTTCTATTATAAAATTAGCTAAGCACATAAAAAATTCTAATTCTGCAAGAAAGAACATTATTAAAATTATTAAACATTTTAAGGATTAAAATAAAACAGCGAATATAACATAACATGAGTAAACATAATTACTAAGTAACTACTACAAATATATAACGTCATATTTTTATCATAGGAGTATAATAAATATGGTCCCCCGAGTCATCAGAAAGAATGTCATGTGGACAATTTATCCCAAATTTTGGTTCATTAGTGTGCATGAGACATAATTTGTCTCATGCACACGTTTGAATAGGTTGTGCGCATGATGTAAGGATTCCGTGTGCACGTCTCCAGAATAAAGAACAGCTGTTTGTCTAAACAGGTACCATGTGCATGTGTACTTTCATGGAAATAAGTCATTCATGCAGTAAATAACTGCGGCGTGAATGAAAAACATGAAAGACACATTAGAAGTGCTGTCACTCCGACGCTTGACAGAATAGTGACAAATGATTTACCCTTGCTTCAGCTTCCCTGAGCTCAGCTCTACTGTTTAAGAAGGTGGTGGTGATGTGACAAGAAGGAGCTCAGAGTGGAGGCCTTCTGTAGCCGTAACAAGCTCGAAATGTTCAAATGTGACCATAATTGGCTCTCTGCTATGGTGTATAAACTCACATCTTACATTAGCTCATTATATAATAGGTTAAAGTCAAACCGTTCATGTCAAACCGGGACTTGTGATGAACATTCTGGTGAATGAAGATGTAAAGCATTGACATTTACAGAAGACAGAGACTCTTAGTTGCAGTAAAACATTTGAATGGTGCAAACATAAAAAAAAAAAAAAAAAAAGCGATATGTTTGGGAATGATGTTCATGGCCGAGGTGGCTCGGAGCACACTGCAGTCGATCCCATGAACATTCAGCGAGTGAAACACCTGATCCTTGAAAACCATTGGATAACTTGTCACCAGCTTGCAAAGGAGATGCATCTGTGTGTGTGAACTGTACACATAATCATTCACCAGCACCACTTGCACATTACAGGAACTCCGCTGTTAGTTATTGCCACATCCACCGTACAGTCCTGACCTCGCTCCAAGACATTTCCACATGTTAAGGAGTTCCTGGGAGGCCAGCGTTTCAGACGTGAAGTGGGCAGTCTGATCATGGCTTTGACGTACTGAGAAAACCTTGATGGTGTCCAAGCACTAGTGAAACACTGAGATAAGTGCATTAGTGTAGCAGGAGATTATATAGAGAAATAAAGGCAGTTTTTACTCTCATCCATGTTCTGTTATTCTGCGCCGGTTTGGACGCCCCTTGTAATTTTAGCAATAATGTGACTTGCAAATTCTCTACTAGTTTTGCATCAAACAAAATGATGAAAATGAAAAAAAAAAAACACTGATTTCTATGTTTTCATTGATTTGCTAACAAACCATTTATTTCAATCAAGTTTTCTTATCCTGTCTGTAGAAGCAGAAATGGAAAAAGAAATCAATCCTGATTGTTTAATCCTGTTTCTCAGCATCCACTGAATAAAACAAAAATTGAACAGGTAATCATATCTTAATATATTAAAGTAAATTTATCTCTTTATTGGGTAACATGACAAATGTAAGTTTTTTAATCCTATTTCTAGATATTTTAGTAATTCCAGGTTTAAATTAGTTTTATTTTACTGGAAGATAATTTAATTTATTTTATGCATTTATTTCTAGAATGATGCAAAATTTTCCGCCAACAGAATATTTTCTGCTGAAAATGTGTAAATATGTCCAGAAATAGGTTTAATGATGTTATAGTTATATTATGTAATAGTCTCATTTTTATAGTCTGAAGATATTTGTAGCTAAAAATATCTGATTAGAAAATGTTGATGTTTTGCACGAGGATAAAACAATTACTGTGCAAAAAAAAAGTAATTTAACTTGTATTACCGGTATATAATCATCTGCGCTGTACCTGAAATGAGCCGAAGAAAGAGAGAGTGAGAGAGAGAGAGCGAGAGAGAGAGAGAGAGAGAGAGCTGAGATGCTCCCGGACCGGTGGTTCGGTCCACACAAAGAACCACACTGAGGGACACACACAAACACGCACTCACACACACATATACACACACACACACACACACAGGTTTACTTTTAAACACATTTGTGAAGGCATCGTTAAGTTGCTGAATTGAAGTGTCCCAGTTTTGAAAGCAAAAAGAAAAGGATTTATGCAAGATTTTTTTTCAGCAGTGGAACGAAACATGTCCTCTGGGTCTTACTCATGTTTTAATCAATGCACAGAAAAAAACCCAGCAAAAAATAGAAAGGACCCAAAAGAACGCTCCTCTTATGGATCCTGGTTTCTGGATCGTTGTTTTTCAAATGTCATGGCAAACAGGAAGTTGCTAGGCTTATTAGCCTACATTGCTATATTTTTTGCTCCTCTGCATGGAGGTTAATGAGGACCCGTGGCTTTTTATGTGCTGTGAATGTACAGGTCGAGTCAGTGTTCATGGCATTTACTTTAGCATGTTTAAAAGGTCGTAAAGAAAAAAATGTAAAGCCTCCCATTTAATAAGTAAGCAATTTGTTTGAAAAGCAATTAACTTGAAAAAGAAAGCGAAGTGAAAGGGGTCATGAGGGTTCGGCAAGTGTTATTACTTGAACCATAGACGTTACTGAAGAACTGAAAAATAAACCTTTAAAATTACCATTCAGGTTTCTGAAGAGCAATTTTTGAAGCTATGGGAGCTCTATTCGTCACAATCTTGGCAGGAGCTGACTCCGCCTAAACTCTCATTAATCCATAAATAGACAATTCGGCAGAACAAACTAACCTGGCAGTTTTTTGGAACATGCTTACTTGCCTCAGTTGCCACAAGCTAGCTAGCTTAGCCTTAACTAAAATGCTAAGGTGGCTAACGTTAACTTATATGCTAACGTTACTTTGCATTTGATTTAATTAGTTATAAGTGATGAGTTACATAAAAATTCACTCTTGTACAGTTGTCATGAATGACAAATCCTCCTGCGAACATTTATTTTTATTGACTCACTTTTGGAGGCAGTCCTCCTTAATTCTTGATATTAAATGAAATTAGATTAAATTATAGAAATGGGAACAAATGTTTTACTGCGACAGGCTGCAAAGTGCCTAAAGATATTATTTAAAATGTTTTTTTTTTTTTATGTAAAAACCTCAGCAGCGACCTCGTTTCCCCTCTCGTCTGTTCCGACCACTCAGCCTTCAGCATCAGCAGTACACTAATCATCTGTCATCGTCTGCACTTGTTTCTCACTGGTTCATGCTTTATGTTAGATGGTTTTTATGCTCGTATGGTTCATAGTCACTGTGTGGCTTAACAAACAAAAAACATTCCTCTGGAGAACTGGGGAAGCCTGGAGAGTGCATTAAACATATAGGGAAAATCTGGCTCATTGGAGGCAAAATATGAAGAAACATGACATGGCTCAAGATTTTGCCCAGTACTATGTATAGCTAAAAAGTATTTACAGTAGACATCGCATGCATGTGATGTTGGGATGTCGAGGAGGGTCTGGTTGCAGTTCATCCCAAAGATGATACACCTTGGTAAAAAAACAACCAGTGAATACAGGATTAGTCCAAGTCTGCATCACATTGCTCTGGAGGTCAGCAAACAGCTCATGATTTGAACATGATCGAGTCGAGGAAAAAAAATCCAGATGGCTAGATTTAGCTTTTTTAGCAGCTATTGCTGACACTGCTGTGATATATGTGTGTGTGTGTGTGTGTGAAGAGGAGAGGAGAGGAGAGGAGCCAGCTATGGTGTGACTACTTTTTCACAAAGTAAAACAGTAAGTAAGTCACAAAGTTCTCTATGCTTCCAAAAAGAAAAAGCTGATGTGTGCAAATGGGGTGAATTCTGTGCTTCTCATTCCTGTCTCACGGTCACTTATTGGATGTGTATCTGACATGCATACTGTAGGTCCGCGTACGAAAGCGTATGAAATATTCTGATTTTAACAGGATTTTGTGTCCTGAAAAGTTGCATTAAAGAAATAACAAAAAACTTAAGTTTGCTTAAGTCTTAGAGCTCTTTATGATGTAAGTGTTAATGTTCCTGCTGAAATACATCTCAGATCCTGCATTACGGCTGCTGGACTTTCTGTGGGTTGCACTTCTTCGCCCCTTTGTGGAAGCACATTTTCTTTCCTAGTCAATCAGAACGCAGGGACGGTATACGTCCATATTTAGGCTCTTATCAAGCATGTCTAATTTGCATTTCTGATGAACAAAATAAGAATGAAAATATGGAGAAAAGATGACATCATTAATATTTAGCTAAAACAAAAGTTAAAAGTTTTGCAAGAAAAAACACCACTGAGAGCTGTTAGTGGTTAACAGCTAACCTAGCCCATCTTATTTACTATAGCTCTTAAAAATTCCACCAGAGAATGGGAAAGTGTTGAAGAGTTTTGAGCTTGGAGAGAGTCTCTTGATATTTGAAGTCACCACAGGGGGGATTTAGTTATTAATTATTAACTAATATTTTTATTTTAAGAGGTTTCAGTCAGGCGGCATGGTGGTTTAGTGGATAGCACTGTTGCCTTGCACCTCCAGGGTCTGGGTTCAAACCTCGCCTTGGGTTGGTGTGCATGTTCTTCTTCTTCCTTTTCTTCATGCCTGCCCTGTAAGAGATTGGCACCCCATCCTGGGTGTACCCCGCCTCGTGCACTGTCTCCCGGGGCAGGCTCCAGGCCCCCCGCGACCCTGTACACACGACAAAGCGGTATAGACGACGAGTGAGTGAGTGAGGTTTTATTTAAATGTACCAACCTAAGCCTATGCAAATGAGCAAAAAAATCACTGGCTTACATTGACCGGATCACTGGCTTCATCATCTAATCCAAAGTACACATTCCAAATAATCTGTCCATCCTGATATGATTTGTGTCTTCCTTTTTCTCACTATAAATCCGTTATAAACTCTGCCTCACGCCGGCTGGTGAAGTCTGACTTGCTGTCAAAACAGAGACTCCGAATCGAAATTTCAAGCTTTATTATGCAATTATTTTTATTCATTTCTTTCTCTTTTTTTTTTTGCCTTCAAGAAATTCAAACGATGAAAGCTTTTCCTAACGAGAGTTTAACGAGCCTTTAAGACGTACTTCATCAGAGATTAATCTGCCGTGATTTATTTATCAGTCAAACTGCAAAAAGAGAACTTGTCAACAGCGCTGAGGAGGACTCGGGAAAGACGTTCGCGCCCGGTCATTAACTGTGACGGGAGCATGTGAAAAGTCTGCTCTGACTTTTCATCGGTATGGTGCGGTTTAAACATTGAGCATGTGACACGCTTCAATTCTCCCCCGAACGTCTTTACAGATTCACCGAAGTTCTCGGCTTTAATTCTGCCGCTGCCTAATTATTCATCTCCGGGTCCTTAATGGAGTCGGACCCTCCACCTCAAAGGCGCTTTCAGAGCACGAAAGTCATGCTGGAGATGTGAGAATAATATTAGCATAATTTCAGATGGACAGCCAGACATTTATTCCAAAGCACTTTGCTTTTGCGAGGCCCTACTGAGCGACTGTGTTCAATTTGACTCCGTTTAAAGCTTTACAGAAATCTGGATGTAGATTTTGAATCACTAATGAAGAAGTCAGAGGTGAGAAAATCCCAGCTTACGAATTTACTCATTTAGAGAACAGATAATATCTAAGCTAAAAAAAGTCACCTCATGTGTTTTATATATTTTGTTCATAGTGTTTTCATAGTGTTGAAGACATTAACATGCCAAAATTAATTTAAATAGATTTTCACTGAAAGCTCTTCTGCGCATCGCATGTATTATTTTATTGAGGCTTTATACGAATCCTGAAATCAGAGTATACACTGTAAATACGAGGGGCTTTCAAGTCAAACCAGGATTTGTGATGAAATTTTGGGTGATTGAAGGCGTTTACAGAATGAGACACTTAGCTGCAGTAAAACATGTGAATGGTGCAAATGTTTCAAAGGACGCCATATTAAAGGAAGCCGTATGGCCGTAAATGCCCGGTGAATGATCCTGGTGGCTTGGAGCCCACTGCAGTCGTTTCCATGAACATTCGGCGAGTGGGACACCTGATCCTTGAAAATCCACAGATAACTTGTCGCCAACTTGCGGACTAGAGACGCATCTGTCTGTGTGAACTGTACACACAATCATTCACCAACACCACTTGCACATTACAGGAACTCGGCTAGGAGTTATCGCCACATCCTTGTATGGCCATTTCCGTATGTTTGCGCCATTGAAGGGGTTCCTGGGAGGCCAGCGTTTCAGACGTGAAGCAGGCAGTCCGATCATGGCTCCGGCGTACTGAATAAACTTTCTACCTTGACGGTGTCCGAGCACTAGTGAAACACTGGGATAAGTGCATTAGTGTAGCAGGGAATTATAAAAAGAAATAAAGGGAGTTTTTACCCTCATAACTGTGTTCCTCTATTCAGCACAATCAAAAGTCCCGGGTTTGACTTGAACACCCCTTGTATTTCATTTTATATGAAGGCACTTTTACAGCTTTTATTGCAGGTATTGCACTAAGTGCATCGATCCTGAATACAGGTGAAGCACCCTGAGCATTTTAAAACAAGCCTAAGCCCTCTCTCTCTCTCTCTCTCTCTCTCTCTCTCTCACACACACACACACACAGATAGAGAAAGAGTGAATTCACAACAAGCAGGCATCGAGAAACACGAGTCCATTAGTCACAGAGGTAGTCATTAATAATGGTCAGGTTAATGAACAGCAATGATTCACTGGCTGACTTGCTTACAAGTTTCTGTGCAATCAGTATAAAACAAGGTGTGTGTCCGCTTCGCGAAAGCAAACAAGTCCTTTTAGTACCAGCGTAAACATGGTGTGTAGTTAAACGATGGCTGTGATGCAGAAAATTTCCACTATAGTCAAGGTCCTGAGACATAAACCCAGAGATTTAAATGTAAGGAGGATTTGCTTGAAGGTTTTTCTTCCTATTGATTAGGGCTTTGTCAAGTCCAAGACCACAACAAACAGATTGAGTCAAAATTAAATCTTAAAGATCATTAAGTACTCTGAAATCGACATCATTTTGCTGAAGGTGAGCACATTTTTCATTTATTTTTTCCCTCTTCCACTTTCCCC
>JAOVVA010000052.1:24779098-24790829 GCA_028565275.1 Leiocassis micropogon | reverse complement strand
CTGGTTCCTCTCAAGGTTTCTTCCTATTGCCATCTCAGGGAGTTTTTCCTTGCCACCGTCGCCTTCACCCTTGGCTTACTCATCAGAGACAATCTCATTATTATCTAGACACATTTTTTTCACACATACACACCTCCATGAATTAGCATTTTTGTGAAGCTGCTTTGAGACAATGACCATTGTTAAAAGCGCTATATAAATAAAATTGAATTGAATTAATATAACTCCTCACATCAGCCTTATTTTAAGTCACTCTTTTATACTTTTTTTTTTACCTTTCTTTTTTTAATGCCTTCAGTCTTGTACACACATTTTTTTTTTTTGTTTCCGTTCCTCAGACTTCTTTTTATTGGATCTGTTCGGAGTGTCCGCTCTTAATAAACAAAGGAATCATCCGAGCCCGGGTTCTCCAGTCCCCCAGAGCGGATTAGGTTTCTGAAAGGGCCTGCATTGTGTTATGAAGCTTGTTAAAATGGACGGGATATGGTTAGGGGATTCAGAGTTATCGTTTCTCAGCTTCACCGGTGACATGAATACTCCATTATAGGATGAGACACTGCATAGACATACAATAACATGGAGTTGATCTCTGACACTCCTGTATCGGGTGTTGGCCGCAATAAAAAAAAAGTATTATTTAGGATATTGAATCTGAATTGTATTATTAATGATATATATATATATATATACTGTATATATATATGAGAGGGTTGAAGGAGGGTTTTGATTTGTTTCTGTAAATTGTCTAGAAATCTTGGTTGGCTGTGTTTTACGCTCCTTTAAACTAAATATATTAAAAATATTTTAAAAAATTATAAAAATACAAACAATCTTATTTTTCTTACAAAAAAGTACATGGATTCCTGTTTGAAGTAAATAAATACATAAATAAATCAATAATATCATATACAGTCATACTTTGCCATTTGTGGTTTTCAACACTGTTGAAATGCAAAAGAAACCATGCACAAAATATTAGATTGCTTTTTTTTGTGGAAAAAAAATTTTCTTCTTGTCTCTGTATTGCCAAAATTTATCTCATATTGCAGTCAAACCCTTTTGCTTTTTTATTATTTATCATCGTCATCGTTCTACACCGCTTTATATCCTGTATTTAGGGTCTCTGGGGGGCCTGGAGCCTATCCCAGAAGGCTTAGGGCATGAGGCAGGGTTCACCCTGGACAGGGTGCTAATCCATCGTAGTGCACACACATACACACATTCACACACTACGGGCAACTTGGGAATCCCAATTAGCAGGTCTTTGGACCGTGGGAGGAAACCAGAGTACCTGGAGGAAACCCACCAAGCTCGGGGAGAACATGCATATTCCATGCAAACAGAGACGGGAATCGAGCCTGGCCAGGAATCGAACCCGGACATTGGAGGAACAAGGCGACAGTGCTTAACACTACACCACCGTGCCGCTTTTATTATTTATTTACTATAGGAATGTTAACATACTTTATAAGCGCAAGAGCATTGACATGCGGTTTACCTGTGATTTGCAGCTGCACTACAGCCAGAATGATCGACATTAAGAGCTGGGCAGCGTTGTTGTGTTAACATTCTAGCGCCTCTTAAAAATGTCTTTGCCTGCTAGTAAACTCACAAGGCGGTTTAACGTGCGGTCTATTCGTGCACGCATTCTCACTCTGTGGTGTAGGACTTCTTAGTGAAACTACTACTAAGTGGGAGGTTTGAACAGAAAAGCTGCTTTCCTGTCTGACAGGAGAACAAACGGAGAAAAACAGCAGGCCACGGAGCTGTGAATGAACCCACTATTAAAGCTATAAATCATATGGCTGCTGATGGATGCAAGCGCTCCAGATGAAATCGACTTGAGCGGCTGACCTGAGAGTTGGAGTTAGGTTCCTCTTGTACTGCTCTAGGATTGGAAAGTGGTGAATCGCTGCTGGTCCTGGATCAGAGGTAGAGGAAAATTTTATTTAGAACATATGCATGTACCGGGTGAGAGAGATGTACTGTATGAAGTGGAACGATAGCCCTGACCACATAAATTCTGATCTGCTTCCTAACCAGCACTGCATCGTTTTTGTTTTCACTGGATTTCATGTTCCTCTTGGAGAAAATGTTTGTCTGAACAATAACCATCTAAAAAAAAATCCAAGTATTCCTCACATATCAAGAAGTAGTAGCAGTAGGGGTTGGCATAGCTCAGTGGTTAAGGCATTGGTTCGGGAGGTCGCAGGTTCGAATCCAACGACTGCCAAGCAAGGGCCTTAATCTTCAACTGCTTAGATTTATAATGTAAGTCACTCTGGATAAGGATGCCCGTCCGAATGCCTAAATGTAGTACCACTGATTGTTCAGTTCTTTTACAAATTTTCTATATTTTCCAGCAAAATCTTATGGGTTAATAATATTACATGAAATATGACTAGCAAATGTCTCAGTCATGATCTAAGAGAATATATAAAAATTAAAATATACATGCTGCCAATTCTGATTTGCCAAACGTCAGCATATTTGAGGTTATGTTTCGAATAAGTGAAGCTCCACAGGCAGTGATGGACTCGTGTCTAAACAGGAGAGGATAGAAAACAGGGGAAGCAATGAGTGCGAGGAGGAGAAATGCATATGGAAAGCCGGAGTAAAAATGAAGGGTGATTTTTCTCATTGGCTCTGAAGCGTAACGGGGGTTTAAGAGACTAGACATGAGAGGATAAAGCAATGTGATAAATTATTGATGTCTGAAAAATCTAACGGGAAAAGAGAGGAGTGTGTCACCTCCAGCTTTAACATGCCATAAGGAGTCTTTCATTTTTAAAGTTCAAGAAAGAGGCAATGAATAGATTAGAAGAAGAGAAGGTGTGACCGTTTCCCTCATTATCGAGGCGCTGTTTAAACTTTCGATGACTTGTGGTTGTAGAGTTTTCAGCTTAGTATCTCTGATTGGGAAAAGTAACATTTGTTAGATTTTTTGTTTGTGCCATTATGCAGTTCCCCTAGATGGTAATACTGTAAATTTCACAGGATTCTCCTTCCTGGTCAAAACCTGGAAGGATAGCACTGAACCATCAACTTTGTGAAAGAAATATGTTCCGAAAAAAAATCAACAACGGAGATCACTTAAACACTTGGTCAAGTTGCATGGTAAAAAAAATCAACAGTAAAAACAAGAGCTATGTTTAATAGTGAAAGTAAGAGCATTTCCATACACACGCAATAAGAACTCACAGAACTGGGAGTAAACAGCTGTGCGTCTATAAGAAAACCACTTGTTAGTGAGACTCATCAGGAAAAATGGCATGAATTTGCAAGGAAACAAAAAGATTGGATTTTGGAGCGATGGAAAAAGGTCATGTGACCTGATGAGTCCAGATTGATCCTATTCCAGAGCATCAGGGTAAGAAGGGAAGCTCATAAAGTGATGCACCCATCATGCATCGTGTCCACTGTACAAGCCTCTGGAGACGGTGTTATGATCTGGGGTTGATCAGTTACTCAGGTCGAGACTCAGCAACGTTATGTGGAGATAAAATGAAAGTCAGCTGACGACTTGAATGTACTGAATCACCAGGTTATCACATCTACAGTATGGAGTTTTTCTTCTTTCCTGATGGCACGGGAAATATTCCGAGACTCAGATTGTTAAAGAGTGGTTCTGGGAGCACAAGGAATCATTTCCACACATGAACTCACCACCACATGCGTGTGCCGTAATCAAAGCTAAAGGTGACTGAATCAAATCTTTGTGTGTGTGACTTTATTTTTGACGGTGCAATGCCAGTTCTAATGTAGCCATGAGCCTCTACAGAGAGGTAATGAAATCGTAATGTGTGCCCAGAACTTTGTGGGTTGTTTTATCACACCCAGTTGAATTAATAAAATAATGTCTTTGTTATGATTAATTTGATGAAATCTCCTCTAACAAAAACATGAACATGGTTTAAAGGCTAAGCTGACCGATCACTCACCCGCTGCACTTACCGATCACTTTAGGTTAAATCCTTAAAGCTAAGACCTGTCATATTTTTAAATCCTTTATAATTGTTTAAGTCTGTTCAAAGCCAAAAAACAACAAAACAATTCAATGCGTAATGTATATACATCTATACCACTTAATCCTGTGCACAGGGTCGCGGGGGGCCTGGAGCCTATCCCAGGAGACTTAGGGCACTAGGCGGGGTACACCCTGGACAGGGTGCCAATCCATCACAGGGCACACACATAAATGTGTTAAACTGTGATTTAACACTCAGACTGAAGGACTCGAGTCCGCTCTCAAGGCATCTTAATGGATTTATTGGCATCTGTACTCAGACGTGTCTCAGTCTCGGGCATCGGTCTTGATCTCATTTGAAAAGTTTAAAAAGACAAGTTGATGTGGATGTTTGGTCTTGAAGAAGAATGATTTCTGGGTCTTGACTCATTTTCATTTCAACTCGATATTTACTCAGTCTCATTTTTATTCGACCTTGACTTTGCCTCCACCACCTTCAAAAGCATCTTGGTTAGTGTTGGTCTTGTCTTGGGCTTGACTGCAGCCCTCTTTGGTATTGATATTGTGCAAGAATGAAGGACTGTCAAGGTCAGAATCTGGAAGATGCCTCTGTTTGTTTGTTTGTTTGTTTTTTTTACCATCCTTAATGTTTAATATCCATTTAATTTTTGTTGAAGAAAGAAGATGAAAAAATCTTTCTTCTCATTTGTGTGTGGTTTTATTTATAATAACCGGCTGGCCTACTTACTGTTCTCTAGAGTCGTCTTCATCTGAAACAATTCATGCACTTTTGAAGCAAATCCGAGATGTTTATGTGAATATGTATATATACACACACACACACACGGACATACACACGCCGCATCACCCCCAGGTGGAGGATGGATGGCTCTCCGACAGGTAAGTGATGATCTTTCAGTAGCAGTGACTCGGGTCTGATGGATGGTCTCTGCTTGAAGATAAATAAGCTGCAGGCTGCGAGTCGGAGGCCGGCAACTCGCATTTGTGGAGGAATGTTGGAGAGTTTCATTGCACCCTAATACACACTAACCTCTCCTTCTCCCGCGCTCTCTCTCTTTCTTACACACACACATGCACACACAATTCAGCTAGCTTGGGGCAGAGACACAGCAGCCATCATTTACAGAAATATGGTGTGAAATCGATCTCATGGAAGACCTTGCTTTGCTAGTAAATCCGGCTGCTGGAAGATTTATTTCTCAGCACCGCCGCCGCCGCCATCGCAGAATATATGTGTGTAGTAAATATCGGAGTTTCATCAGAGCTGGTACAAAGCGGCGTGGTTTATATTCAAGTCTCCAACTTAGGAAATTCCTAAACATGGGGGGGTGGGATAAAAAGTATGACTGAGTTTGTGAGTGTCAAGTTAGTTCTTGTAACTTTAAAATATAATTTGAAAAACGTTGTAATTGATTTGTAGCAAATAAAAGATCAGGCGTTAAATATGGAATAGAAAATGCATTTGAAGCGACAATGTACATGTTTTTAAATAAAACACAACATTCAGGTTCCCTGCTAGGTTTCATTGCCAGAGTTGATTGCATTCTTGGTATTTATTTATTTATTTATTTATCATTTATATATTTCACGTTTAGCTTTTCTGAGCTTTTTTCTCACCAAGAGAGAACGGCGTGTGATCAGAAGCAGGTCGAGTGTTAAAGCAGAAAGCGGAGGAAGTGTATTTTATAGGCGGTTCTCGTCCGTTGCTTCTGTTTTCTTTACGGCTCTGATTATGATCGTGGCGGACGCTGTGCAAGGAACGGACAGCTCGCTCACGCTCTCGTGCGCACATGGTTACATAACCATAAACGTGCCACCTGTCCTCCAAGCACTCGCTCCCACACACATGCACGGAGTATATGATGAATCACAAATCACACCACCTGTCCACCAGAACGTCCTCTCTCTCTTTTCACAGATTTTTTTTTACATTTTTTTAATCATCTGGTCTGTGTGAAGATGAGCGTCCCAGACCATCAACTGTGCTGTGAGTCAGGTGGCTCCTGATGAGGACTGACCTGATCGACCTTCCTCACTTTTAAGTTTGAGACTAATTCTGTTCTCTGACTGATGAAAGACAACAGAATCGGACTCGGGTGGTCCAAGCTGGATGGATGGATGGATAAATGGATTCGTCCAGGATTTTTTATGGCCAAGGTCACGCTTAGGGTTATAAACAGTTATTGCTAATCCTTTTACATTTTATGCTAACTATAATTGCTTGAGTAACAGGTGTGCATTATTTCTTGATAACAGCACAGCTCAGGGAGTATCTCCAGCTGTAATATACATGACATTAATATTAATGCTCTCATTACATTAGCATACAATGCAAAGAAAACAACTAAACAGATTTCAGTGACTGGAATTGAGTTAAGAGCTGACCAATGCATTATTGAAATCTGGATTGATGGTGCTGAGCTGTCGCCTAAAATGTGGCTAGAAAATATTATTAGTGACGTGAATTGAGATCACTTAAACAGATGGTGAAGTTGGTAAAGTTTTCTGTATAGAGACATTTATGTTGTTGTTGCTGTTGGTCTTTCGGCTGCTTGCCATCTGATCCATACACACAACTTGGCACAGGTGCATTATGGCGCGCCTGTGCATCTGGGGTTAAGGGCCTTGCTCATGGCCCCAACAGTGGCAGCTTGGTGGTGCTGGAGTTCAAACCTGGAACCTTCCAAACTGTAGTCCAATGCTTTAATCACTGAGCCACCCCCTGACCCTATAAACAGCTTCTATAACATAAGTAAGAACAGGGACTTACGTCTTACACAAACATTCCACAACTTCATGCAGAGCTATAAATGACCAAAAAGAATAAAACTGGTGGTATGTTTACCTAATTGTTATACGAAAAAAAAGAACAAAAACAGTTCAGAACATGCTGCTACTGGAAAATAATCAATAATATTCTATTTCACTGATTTCTCCAGTCCACTGCAGGACCTAGCTAGCATCCAACCTGAGTGTTTTAAGCCTGACCTGTTCCTCCATGTCTCAGTTATATATATTTTTTCTTTATAAGGAAAGAGTCCTGCTTCATTGGCTTTAATAGATGGATCAGGGTCAGAGGTGAGCAGATCTCTCCCTCCTCTCTGGGTCACTCATAATTAGTTCAGCTATTGCCCTTGGGTAGGGTAAAATAAAGCTTTTATTTTCACCTGGGGTTAATCTACTGATGGGACTGTTTTCCACAAACGTGCTCACTGACCCTGTGCGACACACCTCCATAAAGCACAAAGCAATATTCCAGTGTGCTGGAGCATTACCGCCAATGCTAATATTTTCTCATTTATTTATTTATTTATTTATTTACCTTAGAATGATGTCTTTCTTATTTAAAAAAATCCATTTCGCCCCAAGTAATGGCGTTCTACAAATCTGTTTCAGGCTGGTGATGAAAATATTCCTGCTTCTCGATATTGGCTAAAAGAAATGGAATAAATTTTGGGGAAAAAAATCCTTACTTTCATAAAAATGGCTGTTTTTGGGCACAGTTGTTTCTTTTCGTGCCAATATTTATTTTTCTTGGCTTTGGGTCTTAACAGAGTCCTTCAGCCTGGTGGAGCGAAAATTGCATTTATTATTATTCCATTCCTGTTTGATGAGTGAGTAATGACCTGATGTGTGTCACAACCTTGGTGGGAAACAGATTATAAGGACCTTTTAAAGGGAGCTTTTGCTGTGTGGCTTGTCTCATTCACATCAATTCATTAATCTATATTTATTTACTCATTGTATTGTTATTAATTAATTAATTTATTTATTCATTCATTGTGCAAAAGTACTGACGGGTACAAAATTGAAACAGTACAAATAGGACAAACCTTCTTACATGCTAATCTTAAGTATGTCTTAGAATGTTTTACTCCTCTTAAACCGCAGATGTTTGACCGTGGTTACATTATGCAGGCTCATCCTGGGCATTCACCGAGTGTTATTACCACGCAGTATATGCCTCTCTTCCAATGAGATTACTTGGTCGGAACTAACGAATCTGGTTTTGTTGTATAATGTTTAATACTCACACACACACACACACACACACACACACACACACACATTATGCAGTATATAGTATATATGCAAAGTGAATTCATTTGAAATCATTTTCATCTACGTTTTAAATTTGTTATAGACTAGACTTTTATCCACTTTTAATTATAAATTATGTCATGTTTTTTTTAATTTTAGATTTTTTTTAATTTAAATTTTCCATGATTCCATGAAAAGCAATAGCATGACTCCTTCACTCCTAAGCGTACATTTAAGAGAAGCCTTTTAGCTAACGCTCCACAGATAAGCTCCTACACTGTAGTAATAAGCTTCTGGCAGTTGCACCCAATTCGGCCCCAATTCTGTCCCTGGCACCGGGTCGTGGTTTCTAAACAAAGCGCAAGCCATAATAAACTACAATTTTTGCCTAGACAAACACAAAAAAAGGAAATTAGTTAACAAATATCAGCTAGAAATTAATTACAGTCTGGGTAATTGGTTAGAAATGACAGCTTTTTGTATGTGTGTGTGTGTGTGTGTGTGTGTGTTTGTCTGTGTTTATTGTTTTTGTATTAAAATACAATTTAAAAAATGACCGGACCACACAAAAATGAAAGATATTTGTAAAATGTTTTTCAACTCTTTATTTAGTTGCTGCTTTCTTTCTTTCTTTCTTTCTTTCTTTCTTTCTTTCTTTCTTTCTTTCTTTAGTTTTTGAAGTTAAAGTCTGGCATTCGTCTCGCTCTCTCTTTCTCTCTCTCTTTCTTTCTGTCTCTCAATCTCTCTTTATCTGGATCTTTCTTTCACTTTCTATCTCACTTTCCACTCTCTCTGTCTTCATGTCCTTTCTTGGTCTCTCTTTTTTTTTGTTCATTCGTTTCTCTCTCTCTCTCTTATTATGTCTCTCTGTCTGTCCCCTTCTGCCCTTCTGTTTCTCTATCTCTATCCCTCATTTTCTCCACCTCCCTCCCATTTCTCTCTCTCTCTCTCTCTCTCTCTCTCTCTCCCTCTAAAGTTGACACAGTGGCGTGAGTGCTCCCCAGGGCGCATTTTCGTATCAAGGTTAACTTCAAGTGATTAGGATAAGCAGCTAAAGTTGTTTCCATGGCGATGAAAGGGAAGCGATGTGCTGAGCAGTATAATAAGGGCGACTTCGGGGTGGGAAATGTTCTTAGGGCAGGAGAGTGCTACAGAAAAAGCTTTAAACTTTAATGGTTTGAGCAAAGCATGACACGCAGCATCATGATTGTCACATCATGACCACCCAATCACGCTGCTTCTTTCAGTGAAGTGATGATATTTTCAGTGATTTAAAAAATTTTTGGTCAAACTGCAGAAGCTGTGGAAAATACATCACACTTTGCTGAAAAAGTTGTGCAGTGGTGCTGCTGATTTTGACACCTTTCACCTGAATTATTTATTTATTTACTTATTTATTTATTTAATTATTTATTTAAAGTTTACCTTTTCATCTTATTAACTCAAAAAAGAGCAAAAATGTTCCAGTGATGGAACCGCTGTTTACAGCTGCTGTAATATAAGTGAGAACAGGAACTGACTCGTAATGTTTCATAACATTAAATGTGACTATAAATGTATCATGCGGAACTTTTACGAAATACACTCGTCATTGACAAACATAATAGGAAATAAAAGCATTGTTTGTGCAAATAGATTTTCACTAATTATCTATTATATATAATAATATATCTATATATATTTTTACTAATGTCTGATTTTTTTTTCTGAATTTAATATTGACAAATTTAGCTGAAAAATTGGAGCAAAAAATGTAAACATATGCTTTTAGTATTGAAAGCAATAATTTGGGATTTCCTCCAGTACTGCAAGTATGAAATTGATGAGCAAAACCAGTATTTTTGTTTTTTCGATTGTAGTAAGTGATTTCTTTCAATATTACCTCGAGTCAGCTTGGACATCACACGGCAGTACAGATGGGAAATTTGAGCTGCACTGAACTGAACTTACATTAATTTCCTGAACCTTTCACGGTAGTAACATGAACAAATGACACCTCTGCAAAATAAATGCAGACGCGAGCTATGTCCCGGATTGCTAATGGTTTATTCATGCTACACATTTCCCTGACTTTACTACATGCTGTATTTCTATTTTTACTGTCTGCTGTTTATTCTTTTTAGTTGTCTGTTGGAGCGTAAACATGTTCATGTATGGACAACTCTCGTAAATGCAAATCAGCTAAAACTTTAATGGCTGAATATCCGCTGGCGTGCTCTCTCGGCTAAACACAAGCAGTTAATGTCAGGAATTAATTTGAGCTGCGAAAAGTGTGTTAGTATACAGAGGCAGAAAATTACCTGTCAAAAGTCTTCGTCATGCCAAGCAGGTTTCTGCTCAAATTACAGGCCTCCGTCATCCATCACGGCGTCGCGGCATGCATTTTTCAGCAGTTTGCATCGACTGGGAAACAAACGGACTGTTTTTTTTTTTTTGCCATATTCCAAAGAGGTTTGTAGGCAAACTTTTATTTATTTATTTATTGTTTATTCTGGGTTTTTGGAAAACAAAAAGTGGATTAAAAATGGCTGAACAGAACCTAACAATAATATTAAATGATATTGGTGAATTCTTGGTAGATACTCTGTGTGTGGGGTAAAACACACTCCAGACCGGCTGATGTACAAAGATAATCTACACCAGGGTGGTGTGACATGGCCTGACATGAAACAGAAAGTCATTACTTCTACAAAGAGGATTATAATGATGTAACCTCATGGTCTGGAGTTGTTGTTCCACGTACAGTACACCACAGTGATGTGCCAACAGCTGTAATGCAACCTTCATTAACGAATGATACAAAAATCAAATCAATGTCAAAATAAAAAATAAACATAAAAGATAATTTAAGAATAATTAGTATATGCAATAATCTCAAGCTTTTGACTTTTTCAAAAGATAACTTTAAATTATAAAGATCGCCTTTACATTGCCTTCACAACTAAGTCAATATTAAATTTAAAAAGAATAAACTTTCCCTAAATAATCTAAACAATCAATTTCAATAAAAAGAATTAGGTAAAATTAGTCATTGTTTTTTTTTTTTAAGTCTACTTCAAACAAATGAACTTTAAGTAAAATAGAAACTTCAAATTGAAAGTCAACTTCAAGTAAACAGGATCAAAATTAAAAAGTCACCTTTAATTTAAAATAAGAGTTACCTGTATAAAAAAAGTTTGAAGAAAAAAATCAACTTTACGTGACTACCAAGTCAACTTTTTAAAGTCTTTTTAAAGGAAAAAAGTATGTTTTTTTTTATTAAAGAAAGGTAACTATAAACTGTAAACTCACTAAAATAATTTTTTTTAGTATTGAATAATTTATTTATTTTATATTAGTTATTTGATTTAACTGTAAAATAAGTCAACTTTACATAAAAAAAATCAACTAATGACAAATGTTAAAATTTAGCTTTAAATAAATAAATAAATAAATAAATAATTTTAAATGCATTTTTAGGCACTGTGTCCTTCTTGGCTGCTGTAGCCTTACACATCCCTGTGTCTAAAGAATAAAAATTATATTGCATTAAAACAAATGTTCTATATCTGTACCAGTGGCGATTTCTTTAAGACTGCAAGGGAAGCTCAGCTTCCCCTATAATGTCACAAAATAATGGTCAAATTATATACTATTGTATTAACATTTTATTGACTAAAAATGCGTTAGAAAACGTTCATCTCAAAGACGAGTTCGTTCAGA
>JAOVVA010000052.1:24763636-24774462 GCA_028565275.1 Leiocassis micropogon | reverse complement strand
ACGAATTCTCGTCATAATTTTTTTCCTCCCTCCTCCTGCGAGCACCGTGTCAGCACTCATATTAAATATATGTTTTCATCTGCTCTGCGCCACTCCGTGTGCCGATGTCTTGCCCCTGTATGATTAATGCAAGTATTGATTTCATTGTTAAATGTGAGATTAGATGCATAGCAGCGAACGCTATTCATCACGCGCATTGGCATCTAATTAAATTGTCAGTTTGTGTTTTATGGCTTTACACCTTTATAAAATATTAACATTAGCCATGCCATTAGAATGCCCTCGAAGCAGGGCACAGGGCTTGAAAAACGATCTTTATGTGTAAGGCGGAGATTAGAGTCGGGTCTGGATTATGGAAAAATAATAAGGGCAAGGGTTGAAGGTCACAAAGCATGCTAGCTAAACAAGATGACATGACTGCTGCTTGTCTCTAACAAACTCCTAATAGGCCAGATCAGGGCGGGGACACTGCATGACAAATGGTGCTTTTATAAAAAAATTAAAATAAATAAATTAAAAAAATGACTTGTAGCTTATCCAAGTATGTGAATTCCTCATCAATTCAACCTTTTAGTGTGGATTTTAAGACCCATAAAGAGGAAGTCAGGGTGTGATGTCCATGGTACCATTTACAAAAATATCCCAGTATGTTGTTATGTAACTGCTGTAGTGTAAGAGTAATAAAACCCTTGAGCTTGCAGGCATAGTAACAATTCAGCAATAATGAATCCATGTTACAACCCTGAGTATGATTAGGTCAAAATAACAGCATAGTGCCCAGTCATCGATCATCGTTGTTTTCAATCATTGATCACTGTGGTTCCCAGTAACCAATCACTGGTATTCCCAGTCATTGATCCCCAGTCACCAATCATAATTTTACTCAATTACTAATCAACATTGTTCCCAATCAGCTCACTATTCTTCCCAATTGATGATCACCATTATTCCCAGTCATTGATCACCAGTATTCCCAATTACTAATTGCCAGCATTCCTGATAACTGATGACCATTGTTCCCAATCTCTGATCACCATTCTCCCCATCACTGATCACCATTATTCCCAATTGCTTATCATCATTATTTCCTTATTACTTATTCCCATTGTTCCCAGTCACGAATTGCTAGTTTTCAGCAGCAACTGATTACCACTGATTACCTGATCATCAACGATCACCATTATTCCCAATCACTGATGATAATTATTTCCAATCACTGATTACCATTATTCTCAATTGCTTAATGCCAGCACTCCCAATCACTGTTCATTGTTGTTCCCAATCACTTATTACCATTGTTCCCAGTCACGGTTTGCCAGTGTTTCCCAGTCGCTGATCACGATTCTTTCCAATCATCAATCACCATTTTTCCTAACTCTGATCATAATTATTCCCAATTACTGGTAACCATTATTCCCAATGGCTGATCACCAGTGTTCCCAAACATTCATCACAAGTATTCTCAATCACTGATCACCATTATTCCCAATCGCTGATCACCAGTATTCCCAGTGGCTGATTACCAGTATTCCCAGTGGCTGATTACCAGTATTCCCAATCGCTGATCACCAGTGTTCCCAATCACTGATCAACATTGTTGCCTGTCACTGATCACTAGTGTTCCCAGTCAAAAAAAAAAAACTCTACTTTTTTCATGCAACACATTTTGAATTGAACAGATCATGGTGATTTGGAAATGATAATTCATCTATTATGTCACCAGCTTTTTCCTTATGCATTAAGTTGCGTTTCCTACAATCCCAAAATTTATCCCAAATTGCACGATCCTAGCGGATTCTAGAAAGATCATCCCAGTCTTGACAGTTCAGAGGAAATCATGAGGTGTAACAGGTATCACACAGCTGAACTTTAAAAGCTTGTAGACAGTTTGTGAGCTGCTCATGTTTTTTTGTTTCCTTGTGGCTGTTTCTGTGAAAAATAAAGGAGTAATAACCTCACGAATATCAGTATTTCTGTGGACAAAGTTAATCCAACTCAGCAGAGCAAAACATTTCCATACAAGCCGACCTGTGATTACTGCACTCCTACCAAACCATACATTATCCGTATCCGTGCATACTGTAGTTTGCAGTTTATTACCTTTTGGTGTGCAACCAACAAGAATGTAATTTTCTCTCTCTCTCTCTCTCTCTCTTTCTCTCTCTTTCTCACACACACACACACACATTTTCCGTCACTAAACACTCAGAACCCTTTTCTGCGTACTCTGCGTTGCACTATTGAGTGTGTATTCACACGGTTGAAGCAACGACTATGAAATTTCAACATCTTTTCCCAGAGCACATGCATCATTAAGGGCTAATTTGTGATACAGAACCTGGTTCTGTAGGATTTGGATCAGGTAAACAATGTGCAAAATATTGAACAAGCGTATTTAAAGAAATCGTCCTGTCTCCTACAGGACCATGCAAGCATCTGCTCACGGAAAACTTCTCTATATCCACACTTATACGCGGTGCACATTTATTGTGCTTTGTTTACATGGAGTGTCCTGATTTGCAGCTGCATTTCTGTCAGAACTAGGGACATGCTTGTCACTGCATGTGTTAGATCTCCACTTCTAATGCTTTGACGTTAGATCAAAACCCAGCCACCGCTGCCAGACACACAGCAGTTTGGCCTCCACTCTAATAGCTTCCTTGATGTCATGCCTTGTTGTTTCTCGGCTGTTTGTTGTCCTGCTCGCTAAAGAGACGTGACGTCCAGCATCAACTCTGTCTCTGTTACGGCGCTCTGCTCTTTCTTTCCCACTGCTCTAGACATAAAAGGCTTTCCTTTTCAGTGTAAGCTTTCATCCAACTATCTTTCTCAAAAATGACAGCCCTGCTGCCGGAAACCCTTACCAACCGTTAAAGATAACTATTGTGTTCAGTAACAAGCATTTAGTATTCTGTAAATACAGGGGATGTGCTTTTATAGGTTATGATTTAACAAGATTCAATGATACTTTATATAGTAGTGGTGGAACCTTTTGTCCAATGCCATTCTATTTGTATCTGTATCTGTTTAATGCCCAGGATATTCATATCTGTTTACTTGTTCAGATTTAAACCCAAAGTGGGAAGGAACTGTAGACCATTACAAGTCCATCCATCCATAAGTTTTTTGTTTATACCAATTACCCTCTGGAGGGTCTCAGGGGGCCTAACTTAGGGCATGAGGGAGTCTGGAAAGGGCAGGTTATCAACCTATTGTACAAGCGCTCACAGAGCCAATTATACACCTTAGGTAATTTGGAAAATGCCAACCATGCTGATGAAAATGCCAGGCAACAAAAATACCTGGAGGAAACCCAGCATGCATGGCAAGAACTTGTAAAAATTCATCATCACAAACCGGAGGTGAGATTTGAACCCCCAACCCTGAGGTTTCCCACTCTACTACACCTACAGTATACTGGTGTTTCCTTTGGTATGATTTTGAACCGCTAGTTTAGTTTAAAGTTAGGCTTTTTTTTTTTTGTAGCATCGAGTTTTGAGATGTGATTGACCCAAACAGCACTAATGGTCCATATTGCACATTCTGTACCTTTGCTTGATATAGACTAGACATGACCGTTCACGTGGTGCCAAACCGAGAGCCACTTAAGGAGCCCTCCACTTATACAGGAGATTTTTTTTTGTTGTTTTTTTTTCTACTCCCTGTGCTGCGCTTGCATTAAGAGGCTCTCGAGCATGCTACTCATAGAGCCATTACGTCCTCGTTTAAAGAGTCACCCAATAACAGGACACAGGAGAGGCCGTCTGCTGTCAGCCTCCTGCACACTCCACAGCCTGTAAGTACGGTCTCATCGGGCACCGAGTGCTGCTCTAATAGCTGTGACAATTTACGGCTAGCACGTGTCACCGAATGAGAATCAGGAGCAGGAGGACAGAGAAGAAGACTTCTTCCTTTGTAAAGCATTAGAGTAGGAATGCAGCACAATGGCACTGTGGTGTACATGTAATTGTTTTTGAAACTCAAGGTGGACATGACCTAAGGTTAAACCCCGAACCCATAGCATAAAGTTTAGACTTTGGAGCAATGAAAAATCATCATGAGTCCAGATTTGTAGCTATTCCAGAGTGATGGACGTGTCAGGGTAAGACTCTGGAGACAGTGTTATGATCTGAGGTTGCTTCAGTTGCTCAGGTCTAGACTCAGCAACGTTATTTGGCAATAAAATGAAGTCAGCTGACGATTGGAATGTACTGAATTACCAGGTTTTTCCATCTGTGAGGTTTTTCTTCCCTGATGGAACAGACGACCATATTTCAGTATAATTGATACGTATTTTGACACTTGAATTGGCCATCACGTAGCATATACAGATTATTAAAGTGTGTGACTTTTATGCGTATTTCCATTAACAACATATTAACTGTTCAATCGTTTCAGTAATATTTTCATATTTGGTTGCATATCTTTTAAAAACGCTACAGAAATAAGTTAGTTCTTCCAAGTGCTGCCTTATTTCAATCCCTTCTATGACATGTGATGTGGCTTCGCGCACTCTGTCATCTGCACCCAGCTCTGTTTGCTTCTGCTTTTCGCTCTGCTTTGCTCTGTTCACGCTTTGTTGGCTCTGGCTCTCATGTCCGCTGTGCTGGTGGAGGGTCAGCGAGGTGAAAATCTCCACAACATGATTTGACAGGAGGTGCTCTCGGTCTCTCCGCAGGGGTCCCTCACACACAGCCCCGCTACTGAACTATATGTCTGAATCAGTCCATTTGCTGAACTCGGGCTAGCACTCGGGCAGATGGAGACTCGGAGGAGTTGCTGTTGGAAAGTGAGCAGAATGACAAAAACAACACACGGTGCTTTTTGATCTAACGGATCAGGACACCGCGTTGTCTTGTCACTCTTATCATCTTTTCCGGATGATATAGAAAACAGAAAACTTTTTACTCTTATAGGTTTTTATTCTTAAAGTCAACAGGAATATGTTTTCTTGTTTCCGTACAATATGTCGCGGGCGGGGGGTTGCAGGAAATCAAGTTGCTCTTTGGCAGTGTGGTTTAGAGGTTAGCACTGTCACCTTACACTTCCAGGGTTAGGGGTTTAAATCTCACCTCTGCTCTGTGTGTGTGTGTGTGTGTGTGGGTGTGGAGTTCCGCCTCATGCTTTGTGGCTTTCCTCTGCAAACTCTACAGATGAGTTCTTAGCAATAGGAAAATCTGTGAAGTGACGGGATGTAATTTGAAGTCGTAGATCATTTGAAGTCATCAATCATTCACTGATAACGACTTGAATAAATAAATGAAAAAATGCTTTAGAACAATTATTAATGTGTGATGTGATGAGTTACTGATACAGAACTGATTGTTTTTCAGCAACACCACACCCCAGGTGTTTTATTTCATTAAGACCATCAAAATTGGTGACACTTTTTAAATCAGATGACAAATGACACTTTTTATCAAATGACAAGTGATATGTTCATTTGTTTGTTTGTTTTATAGTTATATTTAATGTAGTTAAACAACTGGGGAGCAAGTTATGAACAGTTGTTTCCTCACCAGCATCTTTTTATTCTAAGTTCATAAGGAGAAAAAAAAAAACTGACACTGGAGACTCCTTCCATAAACAGTATCTAATCTCCTTACAGAAAGGTTCACTATATGAACAATTACAGTCAGGCCCATACATTTTAAGATATTTTTTTGGCATTTGGCCTCTGTACACCACCACATTGAATTTGAAATGAAACACTAAATATGAGCCAAGTCAAGACTTTCATCTTAAATTCAAAGGGTTTGACTAAAGTGTGGCATTAACCATTCAGGAACTACAGGTATTTTCAAACACACACACACAATTTTGGGGGCTCATAAATATTTGAACAAAGGGTTGACAAGCAGTTGCATGGCCAGGTGTGGCCTGTTCCCTCGTTGCTCCATGACTAGTGAAGCAGATAGAAGGCGCGCTCAAGGTGGTTGTGAGTGTTACATCTTCATTTTCACCCCTTTATTGATAATGACCCAAAACATACAGCGAAAGCTACCCAAGAGTTCCTCAAGGCAAAGAAATTTAATATTCTTCACTGACCAAGTCAGGTTCCTGCTCTCAACTCAACAGAACATGCTTTCCACTTACTGAAGACAAGTTTGGAGGCAGAAAGACCCACTGGTAAAGGACTGGCAACGCATCTCGAGGGAGAAAACTCAGCATTAGTTCATGTCCATGGGTTCAAGGCTTCAGGAAGTCTTTGACTGAAAAGAATTTTCACTGAAGAATTAAAGACCATTATTATGCTTGTAATTAGGTTATTAAACAGATTTTTCGTTCCATTATTTATGAGCCTCCCCAAATGATGGGCGTGTATGAAAATGGCTGTAATTCCTGAATGGTTAATATCAGATTTTTGCCAAACCCTTTAAATTAAAGCTGATTGCGGTCATATCTTTGCGAGTGTTTTATTTCAGATGTGTGTGGTGTACAGAGGTCGAATGCCAAAAACTCATCTTTGTCCCAAAATTTTTGGCCCTGTCTGTACATTTTTATTAGTCGCATGTACACCACAGAAGTTTCTTCTGACCGGTCAGATTTGAGAATTCAACCATGTCACATCAATAATAATATCAATAATAACAACATAAAGAAATTATGGTATAGAAATATTCTGAAGGCACATGTTCAAGGGTAACCCTAACCCTAACCCTAACCCTAACCCCAACCCTAACCCTAACCAACACCTACGTAACACTGCTTATGATAAATTTCTCCTCAATTTATCATCAAATTGTCATTATGTAATTACACATCCAACAGGCATGTTTCAACATGCACTTTTTTATGGATATGACATTTAATCAGAAACAGAAATCAATAAAAATACATTTGTGGCTTTAATCATCTACATTTAATAACTGGGTTAAAGTTAAAATGTAGCCCTGGTGTCACTATGCTGTGCTGTGGAATTTGTCAGCATGCAGATTTTGCCCTTCAGTTGTTCTTCATGTGCTTGCGCAAACATTTCCCGCTGAGAAGAGCAGAGCAGAGCTTAAAGTGAAATCCAGGCTGCTTGCTAAACAGAGATTTGCCGCTCGTGCTGGGGGCTCCGTGTCGTCAGCCGGAATCAGCATCTAATGTCGAGCAGGCTGACGTTTTCTGATGAAGAGCTGATTACGGCTCATCATTCCGCTCGCGTGATCCTGAACGCTGACGCTGTGGCACTTCGTGTGTGTGTGTGTGTGTGTGTGTGTGTGTGTATCTGGCACTCTGTTTGTCCTCCCACTGAGAGAGTCATAAAACAGCTCTTGCCTGAACTCTCCACCTAGGTTCAACCTCAATACTCTGACTTTAGACACACAGATCTGTGCGCAGAGTGACATATTCGACTATTTTCCTAATCTCTCAACACCCCCTCACACACACACATGTGAAATGAGTGTTTGACCATGCATGCTTGGTTGCGCTGTCGAAGGCTGACAGGCTATTTGGGATTTTGCTCACCAGCACTACTATGTGTGTGGTGTGTGGTGTGTGTGTGTGTGTGTGTGTGTGTGTGTGTGTGCTGGTCTCGTCGCTGCTGCCTGCCATCACCCATCCTAATCCTGCACTCCAGAAAGCTGTAACTGAGCTGAAGATTCATGAAGGGATTATTGTCGTGGCTGAGGAGGTGGTTTGGAAATGTTCGAGAGAGGATAGATGAACATGTGGGATGGTGACGGAAGGATAGCTGGATTCAGACAGAGAATGACGACACCTCCCGACCACCGTTAGCGTCCTTCATCGGTTTCCCAAAAATTGATGCAATGCTGAAAAACATCCTGTTTTGCCATGTGGCACAGTCTGTTTTGACACAACATTTTATAATACAACTTAAGGAAAACTGATGATAACCCTGGAGGGGGTTTGATGCCAGTGAGCATCAGATGTCTGAATTTATCGTTACAAGCTTAAAGAATTTTTGATTGATTAAAACCATCTGGTACATCTGTGAATCTTGAATAGAGATGGTGTTGCTACCTGCTCTTATATAACCCGGCAGATTCAAGTCTTTGTTGCACAGCAAGTGAAAACAAAACTCCACCAAGGACGAAAGTACTGAGCTTGTTTGCTGTGTTTCGTATTGAGTAATTTTTCATGGATGAACGAAAAAATGCTTTGGAAAAATTATTAACGTGTGACATGATGAGGTACTGGTACAAAATTGATTGTTTTTCAGCAAATTCTAATTCATTCCGTACTATCCAACATTTTTTTCTTTCCTTTCTGCCGTTCGAAGAGCTCACACAGTGACCTTAGAGGATAGGGACAAATTAATATGTGTCTTCAATTTAAACTTGTACTGCTTCAAGCCAGACAAAGAGAGAGACTCTTGAATTGGCTCAGAATTTACATTTGGTCGTTTTGGATTGACTCTGCAGTTAGTTGTGACCTTTGGAATTGCACTTTACACTACAGTACTACTGACTCAGATCCTATGGCTAGACTAAATGTACTTGACGTAAACCTTGAAGATTGGGAGACACTGGTTTTAAATCAGACCCAATTTTCAGAGACTCAGGATTTGTTTTACCCTCTAAAGATTGAAACTCTACCATACGACTCGACTAACAACTTGGTTACACTTTAAACTCTACTCGACTCCACTGCCACTTTTTCCGCCTTTGAGCTCTACTCAGCTTTTTCTTTTGGAGACTCTCCAGTTTGCACTGTAATGTAAACATGTTTTAGACATGGTGTACCTACTGTATAGTACATTCTTGACACATGCTCTGTTGCTTGAGATGGTGAAATCTGATTAGACATTTCTCTTTGAGATTTGGGACTTCGGATAATAACTGTACTTTAGGACTCTTGACTCACCCTGGACTCAACTATGACCTCTTGGTACTCAGAATCCATAGCCTGGTGCTCTCTACTCTACCCTGTTTCTATTTTTGGGAAGTCTGAATCATCTAAAAAACATCTAAATCTAAAATTTATTTTAAACTATAAACCTTGGGACTATACACCTAGCTACACCTATAAGCCAGAGACTCTGAACTTGACTTGGACTCCGGAGTCTGTTGAGACATTACTGGACTTGTTTTAGTCTTTAAAGCTTTATTTGGTTCTTGACCCTTAATAGACTAAAACATTAGCAATTCAGAACTTGACTATGGACTCTAGATACTTTTGAATATGCTTAAACTAATGTTAAGGGCATCAAGGGACTTTCCTGTAAGGTACAGTCTAGGGATTCTGAAATAACTCATTTAGCAAGACACTATCTCTATGGTTAGGGGCTTTATTGTACTGTAAAGAATTCTAGACTGGTCTCAGCCTCTGTGGCCTGTGACTTGGACTGTGAGACTCAGACTCTCTACATGTAGATAGGGTGGTAGTTTAACTAATCAGGTAATGAACAGAATTCTCTGAAGATAAGTGAGTATGGTAGAGCAGGGAAAACACAGGACCAAGGTTGGGAATCACTGAGCAAGTGAATTTGGATTGATTTGGACTCTGTGCTTAGTGACTCTGTGATTCTGACAAATAGAACTGGAAAAGTCTGGAGCTTGGGCGTCTGGAGTCAACTCACACTGCACTGATAACGACTCTGCAATCATTTTAAACTCTACGTAGACTTTTTTCCATGGTTAGAGGCTATGACCTCTAGAGCATGGGAATCTTCACTGTAACATTTCTTGGTGAAATCAGTGAAATATTGATAATGCAGTATTACCTGTTCAGGACACCACATAAATTCCAAACTATCGACTGATTAACCTAACATTTAACAAAGCAGTTAATACAGGGAAGCAAATTAGAAGGAGTAACGTTGGTAATATGATGCTAGCTAACGTGTTAACCCATTTGATATTCATCAAGTCTAAAGCGAACTAATACCTTGTGCTATCTTTTTAACTATAGAACTAGATTTCCACATCCGTATCATTGTGTTTCTGTCGGGTTTTGAGAGAATGCCAGCTAAGAGAATGAACCCTAATAAATTAGATTACACAGCATATGCACATGTCATGTTTGATGTTTCAAATATAAATAAATGTCATTTTGTGTATTAGCTTCAGACAGGCCTGTTCACATGCTCTCCCATCCCAAACCTCCCACAAAGGTTTCTAATAAAAATCTATAAAAATCTAAAAAAAAAACCAAATTATTTAGTACCACTGGGGGTGAAATATAAAGCAATACAGCAAAGATGTCTCTATATATTCTCTATAATTCTCTATAGTTTGTCCCTACATCCAATTTTGTTCATAAAGATGGAAAAACAAAGATGTCAAGCTTTAAATTACAGAATGTCTCAGATCATCTTGAGCATTTTGAACTGAAATCGCAGGGCTCAGAAGTTGCGCCACCGTGCCATGGGTTGTACATCAAACTCATTTTAAAGTGCAGAGCTGGAGAAGTTTATTTCTTCCTTGCTTACTTTCTAAGCTGCTTACAGCCTTAAAGGGCTTAGCATTGCCTGCCATATTAACATCGGCCTGAGAGACAGGCCTGACGAACTGCCACCCGAAATCCCATAACCATGTGTATAAAATATGTGTGGTGCTATTAGCTATTATACAGTGTGTTAGCACTGTGCATTTATTAAAAGCATGACTTTAACTTGCAGTGCTGTTTAAGATTTAAAGCAGCATAACTCATCCAGCCACCCAGCACAATATTCAACAACAAAATGATAAAAACATATCAAATAAAATCTTATAATAATGAAATTATATCACAGAATTATGGTTCAATACTTCAAAATAAAAATGAAGTCCATTTCTTCTTGATATTTTGACAAATAAATTACTACGTTCCACTTCTGATTTTAGGAAATACTTTAGAATAATTGTCTTGATTGGCCCTGCCGGACTTATAGCCCC
>JAOVVA010000052.1:24734217-24747343 GCA_028565275.1 Leiocassis micropogon | reverse complement strand
CTCTCTCTCTCTCTCTCTCTCACACACACACACACTCACACACACACACACACACACACACACACACACACACACACACACACACCAGTTTTTGAGATTATAGTGTGAGTATAGGGGACATGCTCACCCAGGGCAGATTTATAGTGAAAGTGACAGTGAGTGTCCTCCTCGTGAATTTCATACATCATTTATTATTATGTTCTACTGCAGCAATGCTGAATTTCTTAATTCTGATTGGACCAAAGATAATAATAATAATGAAGTAAATAAATATTGTGTAACAAATAATTTACATAGAAATCCTGAAAGAAAAATTTCAATAAACAAACGGTCCCAAATCACTATAAAAAATAAATAAATCTAGTAAACTTAAATAATAAAAACTGAAAGACTTTGAAGTATAAATACTGAAAGATGTTTATAGTTTGCCAAAAAAAATGTCAAAATTTTGATAATACAACATTAAATGTAACTTATAATCACACAAGTTGTTAACATTTCATAAATTAATTAAAAAATATATAATTAACTCATCATAGATAATTTTCCTCATCTGCACATCCTGAACTTTTCCTTCATTACATATTGATTGAGTTAACCACTAAGACATTTTATTGCTCGGTCCTGTGCGGTGATGTCAGAACCCAGTGTCGCTGAGGAACGCTCACGTTACCGGATGCTGGCGCGAGTCTGTGGTTTAGCAGACAGCATTAGCCGTGTCTCTCTTTCACTATCATGATGGAGGTGTGTTTGTCTGAGATCTGAGCAGGAGTAAAAGAAACGCTGTGAAAGGAACAGAGAGATGGGATGAGGTATCCTTCATCACCTCCTGTATCTTCCTCTGTCTTTCCTTCTACTTCTTTGTGTTTACCTTTTTCTCCTTCTTCTTTTCCGCTTCTTCATCCTTCTCCTAATCCACCTTCTCTTCCACCTCCCACACATTCTTTTGCTCCTCCTCTTCCTCCTCCTTCTCTTTCTGGAGCTCAGTCAGGTCAATGCCCTCCACAGCCTTCTGCGACCCCCTGCTGCTCCCCCATGCCTGTATTTATTTTAAGCATGTAAACTGTCATTAGGCATCCTGACAATTAGACATACTGTACACATATACGATATGCACACGCACGCTATTACATGCATGTGTACACATTGAGTACACACAAGGGCTGGAAAAATAATCAGTCAGGTGATAAACCTAGCCAGTATTTCACAGTGTGTGACAGACGTCCAGAATTAACAAGACGATACCTGATACTAATAATTAATACCTTTTAGTAAAGTGGTTTGATTCCCATCCAATGCCCGAACCCCAGCCACTGGATGCAGTGCCAGTCCAAAATATGATGCCTACTGAGAAAATGCAAAGCGACCCTGTGAAAGCGCAGTGTTCCTTAGGAAACTGCAAAGCATTCCTGAGAAACCACAAAGCGTTACTCAGAAACCGTGACGCGTTAATGAGAAAATGTAAAGCATCCCTGAGAAACCACAAAAAGAGTACTGAGAAACCACAAAATATAACTGAGAGAACGCAAAGCATTAGTGAGAAAATGCAGTGTTTCTTGAAAAAATGCAAAATGTTACTGAGAACCCACAAAGAGGTACTGAAGAACCTCAAAGCGTTACTGACAAACCACAGAGTTACTGAGAACATGCAAAGCATCACGGAACACATTGTTACCGTGTAACCTCTAAGTGCTTCAGAGAACTTGCAAAGTGTTACAGACAACCTAGTGTTCCAGAGTAATTACTGTACAGAGGCTTCTCGAGGAACTATAGTATTGCAGACTAACCATAAAACATTCCCAAGAAACCAGTGTGTTATGGAGTAATTGCAAAGCATTACAGAGAAACTGGAAAGTGTTTGATTATCTGCAAAGCACACCAAGAAAACATTAAGTATCCCCAAAACATTTTAAAGTACTACATAGAAGCTTACCAAGAAATTCCAAAGTGATCTACAGCGTTCCTAAGATCCAAGCATCTTTTGTTCTAAAATTGTCTAAAAACAGTTAGAGTTGTATTTAAGGGAGGGAGCAAGTGGTCCAACACAGCAGTTAACGCAATGATAGCTAACATGATGAGAGGAGTCGTTATACTGTATCATCAACAAAAAACAAGAGTAGGGTTAAAATGCACCTTATTTACTGATGTGTGATGCATGCGACATAACTTCACACAGACACAAAAGCACTATGGGGTATAAAGAGGGAAACTAATCAGGGGCTATTAAAGAACGTGTGGCCCCACTCTGGAAACGAGCAAGGCATGAAGGCAGGACCAAAACAAACATGAGCATATGGCTCTTATCTCCATGGGAACCTCAACATGAAGGGGGAAACCATGGCAATGTTACTGTGTATCCCCATTCTCCACAGCGTTTAAGGAAACTAATTAAGTCTTTATATTATTTTAGTGATAATGGCATGAGCCTATGTTTCATTGGGCAGGAAGGAAATTGAAATTAAACTGCATGGACTTGAAGTGAGGATTCTCTACTCAGAGGTCGGTGAGATACTGTACATGGTGGTCATTTACTTCCTGCTTGGAATTTGGATCCCAACCTAAATTTATCTCTAATTATCTGAGCTGTTAGTATTCGTGTGTCTTCTAGCAGGAGATTTGTTCCATGGTGAGGGTTAAATGTCCACTCTCTTCCTGATAAACCAATAAAGGGGAAATAAAATAATTAAATGAATCCAATCTTTTTTTTCCTCTCTCTCTCAGTTCTTAAGTCCAGATTGGGTCCATTTGGATAGAGGTGTATCGTGGCCTGAACCAAACTGAAAAGAAAGACCCCCTTCTTTCACCTCCCCCCAGTGTGAACATAGCTTTCAATTATAGCGCTCTCTCTCTCAATTTACGCCTCATTTCAGGAGGTCCCGGCTGTGCCAGATGGCTCTGCTCTAAACTCTATTTCTCATTTAGGATTCATTTTCGGGGCTTGGCGTTTGTTTAGCATCTAATGAAAAATCTCAGTCTTTTCTCTCTGTTGTGGAATGTGTGTGTGTGTGTGTGTGTGTGTTTGTGCATAACGGGACAAGAAAAAAACTACTCTTTCCCTTGTTCTGTAGATACTGTGTTTAAAAAGTGATGGCATCTCATCCAGGGTGTTGTACCACGTCTCACCCCCACCTAGGGGTCCATCAAGCCTTGAGACAATGATAAAGCTGTTATTGAAGATATGGATGGATGGATGGATGGATGGATGGATGGATGGATGGATGGATAGATAGATAGATAGATAGATAAGGGTAGAATAATTTGCACATTGAAATAAATAAAATGTGCGCCTTTTTATCGCAACTGCCTTCTAGGGCTGTAATGCAATGACTGTATCTATTTAATACTTCAAATATTCATATCTGAAAGTATTAATGACCTGGTGGCTTAGTGGTTAGCCCTGTTGTCTCACAATTACAGCATTTGGCAAACTTATCCAGAGCAAACTAACATTTTTATCTCATTATACATCTGAGCAGTTGAGGGCCTTGCTCATGGGTCCAACGATGGCAACTTGTTGGTGCTGGGGTTTGAACCTAGTAGCTTCGAACCGTAGTTCTTACGTACTGGTCATCTTTACCACTGAGCTATGCTCCTCCTTGATTGGGGATTTGAATCTGGCCTTAAGGTCTCTCTGTATGTGTGGAGTTGGCATGTTCTCCCCAGGTTTAATGGATTCCTGCTAGGTAGTCTGGATTTCTCCGACAATCCAAAGACATGCAGTGTAGGCTGATTGGTGTTTCCAAATTGCCTGCAGTATGTATGTGTATGTGAGTATGCATGTTTACCTCGGTTTGTGTCTGGGAAAGAGTCTAGGCCCACTAAAACTATAAACAGGGTGAGTGGTACTGTATCGGAAATAGATAGATGGATGAATGGAGGGATGAATGGATGGAAATGACCTTAAACCAGGACATTTCTTTTGGACCCAAAAAACCTGGAAACTACTGGATATCAGCAGCATCAGTAGTTTCTCATCCTCAGCTACATCTCTCCAGTTCATAACTGTTCTCAAACAGAGATGTAGGTGGGGCTATTTAATTTTTTTTTTCAATCTAGTCCCTGCATTTATTATTTATGTTTTTTCCTTCTCAGAAGATTTGATAAGAAACATGTTTTGTTGTTTATTTATAAAAAATACAAAAAAGTAATGTATATACTGTATGTAAGGATTGATGGATGGATGGATGGATGGATGGATGGATGGATGGATGAAAATGACCCAGGTTCTCATCCTCAGCTACATCCATCCAGTTCATACCTGTTGGGATGTGAGTAGGGCTGTTTTATGGATGGATGGAGTACCATTTTTATCAACTTGGCCTGTAAAAAAAAAAGTCAAAATCCTACCACTTACACACCATTTTTGTTGAAGTCTGCTAGATTCCAGTTCCAAGGCATGCTTTTTGTCTCAAACAGATGCCCTGTGAACCATTAGTGCTCAGCTACATCCCGGAAGCCTTGGATTCAATCAAATTGTTTCTTTTGCCATGTATAAAGCAGCTAATTAATGGAACCTTTCGTCTGGATCCAAACGGTGTCCTCTGAATCAGCGGTGCTTGTTGGAATGACCGAGGCATCGTGCTGTTCCTGTTGGATCTTGTGAAAGGACATGTGGGGTGCCGTTTTATTTTAAAGCGGGTCCAATGTCACTTTAGTGTCTGTCCCTCCGTCATGGCTGACCCGTATGTCCTCCTGCAGCTGCTCAATTAGCCCCCCGCCCTTGCCATGATGGAGACGGGTCTATCGTTTGCCTTGCTGCTTGGCATGCTTCAGGCCACCATCCAAATGGCCAGCAGGTGACCGGGCCAAACCACCAAGCTCGGGCAAGATTAACTATTCTGCTAACACATCAGGACAGAAACGGGCGAGGTAATTGCAGAAAATGTTTGATGGAGATAATGAAGGCTAGGCGAGAAAATAAAAAATCAGAGGACTTTCCCAAACGGACAGGGGTTATCTACTGAGCCAAACAGGGTGGCATTTATGGACAGATGTTCAATTACAGGCATTGTGTCTGTGCCAAGTGTTTAGACAAGGTCACTCCTGAGCTTCACACAGAGCAAGATGATGTTAATCTATACATGTTGCTTTGGTTTGCTCATGTTCAACCTGTTTCACCTGTTTCTTCTTACACTAACTAAAAGCATGGAATTCTTAATTCTGATTGATCCGAAGGTGTTGATTCATTTTCTATAATGAAAGCTGACCTGCTTGTCCTTTGCATTCTTGTGCTAATTTGTACAGAGATATGAAATTACCAGGTTATATCAGATTAACATATTTTAAAAGAAAATTATGAAGAAAGAAAACAACAGGGTGATATACAGTAGTTCAATGTACAAAAATAAATCCTTTGTCCTTTCTTCTCACTGCATGAGCTAAGCTGCTGTTAGGTGTTTTGGTGCATGTTCTAAGGAAAGAATCAACAGCACCTGATCCGGTTTCTTGGCGTTGGAGTCTCCATGCTGATGGAAAGTTTTGAAGAATTAAACGCTGCACTAGCGCGCGGCTGGAGGCTGCGCTAGAGGAACCAGCTGAGATGCATTAAAGCTAATCAGTGCTTGGGTTTCTATACTTTAAAGTCTGTGTGTGTGTATGTGTGTGTGTGTGTGTGTGTGTTAGTTACTCAGGAGGCTTATGGAGACCTGTGTGGGAAGGACTGATGTGGTGCCTGGGGCTTTGAGAGCTTGTGTGGGTAGGAGGATGGGGTCGTGGTGAAGTCGCTTATAGAACAGTGGCAGGCTGAGCGAGGGTGTGTTCAGAACACACTCCTATTACAGACCTTACAACATTACAGTCTGTGTGCTTCCTGTACTGTAAGGGGGGAAAAAAACGATTTTGTATTTATTGTGTGATTTATCACTAAAGCAGTTACAACACAATGAAGTAGTGAAGTGCAGAAATAATAAAATAATGAGAGAGAGTGAATTACTATTATTTTAATAATAATAATAATCATAATAATAATAAAAATCTAATTACATGCCCCCTTTTGGTAGACAATAGTATCACATGTTAACTGCTAAATTTCCTTTCACCTGCCGCATCCCATGATGAAGTGGGGGAGAGAGAATGAACAAATGAATGAATTTCTGATCCTATTGGTCAGTTACCATAGTTAGCAAAAAAAATTAACTAAATATGTTAAATAAACATTATTTAATAATTTAACTACTCTTACACTCATTCTCTACACCACTTATTCTATACAGGGTCATGGGAGGCCTGGAGCTTATCCCAGGGTGTGAGGGGTTCACTCTGGTCCTGGTGCCAATGCAACGCAGGGCAAAAAAGCATGTGCACACACACACACACACACACACACACACACACACACACACGTGCCACATACTCACACAAACACTACAGGGAATTTGGAAAAGCAAGTTAGCCTAATCTGCATGTTTTTGGACTGTGGGAGAAACAGAAACCAGAGAACCCAATGGAACCCCGTCAAACACATGGAGAACATACAAACTTCGTACACAACGTACACAGACTAATTGAAAGTGAATAATTTAACTAATAAATGTATAATAAAATATTTTCAATATTTAAAAATAATATATGATTTAAATAATAGAAAGAATAAGAACAAAGGCAACACTAATACTACTACTACTACTACTACTAATAATAATAATAATAATAATAATAATAATGTGATTTTATGCAAATAAAAAAGCAGTAGTTTTATCCATGAAACAATAATATTTGTCCTGGTGTGCTAATGGAATAACTTTTAGCAACCATATTTATACCTACTTTGACCACAAGGGGCACATTTCTATATTTCTTTCTTTCTTTCTTTCTAACCATACATTCTGTCAGGTCCTTACATTTTAGAAAGTTTTTTGCTATTTTGCCTCTGTACATCCCCACAATGAATATAAAATTAAACAATTAATTGTTTATACAACAAGAAACAACAAGCAACAATTACAGTGAGGAAAAGGTAAAGATAAAAGATTTACACTCTTTACAATTTAATGTGCATTAATGGGGTTAAAATGGTGTCAAATAATCTGAATATACTGTTTTTATGTACACATGCATGATGATTGTATATAGGTACAGGTGGGGACAAAACTGTGCATAAAATGCACTAGCAAGTTGAAAAATGGATCAATTTTGCAGCATTTGGCCAAATATGAGCAGATAGTACTGTGTAGCCCTATACAGAGTTCATCCTGCTACTTTTATCAGCAATCGGGTCATTAATAATCACTAGTGACCCGGTTCTTTTGGCAGCCAAGCATGCTTATGCCATAACACTGTCTCCACTATTGTTGGTATCATGGTGGAGGCAGTGTTATCCCATTATAATGGGCATTTCTTTTCCCATTATTCTGGTATAAATTAATTTTGCTTTCATAACTCCAAATAATCTAGCAAGGTCTAATCTGGCCGTTCTGTTTTTGAGAGTAACCAATAGTTTGCACGTTGTTGTGAAGTGTCAGCCATCTCTTGACTGTAGACTTGTAGACAATGATACACCTACCTCTCCAAGAGTGTTCTTGACTTGGCTAGATGCTCTGAAAGGGCTCTTCTTCACCATGGACAGGATTCTGTCATTCTCTTTAGTTGTCTTCCATGGTCTTCCAGGCCTTTTGCTATTTCTGAGCTTGCCAGTTATCTGCTTTATTAGTCATGGAGTAATGAGGGAACAGGGGGCACCTGACCATGAACCTGCTTGTCAACCATTTGTTCTAATATTTACGACCCCCAAAGGTATGTGGGGTTTTTTTGGAATTTTTTTTGGTAAAGAACTCTTAAAAAAGAAGTTAGTAATTATATCTGAGCCCATCTCTTTTGTAGCTTCCGCGCAGGAGAGCTTCTATAAGTTATTGATCTAATTAAATTAGACATCAGTGATAACAAGGGACAGGCGCTGAACTGCGACTGTTTGATAGGCTTTGATAAGGACGTTTAGTGACATCAGATCTCGCCTCTGGCATTTCCAGCTTAGAGAAAGCTCATTTCCTGAAGCCTTGGAGTCTGGGGAATTGCCTTTAGACAATAGAAGATCTCGTATGATGTGTAATAGCTGCCAGATCTCATACAGCGCTTGATCAATATACATTACTCACGCTGAACAAAGAGCGAGGAAACACCTCTGAGGGGAAAAAAACGGCAAAATCGTGACCAGGTTTTAACACCCCGCGCTTTATTTCCATCATTTAAAAAAAAATTTTTTTATGATTAATTGTTAATTTAAAATGAAAAACAATTTTCAACATTATCATGTTATAATGTAGTGCTGCATTACTCCTGCATTAATTATTAAATATTAAGTGATTAAATGTGAGAAATGAAAAGGAATGTAATATTAATTCAGATGAAGATTAGCGAAGTGAAAATTGCATGACGAGATCCTGAAATCATTAATCCTCACATTATTGCATGTTTAATTCTACAGATTAAGTTGTGATATTACTTCTTCAAGATTAAGACATTTCTCCTTGAGACTGAGCCATGTTTTTTCGCCAAATAGCTTTTAATTTTTTAATATCACATACATTTCCTGGCAAAAAAAGGGGGAGGGGATCAGCATTTTGTCAGGTCTCGCATCAAGCAAAGACGACAACTAAGGAGATTGCTGAGATGACTGGAATTAGGTTAAAAACTATCCAATACATTATTAAAACCTGGAGGGATACACGTAGAAATGTGGGTCAAAAAAATATGAATTAACTTGTTCGAGGATCACTTAAATGCTTGGTGACGATGCATTGCACAGCTATGTTGAAATATTGTAAAAAAAAAAAAAAAAAAAAAAAAAAATTCCAAACACACAGTGTGAGAAGAACAAACAGGACTAGGATTAAACAGGTGAAGAGTAGGAAGCGATGCTCCCATCATGCATAGTGTCCACTGTACAAGCCTCTGGAGACAGTGTTATGATCTGGGGTTGATCAGTTACTCAGCAATGTTATGTGGCAATATAATGAAGTCAGCTGACGACCCGAATGTACTGAATCACCAGGTTATCACATCTATGGAGATTTTTTTCCTTGATGGAACAGAAATTATCCAGGACTCAAAGTGTAAAAGAATCATTTTCACACATGAAAAAAAGATATTCATATTCAAAAATATATTCACAATATACAGAGTAATAAATTGTATATTGAAAAATATATTCAACAGTGTACTTCATAATATAGCCTATTGAATTTGATTGAATATATGTATTCTTTTCTTTTCTTTTTACAGTCTGCTTATATGTTAATGTATTTCAGACAGATTGGACTTTATAGGCTTTAATCAGAACACAAAGACAAAGTTAAAATATGTGTATAATTCTTAAGCATGCATAACGTTTCAATAATGTTTCAATAAAGTATAAACATAATGGTTTTTCTCTTTATTGCAATATATTTATATCCATACATGCTCCATTCATCTGAAAACCTCCCTTTATTTTCTCTATATAATCCGCTGCAAAGTGCTGTAACTTTAGTTTTTGATTGCATGTTTCTAAAAAACCTTACGTCATCAAGTTGGAGACATAAACAGAGGCAGGCAAAGAGAAGCTTAAAATTTTACATAGAGACAGAGACAAATAGACATAGAGAGAGACAGACATATAGAGATAGAAGGAGACAATTTAATTTATTTAATACCATAATTCCCTCCACACTCACAATCAAGCTGGAACACCTGGGACTCAGCTCATGTATGTGTCAGTGGATCTCCAACTTCTTAACTGGCAGATCACAGGCAATAAGGATGGACGGACATGTCTCAGCCTCCCTCACTCTTAGCACTGGAGCCCCCCAGGGTTGTGTTCTGAGCCCCCTGCTGTATTCTTTGTACACGTATGACTGCATGTCCACTACCTCCACCACCGTCATCAAGTTTGCTGATGACACCGTAGTGGTGGGCCTGATCTCTGACAACGATGAGACGACCTACCTAGAGGAGATTGGAAATTCGGAGAAATGGTGCCAGAGGAACAATCTCCTCCTGAACGTCAGCAAGACAAAGGAGCTAATAGTGGACTTTAGTACAAAGCAAGAGAGGAACTACTGTACCAGACCCCATCATCAACAGGAGCCCAGTGGAGAGAGTGAACAGCTTCAGATACCTCGGTGTTCACATCACACAGGACCTGTCATGGTCCTGTCAAATCAACACCGTGGTGAAAAAGACCCGGCAGTGTCTCTACCACCTTAGATGCTTGAGAGACTTCAGACTGCCCTCCAAGGTGCTCAGGAATTTCTACTCCTGCACCATAGAGAGCATCCTGACGGGAAAATCACAGCCTGGTTCGGGAACAGCACCATGCAGGACAGACGAGCTCTACAGAGGGTGGTGAGATCAGCTGAGCGCATTACCTGCACCAAGCTCCCTAACCTGCATTCAATCTACAAGAAGCGGTGCTGGACTAAGGCCAGGAAGATCGTAAGGGACCTCACCCACCCAACAATGGACTGTTCTCTCTGTTGCGGTCTGGAAACCGATTCCGCTCCCTGAGGGCCAACACAGAGAGACTGAGGAGGAGCTTCTTCCCGCAGGCCATAAGGTCTCTGAACCACAAAACCACACAGGACCAATACCATTTTTTTAAACATCCACAATTATGACACTCTCTTCGCACTCATCCTGGACATTCAAGGACAATTACGGACACATTCATGCACACTTGCACTTACATATTTATATTTTCATTTCTGGATCATTGCACTTTTCATGCATATTTCCACCCCCCCAGTCATTTTTCTTTTTTTTTTCTTTATTTTCTCTAAATTTCTATATTTTTCTATATTGTACAGAATGTCCTTATTTGTACATAATTTTTTTTCCCTAGTTAAATTTACTTCTATTGTATTTCTTTTTTTATTCATATTTATTTCTTATCTATAAGCTTTTATTTTTTTAAGGTCACTGGCGGTCGTATAAGCATTTCACTGCATATCGTACTGTTTATGTGACAAATAAAATTTGAATTTGACAAGCAGCCAGGTATAAAGAGAGTCAGAGATAGACAGAAAGAGAGACAGAGAGAGAGAGACAGAGTTGCAGAGAGAAAGACAGACAGAGAGCAAGAGAGGCAAAGACTGAGACACAGAGAGAGAGACAGCTTTTGTATTTGTATCAGCCATAACATGGGTGAGATCAGACACTTGTTTCTAAGAAAAATTTTTTTTTTTTTTTTAAACTATAGTATGTTATATTAAAATTAGTTTTAAACGACTGTTCTCATGTTGTGCTATAAGACGAATCGACATGCTGTTAGGGGGAAAAGAATCGTGTCCCAGTTGCCTGAACACGACTTTAGAGGAGAATTTGTTCTCGCAGCTTCTTTTATTTGTTGCTCTGGAGCGAGACGAGCTGAAGGGAACTGACTGTAATTCTGCAGAGCTTTACTTTATCTGTACAACCCACCTGGAGCAGCGCACACCACTACTGTACACACTGTACTGAGGGGGAGGGGGGAAGGGGTGAGAGAAAGAGAGAGAGAGACACACACAAGTCTTTTTTTTTTAATGTGACTGTGTGAATAATGTGTGTGTAAACAATGTGTGTGTGATTGATACGTGTGTAAATGTGTATATAAAATAAAAACGTCTGTCTCCAGTGTGTAAGCCGGAGCATCACCCGGCACCATCTTCATGTCCTTTATTATGAGCTCTGGTGAAACTGCAAAGTCTGTCTCTCTCTCTCTCTCTCTCTCTCTCTCTCTCTCTCACGCACAAACACACACACACACACACACACAAACACACACACATCTCTGTTTAATCAGCCATTGTTTTTCATTTTAAATAACATCAGATTTATATATGTGTATATGCTTCCATATGAGAGAGAGAGACTATAAAGAAAAGATGGACGTTTCCCGGAGCTGGAGAAACCTCGTAATTGCCCTTTCCTCTCTTTAGTCAACAAGTTAATTAAAGAATTATTAACACACAGGAGCTGGGCTCATTAAAAACGGAGACATGTCCATTTCTTCCTCGTTCACGTCTCTCTGGGACGCGCCGTCATGTCTAATTAAGTCTTTGGTGCCGAATTGAGGTCATCCTTTATATACACTATGTTATCTCACATGCTTAAATACAAAAAAACAAATATGAACGAAAGATATTAGGTTTAAGTCAGCGAAAGTGTGCATGAGTTGAATTTATATGATTTTTTTTAAAAAAGTGTAAGTCGCTTAATACTGTATGTTTAATAAATTCTTATACAGTTAATGTAAAGGGTTAAAGAATGAAAGCTGGCTTTGTGTTAACAATGTGTTCTGACATACACACAAAAAAAAATCCTTTTATTTGTTTGTTCAATTAATATTGTTGCCTGCATTTTAACAACAAGGGGCGTTCAAGCCAAACTGGGACTCTTGGTTGTGCAATATAACAAAACACAGTCGTGAAGAGTAAAACCTCCCTTCATTTCTCCATATAATCCGCTGCTACACTAATGCACTTATCCTGGTGTTTCAGTTGTGCTTGGACACCATCAAGGTAGAAAGTTTTCTCTGTATGATCGGACTGTCTGCTTCACGTCTGAAACGCCGGCCTCCCAGGAACTCCTTTAATGGCTCAAACATGTTTCTTGGAGCTAGGTCAGGACTGGGTGGGGATGTGGCAATAACTTCCAGCCGGGTTACTTTGTAACACATTGAGTGTACAAGGATCAGGTGTTTCAATCGTCATTCACGGACATACGGACGCCTTTAAACCTTTTGCACCATTGACCATAAGGAAAGCATTCATCATATTTTTCTTCTCTACCGTAATACCACTGATAAAATGCTTTGCAAGTGAGTTGTCCCGAATCAGTTGATTTTCTTAATATTTATGACATTCTATTATTAACATTCACTTCACTGTATCACGCAGTAGTTAATTGCAATCCTCACTTTTTGCTTAAGTAGTTTTTTTCCTTGGATTCATGCTTTCTTTTATCTTTCGTTTTTGGAATGGGCAGCAGCTGTAACAAGGCAAAGTAATCCCCCCCTGAGAATAATAAAGCTCTTTGAATCTTAAATCTTGAGTCTTGAATCTCCTACACATGGACTGTGGGAGAGGATTATGCACCATTTATCTTACTTCGGAAGTGGGAAGTCAGAGCTCGGAGTGATGCTGTTTTGGATTTCTGTGTGTTCGAATTACAGAAC
>JAOVVA010000052.1:24726717-24729217 GCA_028565275.1 Leiocassis micropogon | reverse complement strand
TTGATTCATTTTGTACTGAACTGTATACAGTATAGTTGAAAAGCCTACTTGACTTGACTTGACTTGACTTGAGAGTATACGTGTAACTATGAATAATATTGTGTGACATTCTGTATTTAAAGGCAGGTATGGCAACGTTAGCATAAGTCATTTATGATGACTGACATAACCCTGTATTATAGAAAAAATATACAGTATGTTAAAATTCTGTCAAAATCACATGGTGTACAGTAAGCTCCCCCTCATTTCCTTTAGATTCTGCTTCTAAAGAGCAGGACTTTCTTGTATTGTTAATTTAGCCTTGAGTAATAGCTGTAATGACACTTGTCTTGTACTTCGTTATAACTAAAGTTATGAAGCGGCCCTTCAGTGCCCTGTAATGACGAAACTGCATTTTTGCTTTCTTTTTGAAGATTTGTTTTGTAGCATCTTTATGCAATTTCATGACACAGAAATAACAAAGCTACTGTACGAGATATTTTTTTCGGACTATAGATTATTTGCATTTGTTATTAAGCTATTTTAACGTTCCAGAGCAGTTGCTGTTCGGTCAGTTGGTAAGACTTTCTCAGGCAAGGAAGTCTTACAACAACCTTATGTCAAAAGAGGAAATGTGTTTGTTATGTTAAATAAACAAGTGTTAGGATAGCCATTATGAAGCATTATAACCAGCACATTGGAAGTGTGTTATGCAAGGTTTTTTATTCATTTATTGTGTTGGGGTTGGGGGGGATCAAATCTATTGTATTATAATGTAATTATAATAAGTAAAGTACTGTATTATTTGTTCAGAATGACTTTCATTATAAATCCAGATTTATTTCATGGTCTGCTTGTGTTCTAGTGATTTCACCAGTATCTCTGTCTGTATGTACTGTATGTCTGTCCAGCCAAACTATGTCACAGCATCAGGCAAAACTGGCTGGACCAAATTTAATAAAACCTTGCAAGTTTCACTGTAAGTCAAATCAAAATGTTGAGTAAAAGCAATGTCATGATCAGTATATTATAACCTTTCGTACAGCATACATTCATCCTCTATGTCATGAGCAACTGCAGCCTATCTAATCTTCTCTTCCCTTCTCTTTTTCTTTCTTCCTCTCTTCCCACATGGCACTGTTTTGGGACATTAAGGTAAGTCATTATATTTCATTTTAAATATGTGTTTTGTGATTGGAGCTGAATTCATATTACACGATTAGCACAAACACGTCCTGGTGTAAATCCCAGCTCTGCTCTTTTAGCGGTTGGCTTGATTTACCCTGTACTGATTCCCCGTGCTGGCCAATACTAACGGTCACTCTAGCTCGTCTGCATGTCCGCGGTAGAGGAGCTGGAAGATCAGGGATGGACGTTGGCTGGATTGGTCGAGTTAAATGAGCAATTTGAGATGCAGGCCAGAACCTGGACACGTAATGAGAGCGTAATGACATTTGGGGCTGGCTGTGTTCGGGGTAATGTGGCTAAGCGATGCACAGAGAGGGACTTTGATGACCTGATAGATGTGGATTACTGATTAAATCCCCAAAGGTTTTGTATTTGGATTTGTGCGTATGTGTGTGTTTGTGGTTCCTTCATGTGTATGAAGATGGTGGTGTTATTGCTCTGATATGGATATGTTTAAAGCTGACCTTATCAACAATGCAGATTTATTATGTATGCCAAGATCTTTTAATGAATGAAATTTTGTTGGTGATGAATAAATCATCGCAACATGCAGCAACAAGGGCACTTCAGCGGCATCTCTTTTGCTTTGTGTTATTTTTCTCAGTAAAAACCTTCAAACCGCTAGATTTCTTTTCTTTTATGGAGATAAATCGCTATTAAATTTGTAACGCATTACCGACCTTGTGTACCCATCCACTCCTCTCGTCCCTATTAGTATTCCCCTGGCTTGTAAATTCCTCTGTGACTCTTTTCGAATTGAAAGCATCAATTACAATGTCGTTCCTGGCATGCTAATAAATCGGACTCATGCGATGACATACGCGGTTGTTTGCGCTAGTTTAGCTGAATCTGCATTTGATGCGCTCAAGCGATATCAGCGGCGCGTTGACTGAGAAAACTTTACACTCCTCAGACACTCAGTATGCTAATGCTGACGTGAATGATGGCCCGTGTCCTGCAATTTTTCATTTCTCGTTGTTAAGCAAACACAAGCTTTTCATGCATGTCTACAGTGTAAATGAATGCAGGGATTTGGTGCAAGCTTTCATGCTGTGTTTTTGATAAATTATCTTACACGTGTGCATGAAAATATTGCGTGGCTTGGTGGCACCAATTTGGTGAATCCTGAATTAACCCCTTAAACTCGATAGCTCCAGACATTCATTCTTCTTCATTCTTGTAAATAATGATTCATACCACAATAAAAACAACAATGTACAATAAATCCAGATGTGTTTTTTTATGAAGTTTAGTATGTTTCATAATATATTATACCACTGGGAATTTCTTTGAGGAGAAGTTTAACTTTTTTGGAAGGAGTCTCCAGTGTCAG
>JAOVVA010000052.1:24702043-24726617 GCA_028565275.1 Leiocassis micropogon | reverse complement strand
GTTTCATAATATATTATACCACTGGGAATTTCTTTGAGGAGAAGTTTAACTTTTTTGGAAGGAGTCTCCAGTGTCAGAGCGTTGTAGCAGGCAACTTTCCTAAAATTGTTCCTAAGAAGCTTCCTTTTTTTGGGGGGGAACTACCATGGTACAGAGATGTTGCGCAACGTTAAATGTAACTATAAATGGATAAAAAAATTGATAAAAACACACTTTGTGGTTAAAGGATGCTAGTGAACTTTACTGTTGTAAATTTAATTACTGATTAATTACCTGACTTGATCACATTAATATTAAATACATTTATTTTTAATGAAATAACATAAAAAAAAAACATAGGATATTCACAATGAAATGACAATAACGAAATAAAGTCTATTTGAGAATAACATTCACTGGACAGAGAGTTTTGTCCAAACTGCTAACACTATCCTAATTTCTGATTCCTGTTCTTCAATAATTTATCAGCTTCTATTCACACAAACTGGAAATGTCCCAGCAGTTGAACTTGGTCTCTTCTCTGTGCTTTATTAAGGCATTACGTTAAGAACTTTGTCCTGTATTCATGTCTAACATCTACCCAATTACTACTTAGCAAAAAAAAAAAAAGAAGTATTTTCTGAAAGTTCTACCTGCTCTTATGATTAAACCTTCCTAAATACAGTAAATATGTTGTACTGTAGTGTAAGACATATCCACCCCTAAAGCATGATGAATTGAAGCAGAAGGAGGTCAGCATTGTTTTAACTAGCACAAGGCCTTATAATGACCCGTACTGGGACCAGGAGGATGCTGCTGGATGGCATTAGTGGAGAGAGGACGAGAAAGTCTGTATATCATGCTCCATCAGCACCTCTGGGGCTTTTCATCACTTCCAATTACTAACATTCAGGCTGCATTGGCCTTTCCGTTTCAGATATCGGGTCAGGACCCTGATCCGACGTCCAAGTACGCTGGGGAGTGAGGACTAAAGAACAGAATGTGTTTCTATAAGAGCTTTCAAACTTCTGGCTAGTGACAGTTCTAATGGTAGTATTATGGCTGCATCCCATAATAATAATAATAATAATAATAATAATAATAATATGCTAGCATATGCACATAACTATAAAAATGTTTTGAAATAAAAGTTTGTTTAAACCACTCAAAATTATTAAAGATCTAAATTAAGCAAACATGTTTTTTAATGTGCATTTAAGAACACCTACTATAGTGTGGAATATTTCAAAGTTATGGGTGAAGTGAGGGAAAACTTTATACCTAAACCCCTAAATCTTGTAGCAGTTGAGCTGAGAGTGCTGATGATCCTCAGGATTAACATTTGGCCTGCTCTAGATAAGTTAAGTGCTTGTGATGGGTTTTTCTGCCTCAGGAGGTCAGTGAAATACACCAGAGCTTGAAATATTCAAAATCAAGTGTCAGAATGAGAATTACGCTTTATTGAGCAAGTATACTGGTGAATACAAAGACTTTGTCCTGACTGTTGAGCTTTTGATTTGCTCATAAACACTATAACAATAACGTTACAAAGACAAGCACTCTGTTGCTAATTTAACACAGAACTCTTATGATTTAAATTACTGCACACAGTTGGTTCATCTTAAACACAAACACAGCACTGTCAGTAATACACTCATGATGTTTGTGTGAGTAATTATGTATTCATAATTCATGAGAAAAAAGATGCATACCCAGGGTCTGGTGGATTTGACTCAAATACAGTTGAAGCGTCTGCTGGAGAGAGAAAGAGGTCAAGTACGTAATGGCCCAGGGTTAGGTTTTGGTGATTATTTTTTCTACTTGCTTCCTAGCTCCCGTGAAGGACAGGTCCCCCCCCATCCCCCCCCAATACCCTGTCAACATTCTGATTCTACCACCTGAACATCACCCTATATAGTCCACCACTGAAATCCACCACATTTTTTCCACTGCCTGAACTCCGCCACCTGAACTCATCCCTTAAAGTTCACCCACATACAGTATGTCCACCTCTTGAAGTCCACCTCCTAATTCCACCACCTGAATCCCATTGCTATGATCCACCCCTAAAGTCCACCACCTGAAGTCTTTGACCTAAAGTCCACTGCCTGATGTGCATCTCCTGACATACACAGCCCCCCTGAGTCCACCCCTGATGTGCTCTCCCTAAATTACTCCTCCTGCAATCCACCCCAAAGTCCAGCCCATAAAGTCCACCACCTGAAAGCCCCATGCCTGAAGTCCACTCTCTAAAGCCCACTACCTGATGTGCATCTCATACGGGAGATACGGCATGAAGCCCATCCACCCACCACCTGCTGACCACCCCGAAAGTGACCACCTCCCTTAAAAAGTCCACCCCTGAAGTCTATCCTCCACTTGCTCATTACTCGTCCATCCTCAACAGCTATGGATTGTTCAGACCACACCAGAAGGGCAGCTGTTGAACTTTCTGTCTGTACCATCTGGAGGTTAGGACCATTAACCCCTTCAGCCTATGAAATGATAGCTTTGTGTCATTGCCTTTAAGTGGAACATTAATTGCAGCATAAAAGAACAGGTTTATTGTTAGAAATACTTCAACAGCTGCAAATGACCCCCAGGGGTGAGAAGTAACAAAACATGCACTCTCATTACAGTACTTGAGTATGCGTGTCAATGGTACACTTAATGGTACACTTTTTTTTTTTGTAAAATTAAATCATAGTCATTTTATTTTTATTTGAGAATTTTAAAAAAGGAATTTAGTCCCTGAAGACTTTACGCAGTTTTGAAATCAGTATGTAAAAATTATTTAAAAAATATTAAAAATAATAATAATTTCCCAATTACAGACATGATCAAAAGCAGTCTCCTTATGAAACTTTTTTTTGGTGTATTAATGTTTTGTAGTGATTATCCTACATCTAAGCCCAATTTGTGCTAGCTGACTGTGTAGCTAGTAAACCAGCTCAGCAAACTAATTTTAACATTCTTTAGCTATGGCTGTTAATTGAGGCGTAATTCAGGTCAGTTGGTTCTTTGGACATAGAACATTTTCGTTTTATAGACGTAAATTTTTTGGAACTGGAAATTGCCACCCAGAGGACCTATTAACTCTCACTCAAGTCATGATCTTGAGCCCTACTTTTTAACTTTAACTTGTCTCTGTGATCTGTACTGTTTCCACCACTAATGAGGCCATGTTCATGTGTATGCAGTGAGTCAAGTGAAGCTTAGCTAATCTCTTTACCTGCTTGAGTCACTCTTCGCTTACACACACACTTACTGTTGGTTCAACACTACACACCGTTCTGTCATCTCCACAGGCCACGGTGATGGTGCGCAGGGTAATTACTGTCACCCCGCATTAAGATTTCAGCTGATTTTAAGCTTCCAACTGCTTCGCTCTGCATTTTAACAGAACAGCAGCGATTTGTATTCCAGTGAGCGTTCTTAAAATCGTCTATAATGTCTATGACACGCTGAGGACAAGACAGGGCATTTGCTTGCTCTTAATTGCTAAACTAATATGCTTTAAAAGCAGGGCAAAGGTTTTGTTGAAGTGGTTGGACCTTAAGGACCGGACTGGAATGTGTTTTAGTGTGGAGGCTGCTTTGTGTTTTTCCCCTGTCTGTTCGGGGTTTGTCCGGATTTTCCCCGTATTTATCCCTGTTTTTGTCTTTTGTAGGACTTTAATGTTGATGTTTCACTCATTAACCCTGTTCATCATTAGCATTAGCATTTGCCAAAGTCTATTACCTAGCCATAGTCTTTATAGTGTTGATGTTTGGATTTCATGTCTGTTTTCTCTAATGTTTAAACTTCACTTTATTAAAGATCAGTCTGGATATATTCACATCCTGGTCACATGAATGGCATGGCATTGCTTGCTGTACGCAAAGCTAAATTTTTTGTGGAGCGTCCCAATATCTGTATTTACACAGATACTGACAAAAACAATGGATCAGCTTTCAAGTGAAAATCCTATCCAATCTTGTACCTAATGGAGAAGATTGAAAGAAAAATTTGAAAGAAAATTTTGTTTTTGTTTTTTTGATTGTTTGTTTTGTTATGTTTATAAACACTTACCACATACATAAAAGTGTTTAGTAGAATACTTGAAAAATATATATTTGTTTTACTTTTTATTTAAAGTAAATAAATAACTAAATATTAGCTAAATTATACAGTATATAATTTACAGTACTGTCCAGAGATACTGATTTTTTTTTTTTTTAGTATCACTTTGAAAAGGTTTGTATTAGTTGTAATTTGTGGCTTAATTCACAACAGTGTAAAAAAGCATTTGTATCAAGGGCTCCGTGGAATTCTGGATTCTGATTGAACAGATGATGTTGATTCATTGTCTTTAGCAGCAACTCTATCAGTATGCAGCGTTATTATTTATATATGATCATTTATAGTAGCTGCTCATTCATGGCTACTTGTATCATGAACATGCCACACAATCTAAAAAGACTACAAAGCTTTTCTGACATGGGAATTGATTGGGGACTGGGGTCCTCAGTTTTGTAACAAGTTGTTTTTAATCTAGACAGAGAGCGAAAAAAAGGCTAGGGAGAAAATGGCAGTTTAGGGCTGCTACAACGTAAGTGAGAACATGGATATTTTTATTTCTTAGGCACTTATGGATTTTATCTGCCAACAAATAGAACTTTTAACATATATAACCCACACATGCAAACACACACATACTGTATGTATACAAAAATTCAATACTTTTTTCCAGAATGAGCTAAATAGGAGTGTGTGAATACCACATGTGAGAGAAAGATGAGATAGAGGGAGAAGTCTGTGGTCAGGATGGAGTGGAGTGGAGTAGAGTAAAGTAGAGCAGCTGGTTGCTCTAATGAAAGCTTGCCTTGATGTTGGCTTTGTGCTCCTCATAATGACGACCTTGGGTGCCATTATATTGGGAAAGAGGGAGGAGACCATCTGAGACTTGCAATTTAAACATAGACCCAAGGACTCTAATGAAAGGAGACCCTGGATATGAAGGGGGTTGTCCAGATCCTCAAGAAGAGCCGGAAACCCATGAGACATGTTGATTTTCATGAGTATGTGGTCAATATTTAGTCCTCTACTGAATGATAAAGTGACTGGAGCAGTAGACGCTTGTTAGAATTGTTCAAACTTACCTAAACTTAATGTTTTTTTAATTTATTTATGTTTTGTGCATACTGTATGTCATATATCATATACAGTATTTTAGACTCATTAATTGCAATGTGTTATATTACTTTTTTCCATTATGTTTTAATAATGATGATTATGGCTTGCAGATTATCATTGAAATTATAATCGAGAATCCAGGGTCTCAGAAAAAAAGTGAAAAATATGTTGTTTTTATGTACTTAATACTTGGGCTCCCACAAATTACTGCATCAATGCAGCATTGCATGGACGCAATCAGCCTGAGGCATTATTGAAGAACAGGTTGCTTTGATAGCAGCCTTCATCTCACCTGTATTGTTGGGTTGGGTGTTTCTCATCTTACTCTTGACAACAGCCCATAGATTCTTTAAAGGAGTCCAGATCAAACCAGTTGGCTGGCCAATCAAGTACAGTAGTATCATGGCCAGAAAACCAGTTAGTGGTAGTTTTACCACTATGTGCAGGGGCGAAGTCCTGCTGGAAAAGGAAATAATCATCTCCTTATAGCGTGTAAGCAGACTGAAGCATGAAGTGCTCTAAAATCCCCTGGTAGATGGCTGCATTGATACTGGACATGATAAAACACAGTGGACCAACACCAGCACCGCAAATCATCACCAACTGTCGAAACGTCACACTGGATTTCAAAGCCACTTGTATTCTGTGTCTTCCTCCAAACTCTGGGCCCTTGATTTCCAAATGAAATGCAACATTGATGTTCATCTGAAAAGAGGACTTTGGACCACTGAGGAACGGTTTTCTCCTTAGCCTAAGTAAGACACTTCTGATGTTGTCTCTGGTTTCGGTAGTGGCTTGATGCTCGGAATGCAACAGTTGTAGCTCATTTTCCGAAGACGTCTGTGCATGCAGTCCAGTCTCGGTCCACTCCCTGTGAAGCTCTCCCAAGGTCTTGAATCAGCTTTGCTTGACAATCATCCCTGGTACTTGTACACGTTTTTCTACCACACTTTTCTTTACTTTACTTTTCACTTTGCTTTAATACAGCAAATACTTAATACTTTTCTGAATTATCTTCCTTGTGGAGGGTGTTGAAGATTATCTACCGGACAAGTGTCAATTCAGCCATCTTCCAGTGTGTTTTTTATGTTCATTTTTTATTAAATGAACATAATTGTAAGTACTGCATTAATAAGTACTGCACCTGTGTTCATCTTTCACATGTATTGCATGTGTTTTTATTTTTCATGCATGTCTACATATGGTTTATGTGATCAAATATTCTTCACGGAATGTCATGGGTGTTTACAGTTTCAGGTTATCGCATGTTTTTCATATAATCACATTTTCCTCTGGTTATGAAATGATTTTTTTAGGATCTTTATCTTTCTCTCAGCTCTCTCCCTACATGTCAGGTATTTTTCCCTATCTCTTTCTTCACTCTGGGGCTAGGACGCTTGGCCGTAACTCAACACGACTGGCATTCTCATCAAAGGACAATCAGCAGTAGATTTTCTGAAAGTCTGTTCTCACGAACCTGCAGGCGATCGCGTTCATGGTGAATTGCGTTTTAGAGGGCATGATGATCATTCGTCATGGAGCTTACTTACAATACAATGTGCTCGCACTCCAGGCGGACTTTCGCTCTGAACAGAATGTCATTATCGGCTAATATATGGAAATGAGCCGAGAACAGATTCGGTGTCGGAGCGCTCTGTAAAGCGCAGACACGTCTTTGTTTGAATGCGGTGCACTGCATTTGTCTTGCGCTGAAGGTTAGACTGAAATGACTCGAGCTGTTACAGGGAGCAAAACTTTTTAATCTAAGTGCAAAGCTAGCTCCGGAGAGAATACATTTTTGATATATCGCCACTGAGTTGGTCACTAGAGCTAACGCTACAGTTTTTGCCATTTTAAGCAACAAATATTTGTCGCCTGTTGGGGGAAACAAATAAAGCGCGTTGGCGTTGGCCTGAAGGCCTCAGCTGGCGTACAGGGCCGTGTTTGGCACGAGCTCTGCGTTCACGACAGATGGAGAAGGGTCAGTTAAACACTTATATGGCTGCAGAGACAGGGGTGGTGTCGGCTGCCAAGGCAGCACTGGCAGCAGGTTGGCACAGAGGCTGAGTGATCACAGTTTCGGGCACTAGCATGGCTACTGAGTTAGCTTTCCTAGACTTAACTGTATATTATATTCTTATACTATATAATAACTGCTCAGATGGGATCCGTTTCCGTCATTCACTTAACTGAAGTACTGTATCTAAGGTTGAGGATTGTAAATAGAAATACAGGCATGGACATTTTGAGTTTTTTACAGATGTTGAACTGGTGTCTTGGGGGATTGAAGCAAACTATGCATCCAGAAAATATCTGTAATGTAGCATCTGTTTTGTAAGATGGCTGGAATATGGAGACTTCTTCTCAAAGCCGCACTGATGTTAGATTCTAGTGAGACTAGATTAAACTGTGACTCTCATTAGTCAAGCCAAGTGTAAGGAAATCAGCATTCCAGATGGTTCACGGACTTGTTTTTAACCCAGAAGTGATATTAAGCACTGTTCTACAATGTTCTACTGTTCTGCGATCCACCAACCAAATAATTTCGCCTCTAAATGTAACATGATGATGCAAAGTTACAGCTACAAGCACAACTGCTGTTATAGAAAACCAATCGATATCTTCTGACCAATCAGGATGGAGAATTGGTAAAAAAAACTGGCTGCAATTCATTTCGACCAGCTGACGTTATCATCGGGTACTGATGAGACTAAAACCGAGGTGAAGAAACTGAATGAGATCAAAATCATCCAAATGTTATCGATTTAAATATTTAAATACTTCAAAATCATCCATGTGGATGTTTACTGAAGATGTGTGGACACCAGAGCGCTGAGCTCTTCTGAGAAAACACATAAACGCATGATATTCAGCAGAACAAGAAGAACATGCGTAGAGAGAATGCGTCGAAACCACAGCCAGTCAAATCGAACACCTGTCCAACAGTTCAGCGCAGGATTATGCTTTCTCTCGCCGTCTCCAGAGCCTTCATTCCCTTTTTTTTTCCACTCTTATATGAAATTCCATCTCGGCTCACCGCGCCTGGGCGGTTGGAGAAGATAATAGAGTTTATTAAAAACCTGGCACGTTGGGTGTTTTTCGCGGGGAGAGAAGGCCAGGGTTATATAGGGATCATCTAAAATTCATCACAAGAATGTGCTCTTCTTAGCCGGATTAAAGTTTAATAACTCCTGACCCAGGCCTGAGTAAATACAATTTGTGGAGTGAGAGAGAGAGAGCGGGAGAGAGAGAGAGAGGGAGAAACTGACAGAGAGCAATGGTTAGATATTGTGGCTGGGGCTTTTTTTTTTTCTTTTTCTTAAACCGGGAGGTTGCAGTCAGGTGTGAGTCCATGCTGAAGCTGAGAAGGAGTGAGCAAATGTGTTCCTTTCCAGATAAGACCTCTGTGTGTGTGTGTGTGTGTGTGTGTGGGTGGACCATATAGTCTGGATGAGCTGAAATGTAAATAGATGGACCAAAATGTTTTTTGTATAAATGGGTAGGGAAAGATTAAAATGTTTTCTGTAAGATTAACATTCTTGGAAGGAGTCTCCAGTGTCAGAATTTCTTTGGAAGTTTTTGCTCAATATAATTTAATTACATTTTATTTGCATAGCGCTTTTAACAATGGACTTAGTCACAAAGCAGCTTTACGTAAAAAAAAAAAAAAAAGTAATGATAAAATCTTTTACATTTTAAATCTATACGTGTCTGTACATTGAAGATATTTGCAACAAAAATCATTTGCGTGGACGTAAGATGAGTTTGGCCGAGCTTGAGGTACAGTAACATATAGATTTAGTTTCATCGCAATCGGCCCACAGGAAGAAAAGATATGCTTATTTGGAAAACACCCTTATATCATAAAAAAAAATGTATCTTGAAAAAATCATTAGTTCATCTCAGAATTCAACAGATGGCGCTGTACATTTTTTAATACGCACTTATGAGTGTGCAATTGAAGTCTACTTAATCACACCTTCATTCCGCGCACTTCACAATAACATGGAAGTTCCTTCCAAAATTCAACAGATGCTTATCGTGCTTATGAGTCACAGGCACATATTGAAGATTTATAAATTCATAACTTTAACACTTTATACTCACTGAGCAAGCCAGAGTTGGCAAGGAAAAACTTCATGAGAGAACAAGATAAAGAAAAGGGAAAAAGGGAACCCGTCCTCGCCCTCAGGGCTTTTGGTAACAAAGACAATCTTTTTTTTGGTTTTGTCTTCTTAACTTCAAGAATTAGAAAAGAAAAAGTGGCTGTTGATGAGAACATTAACTTTAGTTTCAATGATGTTCACCAGCATGAAGCACAACTATAAAACTATAAAGGCATATGTGATATTCTTTCCTTCATAACAAATGCTGTAATATGAGAGAAATAAAACACTTCAGGATGTTCACTTATACAGTAGGACATTTGCTCTCTTCAAGGCAGCCCACCACCCTACAGCATCATTGATTATTTTCCTCATACAAACCAAGCTGCTGGAAATCCCTCGGTTAGTCGAGGTGTACCGAGGGCTCCAGGGCCGAGACGTGGTGTGTGTGGTCACTACTTAGAGCCCAGTGCATTGTGGGATTATAGTCATGGCTCAAAGCTCACACTCGGCTCTGTAATTATGAGATCTCTTATCCTCTGCACTCGCCCTGCCTGCACGAGCTCTGACGGCGCGTTCGCGACAAATCCTGTAATCTAGCCCAAAGTCTGGATTCGCTCGGCAGCAGGTCCGGGTCAGTTACAAAAGGGCGGCTGATGGAATGTGATACGGAAAAGCAGGGAACCCTGTAATCCTGCTTTAGGAGAACTCATACAGTGCTATCAGGTTTATTTTTCTGCTGACCACGATTGTCATGAGCAGCAGCATGGAGATACCTGCTAACAACAATGGCATCAGTTATAGCGTGTAGAATTCAGGGTCTTTTGAATATTGGTGGAGGAGAAGAAGAAGGAGAATGGCCGACGATGATGGAATGTTACTGAATAGCTTGAGGTTTGTGCTGTTGTTTGAACACATCTCAGAAGAGAAGACAAGCTTCCTGTCTTTAATGACTCAATGTCTTTTGGAAACAAAAGTTTGTGTACATCTATTTAAATAATCTAGTTAACCAAATACATGACGTTCTACTTAACAATATATGTGTTTAATAGAAATAAGGAAAAATCTATTCAGTTATTGCCACAGGTTTTTTGTGGCAATTCATGTATCGCCACCCTGACTCCTAAATCTCACTCACTCACTCACTCATTCACTCACTCATCATCTATACCACTTTATCCCAAGTGAATGGCCGCGGGGACCTGGAGCCTTAGAATGGGGAAAGACCCTGAATGGGGTGCCAATCGCAGGGCACACACACATACACACACAGTGTCATTCACAAACTACGGGCAATTTGGGAATGCCAATTAGCCTAATCTGCATGACTTTGGACTGTGGAACCGGAGTACACAGAGGAAACCCACCAAGCATAGGGAGAGAACATGCAAACTCCATGCGCATAGACCCAATACGGGAATCGAACCTGTAAGCTGAAGGTGCAAGTCGACAGTCTTAACCACTACGACACCGTAGTGCCCCCATTCCATGACATGGGAAGGGGGTAGCTCAGTGGTTAAGGCATTGATTGCACTACTTATCGGAAGGTCCCAGGTTCAAACCACTACCACCACCAGTTGTCAAGTTGCCACTGTAGGGCCCTTGAGCAAGGCCCTTGAACCTCACCCGCTCAGATGTGCAATGAAAAATGTAAGTCACTCTAGATAAGGGTGTCTGCCAAATGCCTAAATGTAAATGCTTCACCTTTTGTAGGCAGCATGTGTAACCCTGTTTTAACCTGTTGGGGCACAACTAGTAAAGAATGAATAAATGACAAAGAAATGTAAACAAGGGGGAAAAATACTGTATTATTTTGTACTGATTATCTGGTAATGATGTATTATCTGGTTATTTGTGTCTAAAGTGCTCAAGAAATAAAAACAAACCAAAAAAAGACGAAATAAATAAATAAATAAATAAATAAATAGATTCCTGCATGCATATCAGAAAGAAAGAAAGAAAGCCTCCAGTTAAGGCCACGTCCACATCAAGTTTAACTTAGATCTAAATATTAACCTCATACAGTAGTAAACCTGTAGGTTAAATAATCAGATCTGCGTTCTGAGTTAAAGTTGATGTGGGCGTGGCTTAAACTGGATAAACTTCTTTCTTCCATTCAGACATGCATGCAGGACTCAATATTCATTTATTTGTTTATTTATTCATTCTTTTATTTAGTCTTTGTTTGTTTTTTTCAGTTCAGGCCACACCCACATCAAGTTTTACTCAGAACACCAATCTGAATATTAAACTCATACAGTCGTAAATCTCTACTGTAGGTTAAATAACCACCTCATTTATTTGTAAAAACACCGGCATATGATTCCAGCAGCCGAATCATTGTAAGCTCGCTGACCCAGAGAACCATTTCCCCCCAGTTTCATAAAAACAAATTCTCCTGCAAACCTCAAACCCATCCTGAACTTTGTGTTCCCCGACCCTGGCACCTCCTGGCACTCCTCCAGCTAATTAATCTCTCTAATTGGTCCTGAGAATTGGAGAAATCCGGTTCGTCACGCCGGGCTCCCCGGTGGAGGAGGAAGTGATGGTGAGTGATGGAATGAAAGGGGTGGTGACACATGGAGCGTCTCCGCGATTCATCCTCAGAGACACGGCCGCGCAACAGTGAAAGGACCCCAGACAGTCGTTTCACTTTCTCTTTAATGTGACTAAGAAATTTGCCTTATTAAAGTCTGGGGATGTGAGTAAGTGCAGAGCCATGTTTACAGACTTGGTGGGGTTTTTTTTATTTATTTTTTCTCTCGCTGTTTATGTGATCTTATGGGAAGTGGTTACAAGGATGGTGGAATTGTGTCTATAAAGCTCTGCTGCACTTTTTGATTTTATGAAAACGGTTGTCATTCGAATGGACGCAGAAGGAAGAGAAGCTTGGGGCTGATGTGTGAGGTCAGGTAGAAGTGAATTCTGTCACGAACCATGATGATAAATGTACTCTGTGCACGCACATGTGTGTATGTGAGTGTGTGTGAGTCAGCCTCTAATTTGCTGCTTTAATTAAGGACGCTGATCCGCTCGTGCGGGCTGATTGGAATCGTGTGCTGCATGCCGACACTAATAAAAAGTTCAGAGAAGTACAAAAGGCAAACGCTGAACTCTCCTGTAAGTAGGTATGACATGTGATGTGCTGTTAACCCCGATGACCCCTGCTGGAGATTACATTGCACACAAACACACTCAGGGCTTTCACACTCAGGCAAGGGAGAAATAACACCATGGAATGAGCATCGCTCGAAGACGTAACTGTTTTTTTTAATATTATTATTATTATTATTATTATTATTATTTTCCAGGTTCATAGTCTGGAGTCTCTTCCAAACCTGTGCGGTGGTTCTTCCCTTTTAACACAGGTGTATTGAAAAATGAAATATGATAATTTGTACCATTTATGCTTTTAAAGAATTCTCAATTCTGATTGGTCAGCTGGGACAGTACTGTAGTGAAACTTTAGGTTTAAAAAGTATGTGCCTTATTGGTTCTGACTTGTGTAGCAGGTGCTTAATAAAACCTTCTGTAAACATTAATATAGTGGTAGTTTTCCTTATGAACACTGCCTCCAGAGTCAGCGGATGTTCCACAACACACCACGAAAAACAGGGTAACAAAGTATCAGCTTTATTTAATAAAATACTGCATTGGTGAAGTTTGTCATTTATATTTTATTTTATAGTTAGATATTGTATGATATTGGGGTATACATCCTTGACTTCTTTCCTAAAACCTTATATTTCTGATTACATAATAATAATAATAATAATAATAATAATAATAATAATAATAATAATAACAGTGGTTTAGAGAAAGAAGGCTAAAGAGACAGAAATGTCTGAAGTAGAATGTAGTTCTAATTGTATGTTCTTCCAAAAAAAAAAACCCCAAAAAACCCCCCACCAAGATGTGGCCACACTGTATGGTAGTATGAAGGACTTTCCAGTAGAGGGAGCACTACTACTATTCCTGATTGAAGAACTCTTCCTCTTTAACACACACACACACACACACACACACAGGAATCATATGGTAGGAAATCTGTAGCTACAGTATGCTCTTCTCCTCCTTTAAGTGCCTTTGTCCTAGCTGTGTTCTTCTGGCTTAGTGAACAAGAACATTTATTTATTTATTTATTTATTTATTTTAAATGGTCGTCATCATCCACAGCTCATGTCTCAGGAATAACATGATTTGTGAATGAAATAATGCTTCATGGCAAACTTGCTAATCGGTTTCATTATCAATGATTGATTTATGATCGACTAGCTGAAGTACCAGTACAGAGTTCACAGCAAGATTTTGTATCTACTGTCATTTCATCTTATTACAATCAGTGGGAAAGAGAGGGGTTTATGTTTACGCCAAGTTTTACTTATTTTATCACCAACCAAGTACACTCCCTGTTCGGTAAGCGGAGAGTGAATCACAGCTGAGAAATTGAGTAAAGATGAAGTTTAGTCTTAAAACGACTCCAACATGTTAAAATTCACTTATAGCACTTCAGCGCAGTTATTTCAGTGAAAGTGAAAATATGAACTAATTCCAGTAAAAATATTCAGTTTAGCTTCTCTAATTAATAATTATTTATTTTAAATATAGATGTAGCATTTAGATACATAATGTTGCATAAAGGAATGGTGAACATTGTGGTCTTTAGAAACAAAATCTTTAAAAAGATTAAAAAAAATTATGCATAAAAATTACATTTTGTAATATTTGATGTGATGTCTATATTTTTAAATAAAATTATACATAAATTTTATATGGTTATTACATTAAATATTTGTTTGATCAGTATAAATCTTTAAACTATTTAGTCTTTTGTTTTGTTTTATTTTGTTTTGTTTTGTTAAGCATCACAACACCAACAACTCTTTGTGAACAGATCAAAAGCAAGTGTGACATTTTTAAACTTTCTTTTTAAAACATTTTTCTTTTTACAAAGTGTTTGTTGTGTGAAGAGCTTGTTGTGTGTAAATAATTATTTTAAATATATTTATTTAAATTTGTTTATTTATTATTTTATTACACTTTTTTGTATTTGTTTACCCTTACATTTTTCCACAATGTTATTCAGTAAAAAAGAAAAAAAAATGTTTGCATAAGTTTGAAAAATTTATCCTGAACATAAAGTTTTTAAGCATTAGCAGCAGCAAACAGTTTTGAGTTTGTTTCTCTGCTCTAAATTGTGTTGTGATGTGAAGCTTTAATGAAACTCCCACTCTAACAAAAGATCTGGAAATAAAAGAAGCCTTCCTGAAGGCTGTGACATTCGTGTGAATGAAGTAAAATAAAAATATATATATATATTGGTTATTAGTATTACTATGCAAGATCTCAGAATACAAATACATTCACGATACTGTTCTCATGTCATTATTCTCGAGATTAAAACCTTGAACTTAGAGGGGAAAACAGTTCTTTGTGCGATTAGATAAAACCTTGAAAAGTACAGATTTTTAAGTTCACTTCTGTTGAAACACGATGTACAAGCGCACATAAATTCCATCTGATAAACATTCTGCAGATATGATTGTGTGTGTGTTTGTGTGTGTGTGTGTGTGTGTGTGTTTGTGAGTCTGTGTGTAGGTGTCTGTGTGTGTTTTTGTGTGTGTGTGTGTGTGTTTTTGTGTGTGTGTGTGTGTGTGTGTGTGTGTGATGGATGAAACACAGTACTGGGGTTAAGATAAAAAAAAAAAACACTTTGTATAAACACGGTTCCGGTACATCATTCAGTGTGTTGCGTGCATTCCTATTGTCTGTTTAAATGCAAAGAATAAGAAAAATTCTTCTGGAAAAAGTAGTGATTCCTGATCTGTGCTTTAGCATTTTTTCCTGTTTCTCATTTATTGATTGGACTATTGTAATGTAAGTTATAAATTATTATTAATATAATATACACTGCCTGGCCAAAACAAAAACAGGTTTGTTATTCAAAAGTTGCACAATCAAAAGTCCCGGTTTGACTTGAACACCCCTCGTATATTGTTACAATAGGCTTTCTATGCATTTATATCCAAAGGTTTGGATTATCATTTTGTGAAAAGTTACAGGATTAACTATGGTCCTTATATTCAACAAGCTGACACACTTATTAGAGATTATGAAGTATATTAGCAAAATACTTTATCCAATTATCAGATTTTATGAAGAATTTATCCGTTTCTTGACTCTGAAAATAGTCTAATCAATGTTTTTATGGTTAATTTTTGAAGAATCTGGGCAAATCTAAAATGTTCTCCACATTAGTTTCCCTTCTATTTTAATTATGAATATTATTAACACTTTTCAGGTTGGATTAAATTTTCAGATTTGAAATATATAAACAGTACCAGTCAAAAGTTTGGACACAAGTTTGGATTTATTTCCTACATTCTAGGAATAATGGATTTTTATCAAAACTAGAAAATAACACATTGCTGTGAAGCTGTTCTGGATCAGTTCTTACAAGAACAGTATTGTGCCGAGTGCATTTGCAAAACCCAAACAGCACCTCAGATTGGAGCCGTTATGAAGCTTTACAGAGCAGAAGTAGCAGATATACATCTCAATATCAACTGTTCAAAGGAGATTATTGTGTATTTTGGATAAACGTATTGTTTTACAGTGTAGAAAGAAATAAAAATCAGGAAAGGCCATGGAGTTAGAAAGTGTGTCCACACTTTTGACTGGTAGTGTACATGTCTTTTTAAACCAGGATTATTTGTAGATAAATGCACTCATTAGAAAGTGTAGGGTTTCGGGGTTTGTGAACTTTTGTTGTCAACACTCAGTGAAAAGAAGGAAAATTGCGTCTGCAATCTTCTTCTTCAAAAAAAAAACCCTTCGGAATGCGTCTGCAAACCAGAGGTAAAAGTTTGCTTTTTAGAAAGTAGCCATGTTACAAATATATTTTTTTTCTTCTTTTTATGGTGTGAGTGTGTGTGTGTGTGTGTGTGTGCGTGTGCGTCCGTGTGTGTGTCTCTCTCTCTCTACTGTGGCTCTGTATCTATCATGTCAGTCAGTGAAACACCGTCTGCATCTCTAATGTAAACCTCTAGGGGCAGATCGGAGCGTCTTGTATTTTTTAAGCCCGTCTCGGACTCTTTGTCTGTCTGGCCTGTGCAACATGCTTCCTGAATTCCTTCGGCGCAGCGGGTCTGGATGTGCCGGTTGCCATAGTAACAAGAGTGTCTTTTTAAAGAGAGCCCATATATTTACTTAATGCCTCTTGCCCTCATAACTGCTCCGAGGCCATTTGTCTTGCAGTGGGCAGAAGATGCTGGGGTTTAGCAGCATTCGAGCCAGAAGCCTAACAAGTCCTAAATGACTCCTGTCCTCCTCCTCCACCTTCTCACCCTCACGTCTCGTTTTTTTGTGTCTACACTTGTGACATTCTCTCCCACAGAGGGGCGCAGGGCACCGAGCGAGGACGCCTAAGCCTAGCTAACTGAGGTTAACATTACTGATCACTTCAAAATCCAGAATTTCACAAGATAATTCTTCAGCTCGTTTGTTTCATGTGCGGTGCATAAGTATTTACCCCCTTGAACATGGTCTAGTGTGACCTGAAACTGAGCAGAATTTAATTAGGATGAAATGTCAGAAATCTACAAACAATAGGCCAGAGTCTTGACATGTTGGTAAAAATAAATCAATTTATTTAGACATATTTTGATGTACAGTGTCCACACACATAAATCATTTATTTGAGGCCGTTTTTCTACACTACCTGTACGATATTAATACCCTCTTTAACACACATCAGTTATTAGCTAAGAGATGTAACACACACCTTGGGCATTTTTACTGCACATTGAACAGTGGAACCTCGGCATACGATTTTAATCCGTTCCCAGAGGTGAGTTCGCAAGGTGAAGTTCCCATAGGAAATAATGTAAATGCAGATAATCCGTTCCAGCCAAATAAAACCAATCAAACCATTTAGAAAAGACATAAATTTAGTAAAATATGGAATAAATCGATAATAAACCTCACTTAAATTTAATTTATGATTCTGCTTGGCACCAGCTGCTTTAAAATCTGCTTTAAAATCCAAACTGAAAGTGGCTCCCTTTTCTTCTTGCTGCCGTCCTTGACAACATTCTTGGGACCCATGGTGCTACGTCTTCACTAAATCTTGCACAAAATGCAAACAAAGATCCACAAACAATATGTATACTCGCTTTGCTTGGTTTTCCACTGACGCAAACAAGTTTTGAACGGCTCCCAGACGCACGCGCAATTTACCAGGCGACCGGTTCGGCTCGGTTCAGTCGTTCGTTTGCCGAAATGTTTTTACATGCCGAGGCAAATTTCTTGCAAAATTTCAGTTCTTAAGGCGAAAATTCTGGAGGGGACTTCGTATGCCGAGGTAGCACTGTTCATCTCAACACAAAATGATCTCATAATGTTGTTTTTTATTTAGTTTCATTTGAAAATTATTTATTTAGTTAGTTATTTAAATAATTATAATAAAACAGTACAATTCTAAAAATAAAAATAAAAATCTAAATCCAATATAATAATCTAAAAAAAAACATCTAAAATAAAATTCTAAAGATGATTAGCTTTCATACAATTTGCAATACAAAAACTAAACTATTCATCATTATAATTATTATGATCTAAATGATAAACTGTATTTACATGCAGACACATGATTACCATGATGCCATTAGCACCCTTAACTGATACAGTATGTAGTTTCATTGATAACTCCATTTAAAATGTATTTTGGAGCCAAAAAAAAGAGCAGAAATGCTTCGTCACACATATAAATGCGTAACTTAGCAAACCGATAGCTTCAGTTCTCCTGATTATTTTCACATGCCGTATGTCCTGGTGGACTTCGTAACTTATTCAAAAGGGGAAAAAAAAACAAGTAAAAACGCATGAAGAAGGTAATAAGGATATTAATGAGCAGAAGTTTGATTTATTACCATGACATGATCACTTCAGATGGTCTTCAAATATGTGAATTTTGTGGCACTTGTTAGCGTTAGCTTAATCACTGCTTCTGTTGCAAATGAGACGATGCTAGTGAATGGAACATGCTGCACTTTACGCTGCTTAAAATGATGATACCGCAGGTAACGTTAAGTAATACTGACATTTCAAGCTTTCTAATTAATAGCTAACTAATAGCGTAAAATGGAAAGTTAGTCCGCCATGTTGCTCCACACACCAAGTAGTGCCCTTGATCGGGGGTTAGAAAGAGACAGATTTGGGATTCAGCCATGTGTTAGAATCTAGTTAGCTTCGTACCTCATGTTAGCCATGAACAGACTTACTATTTTTAAATAGTGTTTTACTTTTATTAAATCATTGTTAATTTATAGATAAATAATGCAATGATTATTTTTGGAAGAAAATTGCTGTCACCTGGGGGGCAAATATTGCGAAAATGCTAAGCTTACAGTTGCTAAGCTTACAAGCACAACACACCAACGTTCGTGCACACACACACACACGCACACACACACATTGGCATTTAAAAATGTAATGTCCTCAAACATATGTTTCTAGGCTGCGCGGCTCTGGTTCCGTCCTACTCGGGGGTGTGCTTGTTAGACATCTGGTCCTTCTCCAGTCTGACTCCTCATTTATCTGGTCCCTAGAACTGGCGTAGCATCTTAGCGCTAGCCGAGCGCTGTCATTACACCGGGGTGTGCGTTTTAGGCCATAATTAAACCCTCAGGATAAAAGTGGAAACGATGCAGGCTGCTACCTTCCCATTGCAAACTAATCAGCTGCAAAAAATTACTTATTGATCTCTGGGAGCAGCGCAGAGGGGGGGGGGGGGCGTTTAGAGGCCAGGTCACTGTGTGTGTGTACGAGTGTGTGTGTGAGTGTTTATGCATCACTGTTTATAGAAATACTGTTGCATCTTCTTGTTACATTTCTGCATCTCAGAATTTGTTCAATATGAATCAATTACACACCGACGTTTCCTTTGTAATGGATTTCTTTCTGAGTGAATATGATGATAAACGTCACGCCCCAATGTTTCCGGTTCGACGTTTTATTCCTCTGGGCGAAACTTTCATTTCTTGTAGAAATGCAAGACGGGAAAAAAAAAAGAGTCACGAATAGATATGTATTTTCAAGCGTCTGATTTGTAATAATGCTAACAGAAGTTAGCGAGCGCTTTGTGCTGCACCTAACACTCCGACACAACACAATCGATTTGATTCGACGACCGACCGAGATGGAAATGTGATTTTCTTTCCTTCACAGTTGGACAGATTCTGATATAAAGAGATAGTTTGCATCTGATTATGTTTCGTTTCATTTCCAAAATGCAAGTAATAATCCAAAATGCACTCCTTTTTATTTTATTTATTTATTTATGAGGTTTGTTGGGCTGTCTTTGAGTCGAGCGTTGGTCTATAGGAGATGGATGGATTAATCACAGTCACTGGGACCACTGGGATGATGAGGAGGGGAATATGGGCTACTGGAGCTCCACATATAACTGAGAGACCAGTATGGAGAAAGCCATTAAGGCAAAATTGAACATTCTTAATGAATGCAGCGCTGGCGACGGCCCCGGTTTCTGTCTCCAGGCGCGGAATCTGCGCTGAGCGTTCGTTCCCTTTTTCTCCGCCGTCTCTAGAGATTAACTGTGAAAGATAGGTCATGTGGAACTCTCTTTTCTTGTTCCTTACTTCATCCTAATTTTATGGACCTTATGCGTTTTGTACTCTGTAATTAAGAGTCTTTGGTAACTCGAGTGTTTTTTTTTTTTGGGTGGGGGTAAAAATCTTGCTCCGAGTGAACAATAGCGAGGGATACAGAAGAACGTCACTGCTGGAGCTTTCGTAAGCGAGAGAAAGCTCGATGAATAATTGAGCGGCGGTGAATTGCTTAGCCAATTAAAGCGCATTAAATATGAATGATAAATCAATTAATGCTTCTGGGTGGCTTCAGGTGCTATCAGAGATGCTCAGTCTTAATCCACGTTCAGTCAAACACACAGACAGATGTGCGCTGTTTATAAAGCCAAAGTCCAGCCAGATGTTTAAACTGACTATACCTTTGGAGTTGTCAGCATTTACTGTACACTCTGGGTTCTGATGAGTGTGGTTTGATTGCAATGTTTAAAGCTTCATGAATATCCTGAGAGTTGGTATTGGAGCTTTAATAAGCAAGTTTATGGAAAAATATCATAATATTCAGTAATATTTTGGGGAGAAAAAAAACAACAAATATTGGGGTGTCTGGGCACTGGGTGGGCCAGTCTTGTGACGGGGTGGGCCTCTAGCCAGAGATGAAGCCAGACCTGTTTGTGAATCACACAAATATAACAAAATGACTACAAAAAATGTAACGTCTTGACTTGCTAATGCAACTAGTTACTAATAATTAAGGATAATTGTTTAATAAATGTTTTGTTAGACTCAAAATGTTACAATAATTCCTTATAATACATTGTACACCTTTTATGCATTATGCAAACGTTTAAATATTTTGTAATGTCATGACAGGGCAGAGAAAACAAGAGCAGAGTTACGGAGACATTTAAAGAACATGAAAGAAAAAGGTACAAAGAAGGAGAAAATATCTCCTTAAAACAGGTTTATACAATATTTATTTATTTATTTAGTTATTTTAATTTCAAAACTCTGAGTGACTCATGTAGGATACTTCCAGGTAGTTTAAACTGTGCCTAAAAAACACATATTTGAGCTCCGCCTTCACCGTCTAGATTTCTAATCAATAATGGACGAGACTAAATTTTGATATTCAATAATAACAAAGGAGGATTTCTAAACCTCACACCAGCTTTACTCTCAGTTTTGCAATTGTGCTTTTTTACTTTTTAAATAATCATTATTATCTTTTATATATCACTGGCGTATTCATACATCTATTTTAGACTGACACTGAGATTTCATTTACATTTAGATGTTTGGCGACTTACATTTGCACTACAACCACTAGAGCTACCTCTGACCACCTGATTTAATAATTAACAAATATTCTTACTGTATAAATTCAAGCACAAGGTTTCTAACCAACCATAGATGAGACTGCATTCCTCTAAACAGTAATAATGCAGAAGCCGACAGTAAAGACTACTGCATTCTATTTTTAATATATTCAGTATATTTAGTAATTTCCTGTACAAATAAATTAATCAAAACAAAGAGTACCAGTTTAGCAAAGGTTCTTCGTACATTGACCCGGATACACTACAACCATCTTGGCAAAAAAAAATAATAATAATGAGTGTGTGTGTGTGTGTGTGTGAGAGAGACTTGGAACTGTGCATAAAAGGCCCCCAGCCGAAGAGTCCTATTCTTGACAAATATCATGAGGTTCTGCTGCAAAATGGTGTTTTTTGTGTGCTTTCAGTAGAATATTTTCGCTTTTCTATCATGTTGATATCGATTATTATAAGCATGTATTTAGGTATTGTGAGAGATACATGCATACCAGTGCACGCACAAGTACAAATAAACACACACACACAGAGTGCAGCATCCGGCGCTCTGGTTCCGTGGGTAGAAAAAGACGGATGTCAGGTCTAGTTTCATTTAATAAAGAGGTCAAGTCCATCACTATTCCACTTTCTGTGTGTGTGTGTGTGTGTGTGTGTCTGCAGTAGGTGGGAGGTCAGGTACCTGTTTGGTGACATTTTGATGGCTGTTTGCCGGTTAATGTATGAACTGTTGTCAGTGTTTCTGGCCTTTTACCCCGGTGCTTGTGTACAGGAAACACAGGGAAACATGCTGACTCTCCTCATGAACCGGTCTCTTATTCTGATCTTTAGATATCAGGTTAATTTTTAAGATGGTTAGAAAAGCACAAGATGAGCAAGTCATCATACGTAAATATATAGACAGAATGATGAGAAGACAAACAGATAGATGGGCAGGTGTGTGTGCAGATAGATGGATGGGTGGGTGATTGTGTGGACGGATGGATGGATGGGTGGATAAATGGATGGATGGATGGTGAGGAGGGTGGAGATGTTCAGAAGGGGCCTGCAGATTGACAACTAGGTGGTTAGAAAATCACGAGATGGGCGAGTCTTCATAACTAATGCAGTACAATCGGAAATCTGAAATAAATCAGGCTTTAAGACAAATCTACAATCAAAATAAGTCAAATATAAAATTATCCAAAAAAAGTCACAAGATAATCAATTAACCAATGAATTGATACATAATACTAATAATAATAAAATTAAAATTTTAAGCTGATAGATAGATGGGCAGGAAGGTGGGGAGACAGACAGACAGACAGACAGACAGACAGACAGACAGGTATATACTGTAGATAGAAAGACGGATGGACAAACAGCCACACCATAGATGGGCCGGTGGGTGGGGAATCAGACAAATAGGTAGATACCCAGATAGAAAGACAGACAGATGGACGAATGAATGGATTGATGGATGGGTAGATGGGTCAGACTGACCCGTCACTTATCCAAGTGATTCTTCATCATACTGTATGACAGATTCGGTAGAGACCAGACCAGTTTAAAAACGTGCCGTGATTCAGCAGTGCCCTGAGGAAACGCCGTGAGGTATGAAAAGGAGTTCAGCTTTGTGCAATAATCACAGCCTCCATTACACATTAGCGCATGCTAACTCGATTATCAGGAACAGCCCTTGCATCAGGGCTACAGAGGAGAGTACGCTATCAGACACAGAACACACTCTGCTCTAATTACCGCCGTCCCGCACTGTGATTAGTCTTCATCTCTGTCACATGTGTGAGCTGCTCCTCGTTACGGCGGTTATCTCCTCCGCTATGTAGAAGAAGTGTTATAGAGAACGTGAGCCATCGATCGATAGTCCGGTAGCGACAATTAGCTCTCATTGATGCTAGCTACTTCTTAAACATGCCAACCTGGCAATTTTGTCAATATCGACATGTGTGTTTATATGTGACGATAAGAAGTTATCAGTGCCAATAAATATTCCAGATAATACCTGTATATATGTACCATAGGGCTGGTATTGCTGATTAGTCAGAAAAAGCACAATTGAAACTGTTTAATTGGCAAAATTTAATGGACAAAGTGAAAATGAATAGAGTTTGACAGCAAAATGAGATAATTACATTTTTGCAGCTTTGCATTTTTTTTTTCATTACAAACTGAGAGAATATTTTTTTGCATGCTTTCTTTCAGTCACAATGTGGTTAAAAAAGCACAAATTCCCAAATAATCTGTCAAAATTGTTTGAGTTATATAAGTGCGAATGTTGCAATTTAGCAAAACCAAGCTTGGATTGTAATTTTGTAGTGAGTCAGACTGTGAGTAGTGGCAGCAAATTACATCAGTTTTGTTGCACATAAAAACCTTTTTAATTATAGTGTTTGTTGGAGATCAGGAGAAACATCATAAACATCACAAAAACTTCACTTCACTGCATCCTCCTTAGGCTCTAGATTCACTTCGGTACATGATGAAGGCGCGCTATCATTGTACAGGTATGCACTATGCAACAGCTTCACTCACACACACACACACACACACAGAGTGTGGGTGTCACCGTGGTGCTCACACTAGTATCTCACATAGTTTTGTTAGGCATGCCACATGATGTTTAAACAACATCTAAATGACATAATGTCCTATTTCACAGAATGTATTGTGGATGTAAAGCGACCCATATATTACTGCTGGAGTGGATTTTTTTGCCACCAAAATTCTCTTAAAACCCCATTGAATGCACGCAAACTGTTCACAGCAGCCACTATGCAGCACAGCAGGTATCATTACTTCACTGACCATGATGCAATTGTGCTTTGTTTAAATGGAAGACAACCGTGTGTTTCAGAGTACAGTAATTTGCCAAAATAAGTCAAGTCCAAAAACTGTTTCAAAACAAATCAAAGAAGGGGTTAGTGTGATATTGTGTCTACAGTAACAGCTGCTTTTCTGTACAATGGACCCACCACATATACAGTATATTATTATTCAAAAGTTTGGGAGCACTTACAAATTTCTTTGTTTTTGTTTTGTGATTTATTTTCTATATTCTACAGCAATACTGGTGATTTAGAAACTATGAAATAACACATATGGAATTAGGAAATTATGTACAGTAACAATAACAATAACAGTTACAGTAGTTGTTATTTTTAAACACGTAAAACCCATCAAGCACCATGATAACACTGGCTCCCATGAAGACCTTCCCAGAAACAGAGGTGGATAGAGTAGCCCAAAAATATTTCTCAAGTAACAGTAAAAAGTGAAAAGATATTAATACTATTTCAATCGCAGGCCTCCGAGTGGCGCAGTGGTAAAGTGCTCGCCCTATCATCCGGAGATCGCTGGTTCAGTTCCCGGGTGATGCTGT
>JAOVVA010000052.1:24668241-24681143 GCA_028565275.1 Leiocassis micropogon | reverse complement strand
ATAACATAATGAATTTTATGATGAAGGCCTAATATGAGCTTCCCCTGTTTCAAAAGCTAGCAGCCGCCACTGGTTTGTACATACACACACACACACACACAGGAGACCCATGTGAATGTCTTAAAACGACTAAAAAGTAAATTTCGCATAATGGATCCACTTCACGAGCAACAACTAACTAGCGAGTTCCTAACAGAGGTCAACCTGCTCATGACTCTCCTGATGTCCGAGTCTTTTCATTAAACTAAATAACTGTATAATTCTGTTAAAGGTAGAAAGTTAGATTTTAAGATTTCCAGCTGTTTGTATCTGAGACAGCGCACCCTCACTGGACTGACCGACATCCTGATTGCAAATTGATGATTCCAAAGAGATTTGTCCACTTTTAGACATCAGTCTCATTCAATAAAAAAAGAAAAAAGAAAAAGTAGCTGTGAACACAGTTAATAATTTTGTTGCACACATTTACGTAACTATGTGCATAAAACTATGGGGGTCTGTATAAGTCTTGTTAACTTTAAAAAAATAAATCATGCAAAACTGTAAAAGTAAAAATAAAGCCTTATTCTCTCTCGCTCTCTCTTTGGCCCCATTTCTTTTATTTGATTCATTTTTTTTTGGTTGCTCTCTTCTCTACCCTGTGCTCTAGTTTTTATGCTCTTCCCTCGTTTATCTTCTCTTTTTCTCTCTCTCTCTCACACACACACACACACACACCCTCTCCTGCTCTATCTGAGCACACAGACGGTCTGAGTGTTTGTTTGGGTTGTTCCAGCTCCTCTGTTTGGCCTCCAGTAGGGAGGACAGGAAACTGGCGTGTAATTACTGAGAGAGGGTTATTTAAAGCAGACGTACATGCTTAAAAGGCATTTAATGATGGATGTAACTGTGCCTGAGGCGCTGGGATCGCACACTCAGCCCGACCTGATAAGATGCTTTAAAAAATATAAAAAATGCATTCCAGTCTCTCGACCTAATCTTTCACTTCATTTATTCAGCTTTTTGATGTATTTTGCTCTCTATCTTTCTCCCGTCTATCTGACTTTGGTCAGCTCTCAGGGTGGGCTGTGCATAATTCTGAGGATTATATTAATCAGAATTTGAAGCTAATCAAGAGATTTGTTGATTGAAATCTTAAAAAAAAAAAAAAAAAGTTGGACACCGAACAACTCAGCAATTAAAATCTAAACTCTGATTAAAGACTTGGATTATTTCTAATTAACACTATTGAGCTTCAGTTCTGAGTAAAACTGAACATTGTGTTTCCTTTGTTCTCTGAAGTGTATAGTGTATTTATACAGCGCCATTGAAAAGTTTTGGCACCCATGGTTAATGTTACTGTGAATAGATAAATGAGTGCAAAATTTATTGCACAAAGTTAAAAAGCTAAATTTTTCTTTAATATTTTATGCCAGATAGCTTTTTTCTTTCCATCTTTTACAATTTCCAAATATCAGATAGGCATTGGTGGCTGAGTGGTAGGTTTCTCGAATGCCATCCAGAAGGGCCAGGGTTAAATTTCGACCCAATGCCCGAACCCCAGCCACTGGGTGAATGGTATAAAATGTGAGGGTTGCATCAGAAAGGGCATTCAGAGTTAAAACCTGTGCCAAGTTGTTTGTGGACCGGATGATCCGCTGTAGCGACCCCTTGATGGGAGCAGCCTAAAAGACTAACAACAATAATTTCTTATATAAATTGGGCTTTCTGTGCTCTCTGCTTGGGCAGCACTCAGTAACACTACGTGTGGCAAGTATCACAGCTTGTAAACATTTCTTGTAGACAATTTTTGCCTATTCTTACTAACAAAAAACGTCTGTTGATGACATACTTGGTCCGTCCTTGTACTCACCGTCCTTTTGAGATCTGTTCACACATTTCTGATGATACTAAGGTCAGGGGATCATACGAGCCATGCCAAATCTTCACTCAAACTCTTGATTTACTCCATTGTGGATTTGATGTGTGTTTGAGATCAGTGTCCTGGTGGAAAAGCCAGTATCTTTTCATTTTCAGCATTTTACAAACAGTGTGATATTCCCTTCTACTGCAGAACCTTAAATATTTTCTTTTTAATAATGATATGTTCCTCATGGCTGCAACATACTGTATGTTTAAAACATGATCCATACAGTACGCCCCTAAAGGGACATTTTGGGTTTTTCTTTCCAAGTCTGTCTTAAATATGGAAAAAAAAAAAAAAAAAACTTCAGTTAACCAGGAAGTTAAGGTTCTACAGTGTTAATTTGAGGATCCGGGTTCAAGCTCTGCCCCTTGCTACCCAGGCACTGCATAAAGCCCGGATAAAATGTGAGGGTTGTGCCATGAATGGCATCAGCCATAAAAACCTGTGCCAAACAATGTGTGCGACCCCTTGATAAGAGCAGCCGAAAGAAAGTTTTTTTCCAATTAGTCATATAGCCAGCTCGTGTGAAACCAAAACCTGTTTAAATTGTACTAAATACACTGTACTGTTTAAAGATACCTACACAGTTTATCTCAGTGGGGCTGCAGACACGTTATATGAGTCTCAGCTGAACTTTAGAATGCATTTCTGCATGGAACGAGGATTGTGAAATTAGTGAAAAATCGCACGGTCAATGCACTGAGCAGAAAACTTTATAACAGCCAACACCTGTTCCGATGTATTTATATGCATCTGAATTTTAAGTTAGACTTGAAAAAAATCTGAACTATCCCTTTAATACCCTTTAAAAGAAGTGTTCTCTTCATGAAATTCTGTACTCTTTTTTTCCAAACATGGCCAAAAGCTCCTAGTTTAAAATCCCCAGTCTACAGGATTTGTTTCCAACATGCATCAGGCTTGTTAAAATGTTCTTTTGCAAACATATGATGCTGGACCTGGTGGTGAGGGAACAATAAAGATTTTCTTCTGATAAGTCTTCCATGCAGGTCACATGTTTGCAGCAGAACACCGCACCACAACTCCAGAGTCTGCTAAATATTCCTGAAGGTCTTTAGCCGTCAAAAACGAATTTTAGTTTCCTTTCTAGTAATCCTACAACCAGATCTCATTGAATGTTTTTTCATGGTCTTCTAGACCTCAATTTGCCCTTTATTTTTTTTCTGGGCATCAGTTAGCTTGGTTTTTTTCAGAGTGGGCCATGGCTGCTGATTGTTTAGATGCTATTTAAGGATTTGGATTGCTTATAAAGCTTTGAGTTTTGCATGCATCACCTGGCTTTTCCTAGTGACGATTGTTAACAAGCCAGTTAAGGTCTGATTAAGAGATTAAATCTGTTGGGACACCCAAACTTAAACATAATGCTTTGTTCAGTCTTAAATTATAGAGAGCAAAACTTGCACACTAATCTTGCTTAAAATGTTGAACATGATGTTTAGTCTTTAACATAATGCTGTCTATCTTCTACGCACTTAACTACTCACAATAACAGAAATTTTGACAAATTTTGCATTCTGTACTATACTGTATACAGTTATATACAACTGTATACAGTATATCTATAAATAGATTAATCGATTTTTATTTTGAAGTAAAACTAGAATAAAACTAGTAATTTTAAAACCTGGTAATTAAAATTCAATTATGAGAATAATATATATTAAACAACAATGAAACAATGTATATTGTCTTTTTTTTAATGTAATGTTATGTTGGCATGTTTGTTATTTGTTACACAACATTTGTGCAAAATAAATCAATTAAGGAAATTTTTATTTGCTCTGTAATTAGCGTTAAAGCTTTATCTTTCTTTTTCCACCTCCTCTCTACTGTATACGTTTTCTTTCTTATTCTAAAGCATGGAGTCTGCATGGCATGTTGTACGGATTTGATTAATTAGTTGTTGTGTTATTGGGACCAGGCCGGGCTGTATGGGGATGGCAGGTGCAGCTGTTTACACACTCAGCCGATGAAGACTTTTTCTCCTGGGTGAAGAGCTGAAGATCTGCTCCCGTAACGAGCTGCAACTCGCTTTCTCCGTCTGCCGGAGGAGAGCACTCTTTCATCAAAGAGGCAGGAATCTCATTAGGGAAAGAGAGCTATGGAGGAACAGTTGGACTTTTTTCTTTTTTTTTCTTTTTTTATTGGATGAGTTGAAACCTAGAGGTGTTGTAATCCTGGCTAGAGGATCAGACAATTTACACTACTGTGTTCAGATAGAAAGAATGTGTCAATCAAATTCATATTTATTTTTACTTGTTTATGTTTGGAATCTAAAACAAAAAAAGAAAAAAGGTGCCACTTTTCGGTTTTCCGGATTAGATTCCCACTGTGGCTTGGCATACCTGACTCTTCCATCCTGAAGCCGGAGCTCACCTGTGCACTCAGCTGTGAATTATGGGACAATTACCCAGCAGGCTTAGCCCATTTTCCCTCTGTCATTATAGCAAGGAGCGGTAATAAAGCCGCTGGTTCTCTACATTCTCTCCGACATCCTCCTACCCCGCTACCTCCCCCACCGACCCCCACCCACAGAATTACAGGTGGGAAACAGCTTGCCTCTGTAGTGGATTCGGCCCCTATTGCCTCCATGGGAGGGTTAATGGCATGGGGGTGGACTATTATTTTTGGATGGGACGTGGCTACAAATGGGAGAACATCCTAACAACGAACCATAGTCAGGATGTTTAAAGAGCTTGGTTTTACAGTTTTGGTTTTTTTCCTCTTTAGGGCAGATGTGTTGACCTTCAGGCTTAGCTTGGCGACCGTTCTATGATGTTTTAATGTGGATAGAATTATCAGGTGCTCTTCGTCGTAAAGGGTGCTTGGTTTCCCAGACAAATCATGATGATCATCCAGACAATCACTGAGCTAACCTGCTTGTGGGGAGGGGAAAGGAGGGAGGGAGGGCTTGAGAAATGGAGGAAGGGTTTTATCCTGAGCAAATGAGAACTAGACGTTCTGGAGAAGATGAACAGTAGTAATGTGTTTGTGGGTTGGAGGGTGGAGTAATAAGAAAAAGAGACGTTAGACAGGGGTTCTGGGGTCTATCCAATCTTATCCAATCTTAGTCAGGGTTGTGAGTTCATAATGAACCATTCAGATATTTTATCAATGTGATTTCTTCAAGTCTTTCCAGCCTTTTGAAGAGAAATGAACAGAACAGGAGTACAGTACTAAGTGGGTTCCATGTATGTCAGGAACATACTATCCAAGAGAGTAATGAACTTCCAAAGGTAAAGGATGTCACCTCTCAATAATAAAACATTTGTACCATGATTCTTAGCTCTGTAGTAGAGCTTCACTGGTGATGCAATTTTTGTCTGAAGAAAAGACTGAAGAAGAGCTTAGAGATTAGGAATGTTGGTTTCTGAATGAGGCGGTGAAGGAAGAAAAAGAAAGAGGTTAGGTAGATGAAAGTCAGGTACTCTTCAAAGCTGTTGAAATGGGGAGGAGAACCCCTTTAAAAAAAAAAAAAAAAAACTTTGCTAGCTCCTGCTCTGTAGCAAGAATAGAAACAGAAACTGGATCCACTGAATGGTCTTACATGGCATTTCAAAAAACGTGTTTATCTTTCAAGCTCCTCAGAGGTCCAGGAAAGTCAGTAGTGGTCTATTGTCTACATCTACCTTGGTCACATGCTAATAAATAGAAATTCTTAGTCCAAAGCACTTGCACCGCAGACTCCTTCCATAATTGTCGAACAAACAATAGATCAGCAAGTCTTGGGTAAGCTGCTGCATTTAAAACAAGTGTATTATTATAAACCTGTGATTTGCAACTGCACCATTGTTACCTATCACCTTCCAACCAATCAGAATCAAGAATTCAAAATCCAGTACACTAGAGCTACAAGCTACTGTAGTGTAGTATCTATTATGCAAAGCCTTGTTTACTTAACATGAATTAAAGGTGTTCCTTCATCAGTGGCTGTTACTCCCTTGAGTGCTCATTTTGTCACATCCAGTGCCATACGCAATGATATTCATATATTTCCATAAAGAGCACATTGGTAATGTTGCTTATAGCTGCCTGGGGCGGTTCCTGCCTATTTCCGTGTGCTCGGGAACGGCTGCAATGCGACCAAGCTTCTCATTAGCTCCCCGACTGGGCTTGGTTTGGGATTTCCCTCTCATAAACAGTAATTGAGGAAATCCATAGAACATTCCCATTACCTCCAAACCTCACACAAGAGACTGGGCTCTCTCTCGTTTGCTGGTTGTTATTGCGTTGCCATGGAGATTGCATGGAAACCGACATGCCCTGGGGCACTTTAGGTGGCAGTGCTATCTGCTCTAATGGGAACCAGTGAGAGAGGTTGGAAATATGTTTGGTAGCTCATATCATATGTCAGACTTGATTTACAGCGTATTTTTATCTCAACACCGTGTAAAGTGTAGTAAAATAACTTAAAGCAGAAAATTTGTAAGAATATTAGTTTTTTTTAAAAAGCAGGCAATATGTGAGGAGGATCTTTTTTGTTCTTTATCTCTGTGATTTTCCTCCCTACCGCTCCCTGATTGGAATAAATCAATCCTGGAATTGTATTAGTGTTTTCACACCAAGCTATGTCCATACATGTATCCCTGACTATGATGAATCTGCAGAGCATTTCCTTCACTTCCTCCAATCTCGTTCACACAAATTGGACTGTTGATTGGGTGAGGTCATGCTCTAGTTTATTACATGAAATAAAACCTGATCAATCAACATTTGAGTTCCACAAAGGGCCAAACCTTCAGAGACTTCCATGACCAAGCCTTCTGACAGCAGGTACTTTGACGAGATTGTCTTTATCTTTACAGGGATATCTTGTGATTTCACAATTAGGGGGACATTTAAAAAAAGAAATCTTTTTTTTTTTCATGAAATTAATAAACCAGAGAATCATTTTTTGGGAGGCGGGGTCACTAAATTCATAACTGAATGTCCAAGTTTTTTTTCACATCAGTCATGTTACTGAGAAAATGCTAAAACTGGAGACTCCTTACATACTGTAACTGCATAAAAGGTAACTTTCCCCACATTTAAATTCACTTTTCAATTGAATAACAACACCATTCTTTGAGACTGAGGTGATATAAAGGATCGATCATGCAAGTCACCGTGTGTTACTATAGCAACTAGGGAAGCAGTGATAGTAATACTGTTTCTGTAATACATTATTACTCCCAATCCAGAACTTTGTTTAATATCAGCTCACTTACATTATAAAGAATAAATATGATATAGAACATAATATAGCAAGAATAGACATTTTTTTTTCCATGAAGGAAACATTCATTCATTCTCTATATCGCTTATCCTGTACACGGTCACAGGAAGCCTGGAGACTATCCCAGGAGACGTCTGGCACTGGATAGGGTGCCAATCCATCGCAGGACACACACACACACACACACACACATACACACACGCGTTCTGTCGTGCACTCATTCATACACTACAGGCAATTTGGGAATGCCAATTAGCCTACTGTGCATGTCTTTGAGCACCCAAAGGGAATCCACAAGCACAGGGAGAACATGCGAACTCCACACACACACAGAGACCTGAGGCAGGAATTAAGCACTCAACCCTGGAAATGTGAGGCTACAGTGCTAACCACTATGCCATCGTGCCACCTAAAGGACACATAATCAGTATTAAATATACTGTTCAGTTGTGTTCCTTCTTGATTGATTAATAATAAAAAAGTATGTTGATTATTTTTCGCATTAATATATCATGTCGGTATTGATGAGTACCCAGAAACACAAAACCTTGTACTCGATCTAAAAAAACAATTAGCATGTATGCATTCCTACTAGTTTAATTTATTAAAACAAGCACATTAACATAACCATGAGATTTGCAGCTATCAGAACTTGAATTAATTAACAAATCAGAATCGAGAGCTCAACAGCTCTGTTGTATATTTTCTCACGTGACAACCCGGGGATGTTTGTTGAGTGTCTGTGTGTGTGTGCGTGTGTGTTACAAAATATCTCTTAATACCCGATTGGTGACAGCGTAGAGCCATTTATAAAATCCTGATCCACGCTAAGCTGACAGGAATGCTGACGGAGGTGTCCCGGGAAAAGATCATGCCTGGAATAAAGATCCAGATCCGCAGGTAGCCGCCGCGGTCCACCATCCCCAGGTGTCATTACTGATGCTGGAGCTGCTGAAGGGGGTGTTACTCCTACCTCTGACACCACATTAATCACCCCACGCCCCGCCAGCAGACTAATCACCATAACGTGGGCGCCCCGAGCTACAGAGGAGACGTGAACGTGTGAAGGATGTCCGGCAAACTGCTTCCTGTTTGCCTCCACTGCATGAGCATGACTGATGGAGTGCTCAGAACCTCGCTGACCCACCACACGATTACATATCTCTGCACTCCCTCGCCACGACGAATTAAACCCCTAATTTAGCCCACAGGTTTTTTTTTTTATTATTATTATTTCAATCTCGCTGTACTAGTCTTTCTCTGTCGATAACGGGGGGGGGGTATCCAGGAACAAAGGATGTTGTGCTGCAGGAAATTAAGAGGAATATAGGATTACCCATTCATATATACCTCTTAATTTCCTGTTTACTTGTTTAGTTGGGTAAACATGTTTTAGGGTGTTTGGATCATTTATGTGGTTATGAGATTAAAAGGATAAAACAGGGAGCTACATCTGTAAAGCCCTTGGGATGGCATGCTGGTTATATTTTATAAGCTGGATGCGGCCATGAAATTTAGAATTAATATTTAAGGACAAATGACCCTCCAGTATATCTACATCCACTTTTGAATTACTTTTAAATGTAAAATTTATTTAAAATAGATAGATTTTTCTTTTTTTTTCTTTTATTAAGCACTGAATCTAATTGTAGTTTTAAGAATGTCGGGTTATTGAATAAAAAAAAATCAATAAAAATGCAAAAAAAAATTAAGGAAAAAAAACTTGTTCAACTTGTATTGAAGTATTTTTTCCATAGATATTTTTTTAGTTTTTCATTAATTTATTCAATTGATTTCTATTGTTACTACCTCTGCTTATAATAATAATAATAATAATAATAATAATAATAATAATAATAATGTATGTAATGAATTTTGATAAAATAACATTTGGTATTAAATTATGATCCACTTTCTCATAAACATTTAGACTTTTTTCTCTTTCTGCTGTTTGTTTGTGTGTTTGTTTTGTTTTGTTAGAGATAATTACGATTTAACTTTAATTAATAAACTAACTTCAAGCCAATTTAGGCCTTAAACAGAATTTAAATTTTTCAATTTTCTGCCTGTTTGATGTCATTAAACATCTTAATGTAACATAAATAAATTAACTATGGGTGTGCAACCTTTTTTATGCGCTTAATTTACTACCTGTAATACTTACATCATATTGAAGGTCTAACCCCAGTAATGAACATGGGATTGTGTTTTTAGGTAAAACAGGTGCAGATTTATAAATGTATTTTTTTATTTTCCGCTCAGAAACCAAGCTTTTTTTTTTTCTTCAATAAATTTTATAACAAATCAAACCTAACAGTGAACATGGATTGCCCAACGCTTCAGACCAAACCTGCTTCCATTTCAGCAGCTCCAACCTCAAGGTGTCTTTTGATTGGCAGCCGCCTCCCTGCTAATTGCAAACAACTGCATTAGTGGCAGAGAGGCTGATTTGCATGCGTAAACACTAGAGTTGCCATTATCAGCCGTAATAACAGCACGCACTAATCAGAGGCTAGAGTGTCACTCAGCACACACCGAGGAAAGAAATATGTTGTTTCCGCTAATGTACTGCTGCATTTTGACTCTCTGAAGCTCATAGGCTGACTAATGCTGAAGCAACAGGAGCTTGTGGTGTCATAACACATGACGTTTTGAGAATAAGTAACAGGTGCTTTAATGACTGATGATAAAAAATCAAATGAGTGCGTAAACATCACCCGGAAAGTTTCAGGCTCTGGCCAGTGTTTGTCTCAGTCCCAGTTTCATAATGTTTAATTCAGAACCATGTGGTGCCTTTGGTGTGAAATTAGAGGTTCCTTTTATGAACTTGTTCCATGTTAAAGATAAAACTATACCCTATCCAAAAAAACAATGAACATTTTGTAGAACTTTGCATTCTTAAAAACAAGCCCAAAACTATTGTGTTATTTGGGTTATTCAAGTCTTATCATCTATACTGACATATCCTCTATACATGATCACAGGGATTCTGGAGTCTATCCCAGGAGACTTGGGGCACGAGGCGGGGTACACCCTGGATTGGGTCCCAATCCATCGCAGTCTCACACTCTATGGGCAATTTGGGAATGCCAGTTAGCCTAATCTGCATGTCTTTGGACTGTTGGAGGAAACTGGGTTACCTGGAGGAAACTCTTCATACATGGGAAGAACATGCAAACTTTATGCACACAAACCCAGAGACGATAATTGAACCGGGACCCTGGAGGTCCCGGACCACCATCCATAACACTGTACTTTTCTTTGGCTAATTCCTCCTAATACTGTTTGAGGAACTCTTTCCTACGAGTGTACACTTACACAAGAAAAAAAGTATCTAGAATCCCAAAGGCTTCTTTTATTTTGAATTTTCCTCAAACAACAAAATTCCCATTGGAATTCTATTAAAACTGTTAGCCACCGGAAGAACCCTAGAGGAACCCCTTTTTTAAATAGTGTGCACTTTGTTAAAATGTAGAATGTAGAAATTCTTAGGTTTTACTTTATGGAAGAACATCTAAAAGTCCCACAGCCTTAATGATGGTTACCTCTTATAAGGTCTTCGGTAAGGCAGAGTTCTTGAGAAAACAAGTTATAAGTGTGTAGGCTAGAGGTGGGGTTTGAATTTGTACTCTTTTTTTATTTATACAGATGTCTCAGGAGATCAGGTTGACATTTCAAGCGTTAGAGTATACGTATGTTCTTACAAAGAAAAAAGGTTCCATCTGAAGATTTTTTAGTTAGTTTCCTTTTTTTAAGTATTATTATTATTATTTAGGTAGTTTCCTTTTTTAAGTATTATTATTTTAAAGAAGCGTTTTATGTAGAATCCCATGTTTTCTGTAATGTTAGCTGGGGATCAAGAATTAAGCCAAAATAGAAAAAGAAACAACGGTTTACCTTCCACTGGCAGTTAAATTTTTCAGAAAGTTAGAACCTTTTGTTGCGTAGTGATTTTTATACCAAAACAAAAAGACCTCCACTAGAAACCTCTGGAACAACAACCCTTACAAGTTATATAACCTTACAAAAGAGGGTTAACCATCCAAAAACAAATGTAAGAACATTTGAGGCTTACTGTCCTAGAGCAAGGTGGTTTAGTGGCATTGTGGTTAGCACTGAGGCCTCACACCTTCAGGCTTGGGGTTTGATTCCTTCTTCGAATCTGTATATGTGGAGTTTTAGTGGGTTTCCTCCAGGTACTCTGGGTTCCTAGCATAGTCCAAAGACATGCAGATTAGGCTAATTGACTTTTCCAAATTCCCTGTAGTGTGTAAATGAGTCTGTGTGCTTGTAACCTCTGTTATAAAATTACATTTTATTTGTAAAAAACGCTTTTAACAATTGTCATTGTCGCAAAAGCAGCTTTACACAATCAAAAGAAAATTATGGAAATTTGTATGAAATGTGAAAATATGTATATGTATCAAAATGCTCAGATTGTCCCTCGTGAACAAACCGAGGGCGACGGTGGCAAAGAGAAACTTCCTGAGATTACTTTCAGACTTGACAGACTCAACTCATCCACATTTGGGTGATAACAGACAGCAGGAATTGTGTAGTTATACTGTGTGTTAGGCAGGATGTATCCTGCCCTCTGCCCCGGGTCCTCTAGGACAGGCTCCAGGCCTCCTGCGACCCTGAACAGGATGAGCGGTGTAAAGAATGAGTGACTGATTTGTTGGTTTGTCTCTTTAAGCTAAAAGCTGTTATTAGATAATTAACATTTAACCATTTTAAGAACCAATGAAGTTTTTCACGGTTACAGTATATGGAACTGAAGAGTTCTTTCGTTTGTTCATTTAAAATAATATTTAAATGTGGTATTTATGATACTTTTAATTTTAAGCCTATAAGCCCCCTCAGAGAGAAATAACTATTAACCATCAAAAAAAAAACCTTAAAGAGAATTATCTAATAGCGTAGACTTATAATGTCAAATCTAGACAACGGATTCAACACTGTAAGTCCTAAAACACTCAAGAGAGCCTTTCCCTCACAGATAGGATAACTTTAGTAAGGTAGAACGCTTAAGGATTCAATTCTTTAAAAGTGTCCACAAACTACAGTAGTTCTATCCAGAACACAAAAGGTCAAGAAAAACATGTTTGAAGTCCTAGCCCTAAAGGGTTCCGTATGGTATAACCCTTGAGGAATGCTTTAGGGCTGGGGTTATCACTGGTGCCAGTTTTTGCATGGATGTTTTACAAAATTAGGTTCTAAAGTCTTTTGAAGCCATTAAGCTGTTTACAAAGCATTCCACACTATGGGGAAGCTACAGTATATACTTACTGTATGGGTCTGATATGACCTGCATCCAGGTATAACATAAGGCTTAGATAGAAAAAAGGAAAAAAGAAATGAGGCATTTCAAAAAGTAAGAAAGAACGAACATAACACTGTATTCCTCTTCATAAAGTTCCAGGTAGAACCTCTTAAGCTCAGAATGTTGATTAAGGAAGTGCATTAATGAGCACATTAAGTAAAATTGAACATAAATGCCAGATGTCGCTTGGTCAAACAAAAGCATTTGTCGAAAAGACAACCACGAGTCAAGTCCATCAGGCCAGAACCATTTAAGCCTTGTATTGCTGAGGTTCCACTGGCTGAACCCTGGCTCCCCGAGCAGATGGTCAGCAGACAACCCCTCGGCTCGGAGGCTGAGAGATGATCAGGTTTGATGTGGTTATGCGCACGTAATTGCTGAAATGAGCTGACAGTCACCAGGGTGTGATTTGTTTAGGTGGGACTAAAGAATGGGTTGGG
>JAOVVA010000052.1:24634401-24659781 GCA_028565275.1 Leiocassis micropogon | reverse complement strand
AGATAGATAGATAGATAGATAGATAGAGAGAGAGAGATAGATAGATAGATAGATAGATAGATAGATAGATAGATAGATAGATAGATAGAGAGAGAGATAGATAGATAGAGAGATAGATAGAGAGAGAGAGAGAGAGAGAGAGAGATAGATAGATAGATAGAGAGATAGATAGAGGGTAAAGTACCTTTAGATTTGACTGAAAGTTCAGTATATGGATACAGTACATAGTTGTAACCATAATGACTTGATGGCGTTATTTACTTATTTATCTGTTTATTTATTCACTGTGAGTGAGACTTGGTGAGAATCCCGCACACACTTGATGGAGCAGTTTTGCGCCTCACAGCTGGAGCAGGTCCCAGAGCTCCGCGTCCTCAGGTGCGTAAACTTGATGCGCCACAGAAACCGCAGCGCTTAGACACCCGAAACCCCCCTGTCTCTCTCCTTCTCGCGCGCGAGTGTGTGTTCCTTCATCTCCCTGTGCTCCATCCTCCATCCTCCACCAGTCCTCCTCACCACACTCCTCCTCCTCCTCCTCCCTTCTCTCGGCTCCAGCTTGCACGGCCAGTTGAGTGCTGAAGTGCGCTCAGAGAGCAGTGTGTACTCCCTCTCCCTCTCCCTCTCTCTCTCATACATCTCACACTCACATTACAGTATAGTACACCACTGCTGCTGGACTTTGGCTTGGACTCCTCTGGCACAAGGACGAGATGTTTCCGGTTTCGCGATGTTTCTGAATGCCGCTGCACATTTTGGAGTTTGGGGATTTTTTTTCTTTTATATACAGTTTGTTTTTTTTCGGCTGATTTGCGCAAACCTGGAAAAGGACAGCATCACTTCTTCTAGATCTTACGCACACTACTGTACCTTGTAGTTCACACACACAGTCCTCTCGGGTCACTCAAACGGATCTCAAAACAAGTAATAATTATATACATATATATATATATTAAACAAACAAAAAAAAAGCTCACATGTAGAGTTCCGGGATCTTGGAGCATCATTGCGCGCGGATTTCATGGAACTCTCTTACGCCAGTGTGGTTGTGCGTGCGTAACGCTGCGGGTTTAAAGCATACACACTTATACACAGAGTGTGTGAGAGAGGGACACACGCGGAGTTTTGCCGGAGTACCCAGCGTGTGCGCCCCCGGATCACTGGCTCTCCGGACACGGAAAAAGGGAGCATGATCCCGGTGCATGCGTGTCCGTCTCCACCCGCTTTCCTCATTCCCTGAAAGAAGGACAGAAATGTGTGTCTGAACACACACTCATATATAAATACACACATAGAAAGAGAGAGAGAGAGAGAGAGACGCGCGCACTCAGACAAGCAGACAGACAGAGAGAGAGAGAGAGAGAGAGAGAGAGAGAGAGAGAGAATTAAAATCGTGTGTACTTGGATGTGGACTATGCCAGAATGGGTCCTCTAGCGTGGCTCTTCCTCTGCGGATTATTTCACTCTCATGCTTGGGGTAAGTTCAGATTCACTCTTTCCAACCTGAACCTCGAACCTCGTGAACGCATTAGATGAGTGTGTGTTGGGTTTGGGGAGTGGGGTTGCATTGAAACACACCCCTGGTTGCGCTTCTTGGTGCTGGAGCGCGCTGTTTGCGCATTTCTCTGGAAAGTTTGTAATTCCTGATTATGTTTTTTTCTCTCTCTCTCTCTCTCTCTCTCTCTAAATCTTTGTTTACAGTTTTAAGCTGATTGTAAGCACAGGAAATTGTTCTTGTGCTCGTTTTTTAGGATTGTCATCAGGTGCTTCAAAAAAGGTGCTTCATGCACCCTAATAAGCAGAGTGTATTTATAATCATTTCTCTTGAATGAATGAATGAATGAATGAATGAATGAAAAGTCCATCAGTGGAAAACTAAAAGTGCTTCATTTTGTCTGAGAGTGTTTTAGGTTTCATATCCTTAAGATTGGCGGCACGGTGGCTTAGGGGTGGTTATCACTGTCGCCTTGCACCTCCAGGGTCCGGGTTCGATTCCCACCTCGGGGTCTATTTGCATGGAGTTTGCATGTTCTCCCCGTGCTTGGTGGGTTTCCTCCCACAGTCCAAAGACATGCAGGTTAGGATAATTGGCGTTCCAAAATTGCCCGTAGTGTGTGAATGAGCGTGTGTGTGCCCTGTGATGGATTGGCACCCTGTCCAGGGTGTGCACCGCCTCATGCTCTAAGTCTCCTGGGATAGGCTCCAGACCCCCTGCGATCCTGTACACAGGATAATGCGTATAGACGATGGGTGAGCGAGTAAGTGATGCTTAAGATGAATTATGAGATTGATGGAAATTACAGAACACGTGCTGTTTCAAATCCACGCATTTCCTCTGTCAAAGGAAGGAAAAAAAAAGAAAAAACAGGTCCAAAATAATAAAAGTTTGACTTAGGTGATACAATGTTGTTGTTGTTTTTTTTTCTAACATGCGCCAAAATGACCATGCTGGTGTGTGCGTATGTGTGTGAGATATCCAAATCTTACTGTACTGACAGAAAAAGAAGGGTGTTGCTCTCAGATGGAGACAATGAACTCCTACCCAACGTGTTGAGCGCATCCTGAATCACCTCCTTTCTCATCCTGCTGCTCTCTGGTTTCATCCGTTACATACTGCATGTTCAGTTCGTTTTATTCCAAGACACCGTGTTATGTGATGAGTAAATCTGACACTGAGTAGTCAGGGGAAAGGAAAATTTTAACAGGAATACAGTTGAAACAATATATTTGAGTCCAAAGTAAATAAATCAAAGGTGACACTGGTGTTTTTTTCAGACCCGATCTCAAACCTGAGCAGTGAATCCATATGGGAAAAAAATATATATTATTATGATATTTTAACAAGAACAAGATGTTTAAGGTAAACTGTGTGATCATCAGACACATCTGCACCATTAATGAGAACTGTTGTACACTTACTGTATTTACTTTAAAGCGTGCACAGATGGAGCAAGCTGCACGGTTTAAGACTGGGGATTTATTTATTTATTAATTTTTTTATTCCCTTGACTCATATATATTGTATGTGCTCATACAGCAGCATATTAATCAGCCATAAGCTTTAATGATGGACGTGAATCTTTCTCCTCTGGCTTGAGACTTTAAATCATCCCCTCATATTTATGCTCTCATTTACTTCTTGTAGTTCTCGCTTCATTTATTTTTCATTTCCACGTGTTAAGTCGTGCACACAGGGCAGCCTTGTCACCTCACAGCTTATGAATCCGCCCTGGTTAAATCCTGATCCGATCACTCCTGATGTCCCCACTGAGCGAGCGGCCCCACGATTTCCAGGTTTCCTCCATGCTCATGGGTGGCTTGGTGGCACTAAAATCAGCTCGAGTGTGAGTTTATATCTGTGTGTGTGTGTGTGTGTGAGACAGACTGGTGTCCCACCCAGGCTGTAGTCCAGACGCACACTCAGTGTTCCCGGGATAAGATCCGGATCCAGTGCATCACTGACACGAATACTAAAGATAAATGAAGGAATGAGGAAAATACATGTGCTTTTATTTTAATTTATTTATTTTTTTTCACATTTCATTAGTCTTTCAGAATGGGCACACCTTCTCTCTGTCTCTCTCTGTCATTCCTCCCATCCACTGGTTGCTAGGTTCTCTAAAGGCATGAGCGAATCACCTAACCGAATTATTGCCCCATCTCTCTCTCTCTGCCTCTCTCTCTCTTTCTCTCAGTCGCCCCTTGTGCCAGGGCATTTTGAGGACTAATCTCCGGGCACTCTGAGACAGAGAATGAAGGAAAGAGAGAGAGAGGGAGGGAGGAGAGCAGACTCTTCTGAGAGCTCCTCTCCAGGAAACAAAAAGGCCATGGAGATGCATTGAGAGCAGTGTGGCGTTCGGAACAAAGCCTCTCCGGGTCTGAATGGTCGCGGCCCGTCACCGCGTTCAGGACCGGAGTGATTAATGCCGCTGGATGGAGGAGTGGAAAATTGGTGGGGGTCGAAGATGAGGAGAGAGGAAGAATTAGAGATTCAGGGTGAAAAGCTGGTGTCAGGGGGGAGAAAGTGCCAAAAAAAAGAAAGAAAGGAGGAAAGGATGGAGCTCAGAAAGGGAAACTTGTGTGAAACAGGATTGTGCCGAGATAAGGAGCGAGAGATATAATGATGTGATGATTGCCCAATAACGACAAATAATTCACAATTCTGAGATCTCATCTGTATCTTCACTAGAGGTCTTTGAACTTTGAACATCACCCTGAACTTTTATTTCATGATCATTTTTTTTTTAGAATCATGAACACGACTTTACAAGTGCAGAAGCATCGCCTTAAAAAAAGTTATTAAATAAATAATTCGCTCATAATCCTAATCATAATCTAATTATATTATATTAGCATTAAACCTTTTTTTATACATTTCAATTCATTTAAAAATGTGTTTTGAATTTTTTTTTTTTAATTTATAATAATGCCATTATTAGTTTTCGTTTATATACAGTATAAGAAGTGGAAGAATAGCTCTTATAGCTCTACACAGTGGTATGATTTCATCCTGTGGTGTTTACGCCTCTCATTTTGACCGGGTATCCATCTTTCCGGTTGTAAGTTGACGCTTTTTCTCCGTCTCACTCGGAGATGACGAACTGAAGGACGCCGGGAGACTTGTATACCCTGGTGAGATGATCTCAGAGAGACACGCCGCTCCGCTGGTGCCCGAGGCTTCAGTTCAGCTCATTCATGAGAAACCCGAACCCACCCTGCTGCGTTTTTGTAGAGGAGAAAGACAAAGTGTGTGTGTGTGTATGTGTGTGAGTGAGTAGGAGAGAGAGAGAAGAATAAACAGCACACCAGTAGCAGGGAAGGGAAGATGAGCATTATGGCTCAGGCGTTAATACTGCAGGGCTGTTGTGTTCTGGATTCTGATTGGTCTCAAGGTGTTGGTTAATTTTCTATAACAGCAGCTCTGACAGTAGTGCTGTGGAATTGGTCATACTGTTAGATGTGACTTCATGGAAAAAATTAGAAGCATGATTTTTTGTGTCTCTGGTTGAGTCGCTGGTATGATCACCTGCCAAAGCTGGTACAAATCAAACAAGAAAACAACTATTGACACAGTATTTGGTGCACTATTTGTGTTTAAATACTTAAGAAGCATTATATGGTTGCTTGTAGTTTCTCATCTGAATCCTGGACAGGCAAGGCCCACATGAGCCGAACTACAAGCCCTAGTATATTAAACTTTTCTTTCAGCTGCTTCCATCAAGGGGTCGCCACAGTGGACCATGCAATTTGCACACAAGTGTTTATGCTTGATGCTCTTTCTTATGCAACCCTCCCATTTTTCTAAGTGGGCTTGGGACCGGCACTGCATGCAGTGGCCGGGTAATATGGGGTGTGGCAAACCCTAACCCTCAGATCCCCAAATCAACAACCTAGCGCCTTAGCTGCCTGAGCCACCACTCCCTTACAAGTGGTAGTATATTTTTTAAAACAAAACAACAACAAAAAAAACAACATGAGTGTCCTTGTTCAACGATTTCATGTTTATGAGTTGCATCAAGGATCAAGGTCAATGAACAGAACACACACACACACACATACGCACACACATGCCAAGCATTTGACATTAGCGATTGAATGAACGAGCTTAGCGTAATTGAGAGTGAGCCAGAATTAAAGTGTGGGTTAGCGTTGAGGTCACGGCGTAAGAGCCACATCAAGCCTCACTCCAGCCAGATTGTTCCGAGTTTGAATGTTGGCCAGGCTGTTGATCGCGGCTCGTTTTCACAGAGGACAGGCTTGTGATAATGACGAGCACTCTTCTGAATCCTTTAGGCAGACACACTGGAGTCGAACTATGGATGTTGTGTGTGTGTGTGTGTGTCAGGACTGTTTAGGCATCTGATTAAAAGGCTCTCCAAAAGGGCATGAAAGAACTCGAAGTGGTTGAACTCAAAGACACAGTGTGAGAGAAGCAGAGAGGAAGAGAGGGGACAGTAGATAATGATGGTTAAAGTGTAAGGTCAGTGTGTGCTCCCCATCTCTGACTCTTATCTCTCGGCTCTTGTTGTCCGTCGGGTCAACAGGGAGCGAAGAGGGAGCGAAGTTCCTAGCAGGGCCGCGTCGTTCCGTCTCATTAAACCAACTCGCTTTGCTTGATTTTTTTTTTCCAGAGGCTAACGGCAACCAAATTTCATTTGGCATAAAGACAAAAAAACTCTCATAATGGATACCCGCTAATACCACGCTGTAAAAATGCTTTACAAGAATGCACGCGTGGTTAATGCGGTTTTATCACGGTTAATTCAGGAGATGACGGAGTCGCTCCGATGGTGCGCGCTCAATGGCAGTCGACGCGGCTGTGGATTTGAGTGACATTTAAAGCTCAGCTATTGTTGGTTAAATTTATGGCCAAGCTCAGCAATGCCCCCAGGTGCAGTCCTTTCTGCACCGGACGAAAATGTCAAACGCAGCTCCCAGAGCCGTGATAGGCTTATTCAGAGAGAAAAGCCAAGACGAGCAAGGCGAGAGAGCGAGCGAGCGAGCCATTTTCAACCGCGTTAGCTTTGCTTGGCTGGCACTCAGTCAAGCAAACCAGTGACATTTCCTACACAGAGACGCTAATGCCTCATTACAGAAGCCCAGGCACTGAGTGAGGGAAGACGAACTGGACCTGTAACTAAGCAGTTATTATTGGTCATTATTTATAACTAATGCATGGTCTATGAAAAGTTTGCACTATTCGTAGCCTTCTCATTAAGCCGCCGTGTTTGGATTCTGACACTAGCTATTGGCATACAATGCTCTAATAAGGTTTTTCCAGTGAATTCCTTATTCGAGCACCTTTGGTACTCTGGTTCCGCTGATGGTAAGAATATTAGTTTTAGTGTTCGTCCTAGTTTTAGATTTTCTTTGGCTTGCACAAAATTTAAAATCGCTTGTTATTAAGATTAAATTACGACATAATGTTTTTGCATATCCTAGTTAGGTAGCCATGGTCAGAGCACAGGGTCAGCCATCATACAGCGCCCCGTGGAACAGATAGGGTTAAAGGCCTTGCTCAAAAACTCCATAGTGGCAACTTGGGAGTGCTGGGTCTCAAACCCCCAACCTAGCGATCAGAAACCCAGTAACCTACAGCCTCAACCGTTTGACCCACCACTGCCCCCTATGATTAGCTATTTCTTAGTATTCTTAATGATTAAACACCATTTTTGCAGTAATGCAGAAGTCTTGGATGTTGTTGAAAGTTGTCAGATGTGGAAATGCAATACAATTAAAAAAAAGTAAGAGTTTTTTTTCTGGGATTCACTTCCAGGTGTGGTTTGAATTATAATGTAAAAGTGATTAGAATCAACTGCAGAAAATGAGTCAACTCAAAGAATAATTTTGCTCTGATTCAGATTCTGCAAATGCATACGAGGGCCGTTCAAGTCAAAGCGAGACTTTTGATTGCGCAGAATAACAGAACACAGTTATGAGAGTAAAACTCCCTTTATTTCTTTATATAATCCTCTGCTACACTTACAGTATGCACTAACCCCTGTGTTTTACTAGTGCTTGGACACCATCAGGGTAGAAAGTTTTCTCAGTACATCGGAGCCATGATCAGACTTCATGTTTGTAACACTGGCCTTCTTTTAAAACGGTAGCCTTTTGTGGCGGCTAAGCCTCATCACTCTAAATGTCAATCAGTTGTATGTCTTCATTCATCAGAAATTTCACCACAAGTCCCGGTTTGACTTGAAGTTCCTTCGTATGTACTGTATATTCACATTTCGTCGGGTGTGTTTCGCAAAGAACCCACTTCTCACTTAGCATTACTGTATATGTGCTGAACAGGCGTCCTATAGAGCAGAAACGTATGTTTAAAATGATTGTTTAGGTTTCTTAATTAGAAAGCACAGCCGTCTCTCTTTCATCTACTGTATGTGAGTGTGTGTGTGTGTGTGTGTGTGTGAGAGAGAGATCTGTAGCTGCTGTTTGCTGTGTTTGGATACGTGCATAGGGGAGGAATGTGAGGCCACTGAAGCCTCCACCTGAGAGAGAGAGAGAATACGTATAAAAGGACACGGTGCCCTGCCCCCACTGACGATGTTAATACCACAGTGTTCAGTCCCTCAGTGACTACACACACCTGTACAAACACCTGGGTTGGAAGAGTTGAGGAGTGAGCTGTGGGTATGCACGCAAAATACACACACACACACATTACACTCATACAAGCATGTTAAGATTTGTTTGATTTGAATAGGCTTTTGACGTGCATATTTACTTTCAATGATTAGCTTTTCAATACCTGTTACACAGTAGCTTCTCTGGGAAAGTGAAGGTTTTTTTCAGTTTCGAAGTAGGTGATGTAATTCAGTCACGTCGAGGAAAATTTTTACATCAGACAAAAGGTTTCCCTTTTCATGTGACAACGAATCAGCAAACTGCAACTGGCTTTAAATTGCGCGATTTTTATGCTCGGAAATCTGAGGAAAAATCTAAATACTCACTCACTCTCAATCACTCATCTTCTATACCGCTTTATCCTGTATTCAGGGTCGCGGGGACCTGGTGCCTATCCCAGGAGACTTAGGGCATGAGGCAGGGTACACCCTGGACAGGGTGCCAATCCATCGCAGGGCAAAATCTAAATACTGTAATAACAAAAGCTAAAATTGTAAAAGCTCAAACTAAAAGCTGCTGGTAGGAAAACTATTAAACAGATAGTTTGATGAGGAAAATGAGGAAGAAACCTTGATAGGACCCAAACCTCAGATCTTGGAAGGAGGTTAGATTAACAGAAGGATGTTACAGGGTTAAGATTAAAGGGTCTGTGTGGAAGCGTCAGAGAAAACTAGCACACTACTTTCAAAAGGGAAATTCCTGACCTTCAAACAATTCAAGTATGGACAAAGGACATGTTTATTAACCACTCCACAAGACTGTAGCACATGACCTTTGACTGAAGGGTAAAAAAAAGTCCCCTTAGATCCAAACTTCTCCTTAGTTAGTTGGTTCAGGAAGTGACATCAAATCAACATGGCTGCTGACAGCATGAACTGTTAACTAAACTTTTCCGTTTGACATGCTGTGGCGTGACCTTAGACAGGCCGTCCATGCTCGAAAACCCTCCAATATGGCTGAAGTGAAACAGTTCTGCAAAGAAGAGCGGGCCAAAATTTGTCCACAGCAATGCGAAAGACTCATTGTCAGTTATCGCAAGCACTGTATGGCAGGGGTGGCACAACCAGTTATAAGATTTAGGGGGCAAATACTTTTTCACATAGGGCAAGGCAGGCTTAATAAATGAAATCATCATTTTAAAAACTGCATTTTTATATTTACTTAGGTTAGCTTTGTGTAATATTAAAATTAGTTTCATGATTGGAATCATTTAAGTGTGACGCATATACAATAAAATAAAAATCAGTTAGCAAATACTTTTTCACAGCACCGTACCCATTGGCTTTCTGTCGTCTCATAGCAAGTAAAAGAGATTACTTGGCTAGCATGTTTATTTTCTTTTTCATGTGTAGTCCTGAGGAGACTGTGTTTTGTGCTAGCATGAGGTGGCTGCTGTGCTAGCATGAGGTGATTGTGTGTTGTGCTAGCATGAGGTGACTTGTGCTAGCATGAGGTGATTGTGTTTTGTACTAGCATGAGGTGACTGTTGTGCTAGCATGAGGTGATTGTGTTTTGTGCTAGCATGAGGTGACTGTTGTGCTAGCATGAGGTGATTGTGTTTTGTGCTAGCATGAAGTGACTGTTGTGCTAGCATGAGGTGATTGTGTGTTGTGCTAACATGAGGTGACTGTTGTGCCAGCATGAGGTGATTGGGCTAGCATGAATCGGCTATGTTGCGCTAGCATGAGGTGGCTGTTGTGCTAGCATGAGGTGATTGGGCTAGCATGAATCGCCTCTGTGTTGCGCTAGCATGAGGTGATTGTGTACGAGGTGGTATCAAAAAGTTGAGATTAGCTCTGTTTCCAAAAAAAGTACTTTTTTTAATTTACGTTTACACACGATTGCCTTCAGAATAGTTCCCTTGCACAGCAATACAGCGCTTTCTGCCACTTCTGAAATATCTTTCATCATTTTCAGGGTTGTGCTTATTTAAGGTTTTCCGGATGTACACAGGACGATGTCTTTTGGCACACTGACTTATGAAGGTCGGTGCCCTCTGTGACTGTGTGTGCAGCCTTGTGCTGGCATCGGCTGGCATGTTAAAAACTAGTCTTGAAACCTTTTGATTCCACCTCGTATTGTGCTAATATGAGGTGACTGTGGGTTGTTTCTATGTTAAAGTCATTTCTGTCTTGTCTCTTTTTATCATGTAAATCATTTGGATTTGTCGTTTTACCACATCACAACTAATTTGCATAGAACTGAAGAGAGGAAAAAACGAATCAAATGCTGGATGTCATGTTATTGCTTGCTGTGCGCACAGAAAATGTAAATCGCTTGCCAGTGTGTATGCGGAATAAGTTCTACTGTAGTTGCAGAAGTCTATATCTAAGATATTATTATTTTTCCTCAGGTCGTTGAAGCCGTCTTGTCCTCAGGGCAACTATAAATAAAAAATGAGTAGCCTGAACATGAAATCTCACCCCTGCTGCTTACAAATTTGTTTCAGTTTTCAAAACCTGGTCCTTAGTTTTGCATCAGAGACACACATGCTGTCCTCGGCTGACCCGAACCAGACTCTCTGCCTAAAGTAAAGATACAAAAGAAATCAGCGGGAGATAAATGTAAAGGCAAATTTCTCCAGGCTTAGATAGTGTTGGTGAGATAGCAGCCCGGCCTTATCTCGCTCTTCACGTGGCGTGCTACCAGCTCGGGTTCACGGAGGCAGTGAATTACAAACGCCTCGCTCGGCTCCCTGCCTCAGTTCGCCCTCTGGTTGGTTCTGTCTGAGCGGCCTTGAGATACGGAGGATCTGTGTCAAGGCTGAGTGACTCACCATAACACAAACAGGATAGAGTGCACACAGCAGAGTTATCATCGGGTTCATTTAGTGTGTGTAAACAAAGCTGTCTGTGATGTTTTTTTGTTCTTTCTGTTTTGCATCATTTAGGTCGAGCTAGAAGCACTAAAAACGTACGGAAATAGCAGGAACATGGTTTTCGAACTGAGATCACTCAAGAGCTGAGAATGCACATTGTTGCAGTTAATGACCTGAACTGAAAGGAGGTGTTTAGCACTGTATTCATTCATTCATTCATTCATTTTTTATAAGCACTTTATCTTACGTTGAGTCTGTTCCATACTAGGGACAAGGCGGGAATACAGCCTCGATGGTGTGCCAGACCATCACGTATCACCGAGCACACACACTTTCACACACTTATACGCCCCAGCGGGCAATTTTAGCATCTCCAGTCTGCCTGCTGATACATCTCAGGATTTCAGAAAGAAACCTGGGCTCAGGATTGTAATGCACATTGATTAGCATTGCTACATAAAAGCAACGACTGGTTTAGTTTTAAAAGCTTAGTTTTGTTTGCTTTCCTCAATACTAGAATAAATCACGGGTGTCACGGGTGAGTTCTTTCTTGCAGGACTTTGATATTTTAGTAATGATGTAACCATACATTTCTTAACCATTTATGCTCACAGCCAGTACACTTTAAGTCCTAGCAAGCAAGTAATCCTGCTTTAATTCGAGTGCTAACACCAGGTGATTTAGGATAACTGCCTCTGTTTAACAATGGAACCCGATTCATGGTTTATTTCTTTGAAATCGCATCGCAAACAACAATTTTATGACCTTCAAACCCTGATAATAGCACATTCTCCAAGCATAAAGCCGTACGCTTTCACCTTTGGCACGATTGATGATTTCGAGCTGTAAAAGTAGTCTGGGGTTTAAACTAGTTTATAGCGTGAGTTAAAGCTCGAAGAATTGATTGCATTCTCATTTCCATTCCATTAGTGCATTAAGAGTTGGGGCATGATGATAACCTACATCAATATCACACATTTCAGTATTGATTGCTTGCATCGAATGAGAGTGGATGCATGCTAGTATCAAGAACGCATGCATTAGCTTAGACGATTTAGCAGCTGTAACGGGGTTAACTAGCGTGGTACAGAATGGAGCCAGGAGTAATGTTAAAGTAGATGAAGGTTGAGAGTGGGATATCTCATATCATCTTTTGACTGCTTATCTTGTGGCTTCTGGACAGTCAGTCACACCACTTTAGCTCACGTTTTGCTTTAGCAAATAAAGTTGGAAATCATGTGTTTGGTTTTCCCAAGCCAAAGACCATGGGTAGTTTGGTGAGGTCACAGGTTGAGGTTTGGAGCTTGTTACATGCATATGGATAGGATCTGCCATGATTTAGATGCAACTGAGGAATTGATAATCAGATTGACAAGACAATAAAGGTGAAAAAAAAAAAATCAAGCTTCATTACTAGAGCTTAAATATAAATTGTTGATTCAATTCGTTTATTATTTCTTTTTTATTGTGATTTTCAAACTGATTTGATTCATTAGCACTAAAATGTATTGTCTAATTTGTATCAAGCAGCTGTATCTGGATATAAGGGATTTTAAAGTACTAAAAAACTTTAGTTTAAATGTGAGATCCTATACAAAGATTTTTCCTTTCTAGTTTTCTGCTCCACACTCCGGTCTAGTAGGTGTCAGTGTTGCACCAAACGCATTTTAAAAGAAGAAGTGGAAAAATCTCACAAAATAGAAGTATTTGCAAATGATAGACTATTGTTTTTGTTGCAAAATGAAACCTATAGCAAAATACCTAAATCATTTGAAAATGTGTGAATCGATTCTGAATAAAAAAACTAAATGAAACGATGAACCGATACAACCAACAAAAGATTGATTCATTTGCATTGTCGTGTAGTAAACCACATGACTATTATCTATTCATCACATGATTGCTGATATTATTACACATTTCTTCATCCTCAGTATATATAAAAAAAGAATGTTTATTTATGAAAATGAATTGTCTAATTAAATATGCTTAATTAATAAAGCAAAAGATAGACTCTTTGGACAAATTCAAATATTTGTTTTATTCTGAGCACTCGCTCAGTAGAAATGGTTTCTTGGGTACAATCATCTCTTTTTTTAAATATTTAATCAAGAAAACACCAGCCGCAAAATCAAAAGTAAATCCAGTATAGCAGTTTCTCTGTAGTTTACATTTACATTACAGAGAAACTGCTAATCGCTGGATTTACTTTTGATAAACATTCGTATAGGAATATAGTATAAACAAATGTCTATACTAAAAACTAGACAGGATATGGAAGAAAAATGATCTTGAGGGCAAACTGAAGGAAACTGACATGTACAGTACATGCAGTCGCCACTTTAATAGGAACGCCTGTACACATGGTTTATGCAATTATCCACTCTGTCGATCATGTAATAACTTCAGTTCACACTGTGAAAAGGAGCTGGGGATTTTTTTCCTTTTCATTCTTGTAGCCTAAAATTTGTTCTTTGCTGATAATCTGAACTCGACGTGTTGTTCTGAAGGTTCGGTGTGTTTTGAGATGCTTGGAATGATGCGTGAATACACCGCTTGTCTCTGGCTTGTCAAATGCCTGTTGTTAAGCGCACTATAAGCAATGAGTAGCACGAGTTGAAGCACTGATGCTCTCTTTGTGGAATGGGAACCGTCATGGAGCTGTAAAATCATTTATCTAGGATAAAATGGTGGAAATTAAGCCACGGTTTGGATTTTTGGTATTCCTATTGGTAGGATCTGTGCTTAGTGTGTTTGTTTGTAGTAAACAGCAGTAAGACTATGTCTTTGTTGTCTTCTTCCTTGTTTATCAGTTGGTTGGAATCCAATAAGTTACATTAACGCCGGTCTGTTATTAACTGCAGGTCTCATTCGTCCTCATCTTCCTGGCCTCTTAAAGCCGATTGTCCACTCCAGCCTTTCAAATGCTTCCTTCTCTGATCTTGTCTTGTCTTGTTCTGTGTCTTGAACTCTTCGTCTGCTGTTATCCGGCACTTCTACACATTCTATCGTCTCTTCATGTTCCTTCTTAGTACCACCCTGTGCAGTTAGTTGGAGTCCTGTAAGTTGCCTCACAGCCACCTTTAATTCTCACTCTCCCTCAACTTAACTGTCACTTTAAAGACGAGTTTCCAGTCCATTCTTTTTTCCATAAAAAAAATGAAATGCTTACTTCCCGAATCAATCAATGACTCTCCATTCTAATAGGACTATGTCTCTGTGAAACCACGAGCCTACCTGTGCCAACACCCTGTATTCTGAATTAGACATCGTATAAAGTAGAAATCCCCCTGGTCCACTCTGCATTATTTGCCTTACATAGGCAGAGTCTTGGGTGATCGATTAAAACTGTGCCCCAAGCGTTTGAGGTAGTTTGATCCCACCCAGAATCCAGGGATCACTGCGATCCTGTCGGCTTTGAGGTGAACCGTGTGGCCAACACATTGACATGAGCGATCAGTCCGCAAACCCAGAGTCTCCTCACAACCCCTTCAATTATCTGTTTATCTTTCAACGCAGCCTAACATGCCCACCTTAATGACTCCTTGTTTTTTTTTTTACTTCCATAACCCCAGTCAACCTCCCCCTCGCACCCTCCACCCCTCCTCTCATTTCCAGCGCAATAAAGGCCGTATTTATTTTTCTCTCTATTCAATTTGCCTGGCTCCAGGGCCATGTGGGTGAAGACTAAAGAGATTACAATACAGGAGGAGGAATCAATCGCTGCTTTTCATTTCACTCAGCCAAGCCCAGCCCGGCGGGACTGTTTAGAGCGGGCCCATCACATGTAGAGAAAGCTTCAGCTGAATCGGTTAAGAGGGGCCCGAGCACACCTGCTTTTGTGGAATAATCAGAGCTTCGGGCATGTCTGCACACAAAGCACATACACATACACACAACATACCCTTATAGACCTCATTGCATGAATAGAAAGCCATATTCACTCATAGAGGGGCGAATATTCCTAATTATTAAATAATTGAATATGCTAGTTAACCATATCCCGAAATGATTTCATTTTTCTTTTTCTTCGATAAATATTCCATTCCTTCGTTATCCAATTATAGTAACATTAAATGTTGGCATATTGGCCTCATACCTCCAGGGTCGAAGGTTCGATTCCCGCCTCGGATCTGTGTACAAGGAGTTTACATGTTCCCCCCATTAATGGTGGGTTTCCCCAATGACATTCCAAATAGGCTAATTGGCATTCCTGGATTGCCTGTAGTATATGAATGAGTGTGTGAGAGCCTGCGTGTCCTTCGATGGATTGGCACCGCGTCCAGGTTGTACCCTGCCTTGAAAAAATGTGTGAGAAAACAAAAATTTTTTGCTTTTTTCCCAAGTTTGTATAGACTGGGTTTTTTTTAACAAACCAAATAGATTTCGCCCCTAATGTGACCTCATATAAGAAAAGAGGCCATGCCTCTTTTATTCGGAGGGGCGTGACTTAGGAATACCTCATTTACATAAACACAGAAACAGCTTGTTGTGTTGTAAGGTATGAAAAATGGATTATCTGGGAGGTATTTCAGCTGAAGCATTAACACACTCTTTCGGCGAGATCTGTGACCTGATTAATTTGTTAAAGAATTAGCAAGTTATAGGCCCTTTAAAACTTTTTACGTCTCTCGATTCCTTGGTCATATTAATGGAAAATGTAAACTCTCCACTCTGACATGGTAGAACACTTGGAATTAGCTTTACCTCTGATTGACACTGACACTGGAGACTCCTTACACACTATAAATGTTAAATAAACATCTCTCCACTGCTTCAATGCTTATCTGTTAATGTGCAGCTGCTACTAGAGATAGGACAACGTGTTTTAGTGACAGACAGGAGCACCACTGCCTGAGCTGGTGTTATAGGAAGTAAATCAACATCATCTGACCCGTCAGAGCTGAGAACAGCTGCATAGTCCATAACTGACATCTGTTATTATAAATTTAGTCTTTTGAAGCCGTCAAAGCATCTAAACCCTCTATCTGTGGGTATGTATTATAGAAGACAATGTACCGAGTGTGAAGTGAGGCTGGATGATGTGGCTGGAGCTGGACAGCGGGTGGAAGGAGGGAGGGAGGGAAGGGTGTGAGCAGTGGAGTGTGCACTCCGGAGTGCAGCGGTCCGTTGGAAATCACTTGATCTGCCCCACACGGTTCGATGTGCCTGCCAGCCGCTCTGACAGCAGCCCAGCGGGAACCGCGCTCAGATTCCTCACGCTCACCCACCCTCGCGACACAGCAGAAAGACAGCGAGAGCAGAACTGACTCGCTCGGCATACTTTACACTCCTCGTTCACTTTGAAAGACCGGTTCTGGACAGGAGATGGAAATAATGAACACACAAACACACACACACACACACACACACACACACCTAATAAACGATGATGTGAGAAGAAATCAAGAATAGTTAGAACATCTGACTGTAAAGTGCTAATATACTCTTCCACAGCTCACGTTCTTGTTGATAGTTGATTAGTTTACTATATCAGCCGCTCACAAGCAATCACAAGCACACATTTTGTTCTTGTTTCTATAGTAAAAGAGCATTTAAGTGGGTATATTGAACAAACAAAAATGACATGGTGAGGTTTTCTGTGATGAGACCTTTTTCAACATTTAAGGAAAAAGTCTCCAGTGTCAGTTTTACATCATTAATATATGCAAGAAGGTTATCCAAATGTGTTTGTGTTCTTTCTTAAAAAAGAAAAAAAAAAGTGTGCTAATTGTAGCTTTATGCATTAAGTAAGAACAGAATTAATAGGTAAAATCTGTTCTTACTTAACATATTAAAACTTAAATTAGCCTGTATTTTTTTCTCTTTCTTGAGAAAACACACACACACACACACTTGTCATAAACCTGGGAAAATGTAAAGAGTAAATAAAAATGACCGTTACAAAGCACTAGAACTGGAGACTCCTTACTGAAATCTGTACCGTATATGTGATCACAGGAAAATAGGAGTTAGTGGAGGAGCTATGCAAATTGTCTGGAATGATAATTTAAGAAATCATTTAAGAAAAACCTATGCCTTAGATAATGTGGATTGTCATTACTTCATCCCTTATAAACATCAATTATAAACCTGTGATTTGCCTTTGACTGCTGTTTAATATTTCTGTGGGGAATAATATATAAATACACATTAGTGTTTTAATAGGACAGGTTTAAAAATAACCATTATATAATATAAAATGTATATAAAAAGCTGACATTTACACCGATATATAACAATTAATGCTGTGAGATTGTTTAATGTGTGTGGGGCGTTCAAGTCAAAATAAGATGTTTGATTGTGCAGAATAACAGAACACAGTTCTGAGAGTAAAAACTCCCTTTATTTCTCTATATAATCCCCTGCTACACTAATGCACTTATCCCAGTGTTTCACTAGTGCTTGGACACCATCAAGGTAGAAAGATTTCTCAGTATGGTCAAGATCGGACTGCCTGCTTCACGTATGAAACACTGGCCTTCCAGGAACTCCTTCAATGGCCCAAACTTGTGGAAATATTCTATAGCGAGGTCAGGACTGTACAGTGGATGTGGCAATAACTCTCAGCCGAGTTCCAGTAGCGTGCAAGTGGTGCTGGTGAATAATTGTATGTACAGTTCACACAGACAGATGCGTCTCTTCTGCATGTCGGCGACAAGTTATCTGTTGATTTTCAAGGTGTAGGCGTTCCACTCGCTCCGAGCCACCTCACCCAGGATTGTCATTCACAGGCGTATGGCTTTCTTTAAAATGTTCCTCGCTAGGAGTCTCATCACCGTTCTGTGCTTTGACGTCTTCTGTAAATGTCAATCTCAATCACCAGAAATGTCAACACAAGTCCCGATTTGACTTGAACGCCCTTTGTAAATAAGCATGGATGTATAGTGTATTATTTATTTTTTTAAAACACATCCTGAAACATCTTTTTCTCTTAGCATTTTTTCCACAATACTCTCCAACATCAAGGCAGACGAGCTCATCTCCTTCCCTGTTATTTCCACACGTAAACGGCATCACTTATTCTCTCATTAACATGCAGCTAAAACACAAGCGGCCCTGTGATTTACCCAGCGTCTGCATTTATAAAAAGGCAGGTTGTTAACAGAGCATGGCTAATTTCTGAAACATATTTTGGTTTCGCGTTACACCTTGCCACTCTGATTGGAATCCCTTCGGACCCTGTTTGGATAGTTGCCAGGAGTTACCTCTGATTGGCTCCACACACACACACACACACACACACACACACACACACACACATCTGCTTGGCAGAATAAGTGATTTGTCTTCGGGGAGCTCTTTTGCCCTGCTGGTGGGATGAGAAGCTGTGCCTGGTATTGATTTGGTTGGTGGGCTGAGGGATGTCTCTAGGGAACTAATAAAAATAATTACAAAAAGATCATCAAAGCTCAGCAACCCCGTACCCTGCACATGAATAAATATGTGATAAAATTAATCAGAGGGGAGCCGAGGCTGCTTGTGTGGTCAACGGAGACGCAATTTTGACTGTACTGTAGGCATTACACACTTCTATTGCATGACTTCTTATTTTGGTTTAAGTGACCAGTCAGCCAAAACATTATTGACTGACCGACTGGAGGGGGGAAAAAAAACTAACTAATAATTGTTATTTTTATGTTCCTATGTAGGGAGTCCTCTGGTTTTGTAACTTTTTTGTAAGATGATGAAAAATGGTTGAAGGTACAAAAACGGGCTATTTTTAGTGTAAGACTTTACACTTTAGTGTAAGAAATATTGCATATTAGGGCTGTAAGACTCGAGTCAAGTCGAGATTTGTCCCAGATTTATTGGCGTTTGTACGTGGACTTGTCTCAGGGTGCTGTCACACTAGGGACTCAGGCACAGATCTGAGTACGTTTGACCGAAAATCTGGAACGTTTGCATAATGTGAACAGACCGAACTGGGAACAGACAAGGATCTTGAGCACGGTACGGTTTACGTAAAAGACAACTCGTACCTGAACACAGAAGTGGAATGCTGTTTAGAATCTCATCCCTCGAACTGCAGGGCCACAGCCTTTAAAGCAGGGTTGCTCTTGATATTTTCTTGGAAATATCAATAATATTTGGAGGCGGCACGGTGGCATACTGGTTGGCACTGTCACCTTGCACCTCCAGGTTCCAGGTTCAGTTTCCGCTTCAGGGTCTTTATGCATGGAGGTTGTATGTATGTTCTCCCCGTGCTTGGTGTAGTTTCATAAAACAGTTAGAAGACATGCAGATTAGGCTAATTGGCGTTCCTAAATTGCCCGTAGTGTATCATTGAGAGTGTGTATATACTGTAGGTGTGTCCTGCGATGGATTGGATAACCTGCCTCATGCCCTAGGTTTCCTGGGATAGGCTCCAAGCACCTCGTGGCCCTGTATACAGGATACAGGATAAAGTTGTGTAGATCATGAGTGAGTGGGACAGTGGGTGAAAGGTCGACTTCTTTGTACAGTGGTCCCTCGACATACAAACGCCCTGACTATCTGAAGCAATTTTAGCATACGAGCAACCGAGCCGAACCGAATGGCAGCTAAGTTGAGCATACATCCAGGAGCTGTTTAAAATTGGATGTTGAAGTCACTCTCACTGTTATTTGACTTGGCTTGGACAGATACATTAAATACGAAGGTACAAAAGTTTTTGGCTTGAGGCTACCCTTTAAACAATAAACCCCTTTAAACTCAGAGTGCAGGCAATGAGGCATGATGTTATGACGTGAACTAGCTTCTGATCAGCCTTCCAAGGATTTGTTCTTTTGTTCGGAGCAATAATGCTACAGAGCATCTCTGGCCAGGAGTTTCAAGAGCGTGATTGCTCTGTCAAATGAGAGAACGACCTTGTCAAGTCAAGTGGCTTTTATTGTCATTCCTCTATACAACTCATATATGCTGGATACTCAGCATAATAAATGCGCGAGACAATATAGGCGCACGACATGTGCATGCTAACTAGAAAGGACCTGAAGATCAGACTTATTAGATTTAAAAAAAAACAATGCACACTGTTGTCTCCACTCTAGATTATTAAGCTTTTTTAACCAGCGAGGTCTTTTTAAGGATACAAATTTTGATGATCCTATCAGGAACTGAACCTGCTTACTGTAAATAAGTACTAGCATTTTTTTTTCTTTTGTATATTATTATGGTATTATTTTGAATTTACTTGGGTTTGGGATTCATCAAAAAACATAATATGCAAATATTTAAACATACTATTAGCATGCATTAACACCTTGTATGATCTTGTTAAGCTCATTAATTCAGTGTGATTTTTTTTTACTTAACCCAGACCAGAGTATGTGTTTCTATAGCAAGCTCCAGACTGAAATATCACCCATGTATGGATGTATTTCATATTCACTTATTTCTATAAACGTCTAGTGTTTGTAATTAACACTTTATTTGACAGGGTGTTGGATGTGGCGTAAAGCGAGCTCGAGTGCGCTCCAATCTAAAAGGTGGCTAATGCTATAAAGAGTATTAAGAATAATCTAACAGTCTGTACATGAGGTTGCTGTACATTGTAAATACTATCTTGTGAATAATAATTGGTAGAAACCTCCGGTGACCCTATTCATCTATTCCTATGGGATTTTTCTGTTTGGGTGGAAAGGTGGAGCAGCATCTTGTCATACTAGATGAGGAAGCATCTTGATTAGTCCAGTAGGGTGTGGCTTTCCTTCCTCTGTGTTCATTAGGAAAATGTACCATCAAATGCACACCCACTATGGTTTACTTCTATGATGCTATGAGTGACGTAAAAATAAAGTAAAATACCCAGTAGTGCCTGTCTTTTCCCACCTCACATGAGTGTACAATCCTAGATAATAGGTTTTGTAAAAGTACAAAGTCATTGAGCAATCGCAATCTTCACAAACCTCCCAGCTTAGCAAGGTGTAAAAGTCACCTTAACGAGAGTAACCCGAGGCTGTTGATTAGTCAGAGCAACCGCCTTGGCTAACAACCAAATGGTGTGTGTGCGTCTTTGAACAAGAGACAATCTGTATAAATCCACACCTTAATGATTATATGGAGGGAAAAGAGCAAACAAAAACAAGGCACTATTCATCCTCCCACACCTCCCACTATGTATTCTCTGCATTCTCCTTTCCCCCCCCCATTCATCATTTTTTTTTTAAATGCATATGGTACATCCTGATGTACAGCGGATAAAATTAGCCTCCCCCCTCCGCATGCTGCAGAGCAAGGAGAACCATTGTGAAGACAGCATTGTCCTTGACCAGCACGTAAACAATGCCTCATATTACAGCCTCAACCCCCCCGAGGACTCTGTGCATCCATAGAAACCATGTCCTTCTCTTCTCGAGAGGTACTGGAAGGGAAGGAAAAATATGGGATGAATATGGGATGATTGTCATAGGGATCTTTAGGGTCGGCCATCCTTGGCTACATGTCCAATAGAGGATCATTGTTCCTGCTCTTTAGGTAGGAAGAGTGGATGTTTTGATTCCTCTATCATTATGAGAGTGATCATAGGCCATCTCATAGGTTTATGTTCCCCTCAAAGCAAGGCAAGGTTCTGCAGGAGGCTGTTGAAAAGAAGACGAAGCAGCTGATTTACCTGATCTTGGGTGAAGTATTTGTTAGTCCGCTTCTGTGCACATCAGTGTCCATTTTCTCAGTCTGCCAGAGCCATGATCAGACTGCCTACTTCACATTTGAAACTCTGGCCTCCCAGGAACTTCTTTAATGGCCCAAACATGTGGAAATGGCATGGAGTAAGGTCAGGACTGTACAGGGGATGTGGCAATAAGTCCCAGCCGAGTTCCTGTAAGGGGTTCGTGCAAGTGGTGTTTGTGAATGATTGTGTGTACTCCTTCTTTAAACGGTTTTCACCATTCAAATGTATTACTGCGGCTAAGTGTCTCATCGCCATACTGTGGAGTCTTCTGTAAATCGCATTCAGTGTTTTGGGGAATTTCATTACAAGTCCCGGATTGACTTGATCATCCCTCGTACATTAGCGACTCTATAAGGAACCGATTTTTCAGGGTCGTCTGTTACAGGATTATCCAGTCTTGGGCTCATTGGGACATAAAGAGAAATAGTGCCAGTAACTTTTTTTTTTTATTCCACTATCTGGTTCGATTTTTGGATCGCCAACATGACTAAACACGAAAAGTTGACCATATAAACAATTGTGCATTCATTCTTTTAGAATCAAATACAAAGCAGATATCTCATCTGTTGAGAATTGGCATTTGTTAGAAGTAGTGGCATGAAGAACCACTGAAGTAGTAACATAAAGCAGTGATGCAAGAAAAATAACATAACCACTTTTGCGAAATCATCATATTTATAGTCAAATAAACAAATAATAATGATATGGTAAAAAGTTAGTATCTAGCTAGCAGTACAGTAAGTGGGAATTGACTGATCAGTGATCAGTGAGAATCTGAGCTTGTTGTGTCACTGTCTTAACATACAGGAGCTAATCCTTTTTTCCGTTCTAAAGCGATACAGTTTTTTTCTCCTACATGCAGAGGTGCACAATGTCCTGTTCGTCCTGTCTTATGATATACAGTGTGTAGTGTGTGAAATACCCGCGGCGCTGTAGCAGGGGTCTAAACGGGAGTAATGACTCTTTGATTGGAGCGGGCATGGACCAGAGTGAAGTGCACTTGTCTGAGCTGCAGAGAGCCCTTGATTGTACAACAACCCATGATCACATTAGGAGAGGGCACCGGTGAGAGGGTTTACATAAAGTAGAAAGAGACCAGGGGATGGAAAAAGTGCTTGTGCAGAATGAAGCAGATTGATCCCACCAGTTGCATGCTGAGAGCACAGTGGCTACTCGGTTTGATATGCTACATCCCTGTGCATCAGAGGAGATCCTGGGATTGAAGGTAAAGAAGTTGTGCACCTACATTACATTGTCACATGGTTGTTGTTGCTTCGACCATCCTGGCTGTGGATGGTACTCACACCTCTGCAGTCATCAACCTGCCTAGTCCTTGTGCTGAGTTAGGAAAATTCTTCTCTATCTATGCAATATAATTTGTCTAGACAGCTGTCTTAAACAACGTTATATGTCAAAGATTTTAATTAAATGCCTGCGTGAATGTGGCAGAGATGCGCCTCCCGTCCCGTATCAAACCGCAGGGATATAATATAAAGTGAATGTAATTTAAGTCTGCACTCCTCCTATGACTAGCGATGGACAGCCGCATGTTAAACGTGCATTTAGATTTAGATTTAAAGATCTGACTCTGAGACATTGAATTAATTATCTTACTCCACAGAATAACCCTCTGGCTTTCAAGCTGTTATGATGTACTAAATAGCCAATTGTTGATTTAATTTAATCACGTTTAGCCTTATTTGAGTAAATAGTTCGGGCTTTTCTGCTGCTTTCATGTTGATGTTCTGCAACGATGTATGACTGCGCAGACAGACCAGAGTGTCTCATACATCTGCATAAACGTTCTCTGCTGGACTTTTCATCAGCCGTTGTGTAGGAAGTCACTGCTCAATGTTGAGCCCAGATAGCACAGTGACTTAGTGGTTAGCACTGTGGCCTGAAAGCCTCTAGGCTCAAGGGTTTGAATTCCACCTTGATTCTGCATGGTTGGAGTTTGCATGTGATGTTCTCCCCGCGAGTTTGTGGTGTGTGCATGTGATAAAATTCGCACCCTGTCCAGGGTGTAACCCGCCTTGTGCCCAAACTTTCCTGGGATAGGCTCAAGGCTTTCTGCGACCATGTATAGGATAAGCGGTATAGAAAATAAATGAATGAACGATGGAATGTTAAGCCCTGACCTCTATCTTCCAGGCACACTTGACAGGCAACAGGTCAACATCATTAACTAATAATGCCACATGCACAAGCGCTCTCACAGTCTTTTATACATGTAGGCCAGTGATGTCAGTGCAATCACAAAAATCAAACTCTTGTTTTTCTGCTTGTTTACAGATAAGCCTGAATCGTTCATTACTACAACCCTTGATTGCCTAATGTGCGTGGATAATTTTAGATCAAACTGATTTCATGTGTCATGTCCAAAGGTGCCGGCTTAAAGAGATAAAGCAACAGCATATGTGTGCATGGCATGCCAGTAAAATACACAAATCTGTTTCACAGATCTACATGGTGAGAAGAACGGCACATTTGGCACAGCCACGTCGATCCCTCACGCATTTGCCTTTACTCCCTTTTTTCCCCGACTAAGGCATCTGCTGAGTACATTTTTTTTCCCTCCTCCTGTAGAGAAGCAGTGGGCAGATGGTGGCTCAAGGTTTAAGTGATTAGAGGATGTAGATCGGAATACAAATTGGATTAAACGAAATTAAACCGAACGAAATTGAATTGCGTGGCCAGTGCTGATGTCTTTGCCTCATCTATATACAACCTCTGCCAGGAAGTCGGCACTGTATAAGTGAAGCAGATGCTTCAATCAGGTAGCATTGTGTCTGTGTTTGTGATTATTAAAGAAGTTTAATAAAAGTCAGGGCTTCATTCTTGATTTGCTCATTTTGATTATTATCAGCGTTCAATCTTATTCCTTCTCTGGTAAAACAAAAGATCAGAGTACTTATCTAAAGAAATCTCGGTGGCATTTTTTATAAGAGCGCACCTATCGTGGAGGGCAAAGAGCGATCCATGTTTTGTTATCTGATAGGAGCAAATCTGATTAATCTATTCCAGAGCTTAAGCCAGTTTAATCGGGCCATTCTGAGCGAGCTCGTGAGCTTGATCAGGACCTGAAGGTCATGATGTAGCATGTGCTGACTTGCGAGTTGGACACGCAGTTATAGTCCGTAGTGCCAAGTGAAAACATTGAAGAGAACAGAATACATTATGTTTTCATACACCTTTTAAAGAAGCTCTAGCTTTTAGAGGATTAGATAATGATCCATTAGTCACTGTCACAGGTTTCACAGAGGCCTGTTTCCTGTCAGTTGCCCCACTTAGATAACAGACAGGAGCTCTGATCATTAATCAATGAGGGAAATGGCAGGGATTAGCCAAAACGAGTTGGAGTGTGGAGAAGTCACCTCCTCCAAACCAGGGGTCAATACAACACAACAGGGGACAATTGACCTTACGGAGTCTTTAGAATAGGAAGACACCCGTCACATTCGCTCTGTCTTTCTCTCTTTGACTCGAACTACCTTTGTCATAAACAAGAAAGAAAAAGAGAACACATTTTCACCCATGTATCTATCTCGTCCTGTTTGTTGTTATCAGATTCACACAGTTAGCTAGCATTATTATCTGCCTGCTAAACAAAAAAGCCTCCTGTTTGTACTTTGCTTCCTCTACAAATCTCAACCTTCAGTTCTGAACGTCAGCACAGCACCTGGCTCCCTGAGGAAGGTACTCGTCCCTGTTTCTTTTACTCAGCTTGCCCCAAGCGTTCTTTTGAACTATATATCCTTTATTATGAATAGCATGAGCT
>JAOVVA010000052.1:24599352-24634301 GCA_028565275.1 Leiocassis micropogon | reverse complement strand
ATATCCATTAGAACACACCTACTGTACCCTGAGCCATATATATCCTTCACAACTAGCATGAACTATATCTCGTTTACCACTACTAGCACTGACTGTATGATGTTCCGCATACCACAGCTAGCATAGTTAATATAAAACAGCTAGTGTGAATTACGCCGTATATATTTCATAACACAGCTAGCATTATTTCATAACAGGTAATGTGAACTATTACACTACTTCCTTAATCAGCTGTCATAAACTATATTTCATTTAGCATAGCTAGTATGAATTAAATGACTTTTATAACAGCTAGCGTCAACCATATAACCTTTAAACACTGCTAGCTAAAGATGCTTCTTTGCATGGCTGAACTCATATATAACACAGTAGCATTAACCTTATTAACATAGCTAGCATGAATCCTTTATAACACAGTTAGCATGATGCATAGATCCTGCTGAACATAGCTACAGTAGCATGAACCAGAGACAACAGTTAGCATGATCTATATTATATTCAAAAAAGCTAGTATGAACTATATAACTTTTGTAACAGCTAGCATGAGCCTTATTAACACGGCTAGCATGAATTATAGAGCTTGCTTAACATAGCTAGAATGAATTTATAAGATAGCTAGCACAAATGAACTGTGTAGTATGTTTGTTGTTAAGCAGCTAGCACAAACTATATACTCTGCAGATTAAACAGCTAACATGTATCAATATACAACAGATAGCATATATGTCCTATATGTCCTTTTATAACAGCCATTTATGCTTAGCATACTGTAGCTCACATAAACTGTAGACCCTTTTCCAACACAGCTAGGATGGAGTACAGTATATATTTTATGTAGTCAGCATGTATATAATGTATGAATAGCGTTTATAAGATTTAGCCTAAATTATAGTTCTATAATAGCTCTTAAAACAGCTAGCGCGAACTATAAATTGTTCTTGAAGTAGCTTGCATGACTTGTATAGTGTAATAATAATGTATAGTGTTTGTAACTCTTAGCAAGACTATATATGTAGTGGTAATAACACAGCTAGCTAACTATTTTAGAGGAGAATATTCTGTCGCATTTTTATCTTGAACTAAACACTTTCACACACATAACTGCAGTGTAAACAATGACCCTCTCCTTTATATTTTAACTCCTTCTCAGAGTTAAACTATTCAAATTTTTTAGAAAGGTTGAAAAAAGGGGCATTATAGCATCAACTGTGACAACCAGACACATCATACTGAAGCGTGCAAAGCTAGCATTACCCCATCAGGCTAAGCCCCTGTCTTTGGCTGGGATTTTTCTCGGGGATCAGGGCCTGCTTTTGTCTCCAGCTCGTCCAAACTTCAGTAATGTAAATGCAGGGTGGCCCTTGCCTTCTTATCTCTGGGATTAAGACCCGCGCCGCACGCTCTCCCACACGCTATTATCATAAGGACCAGACTCGTAGCGCAGCCTGCCAGTATCAAGCATACACCAAGCAGAGCCATGCAGGGGAAGGCTCAGGGGATTAGCATTTTAACACAGTGTGAGGCTAACCTCTCAGAAGCCCTCTGTCATATGGGTCAGGTCCCAAATGGCCTCCTAGGACACCCGGAATTAGGGTTCTGGGTAAAAAGGTTGAGATTGTGGATGATTTGGGAAGAAAGGTGGGATTGACAAGGCAAAGACAGGCGGTTGGGATTGAGGAACTGGGATTTATGGATTTGAACTAGGAGGTGTTTTATTAAATCGCGATTAAACTTTAATTTTAAGTTATTAACCTAGTATGGTTGCCAAGCTATTATTTTAGCTATTGGTAAACAATATAGGATTATTATTTTTTGCATATTTATTTATTTATTTATTTATCTTTGCTCAGTTCAGGAAAATTGGGTTCTTTGTGGAAATATTTTTATTAAAGAAATGCTTGATTCTGGCTAGCAATTTTTATTACTTAATATCAGTTTAAAGAGATAAATTATGAAAACATTATGGTAATATAATTTGACAACAAAGCAGTACTTTTAAACATAACTTTTACTTATTTTTTATTTGTTTTGATTTATATTTTTATGTATAATAATTTAGTGTTTCTTATTTTTACTCTAGCTTAAAAAGTTATTATTATTATTATTATTATTGTTTTGTTGTATATTTGTTTAACTGTGCATGGTTTAGAGCTTAGAGTATTAGGTTCAAACCAGCCTGTTAAACATCTGTTGTTTGTAAAATACTAACTGTAAATGTTCAGTTAGATCCTCCATCTTTATAATGTATTGCTTTTACACGAGCCATAAAGAGAAGCATGGACATGGGAAGGGATTTTCAGGCTGCGTTTCCATCAGGACTGTAAATATTGATCTTTACTGAAAACACTGTACTCCATATTAAGGGTTTTGATATAAACCACTTTATTGTCGTTAGATAAAACGATAGGCCGGGACGTAAGACTGCCAAGTTGTGAACAGAACAGGATTAAAGTCTGTGCCAGACAAAGATTAGCGCTGCTCTTGAAATAAATTACACTCAATATGGCTTTAATCGCGAAGCTTAACACAGAAAGCATTATACTTTGGAAAGTACAGTATATACAGCCTGTTTAATGCAAAATCTGATTGGTCAGCTCGGTTCTGGTTCATTATCGTTTCTATGGTAACAAGGTAAATTAACCATCACTGATACAGTAAAGTGTTCTGTTTATTTAAAATCCTTTAATGTCAATACTTTAAAGTTAAAAAACCTTAACCTCAGGAGTTTAACACATGAACTCTGTCTTGTCCTGTCTCGTCTCTGTTTTCAGGATCTCGTCTGCGGCAGGAGGATTCACCGCCCCGCATCGTGGAGCATCCTTCCGACCTGATCGTGTCCAAAGGCGAACCCGCTACCCTCAACTGCAAAGCCGAGGGGCGGCCCACGCCTACGGTGGAGTGGTACAAGGACGGCGAGAGGGTCGAGACAGACAAAGATGATTCTCGCTCCCACCGCATGCTCCTGCCCACCGGGTCACTCTTCTTCCTGAAAATAGTCCACGGTCGCCGAAGCAAACCGGACGAAGGAGCGTACGTCTGCGTGGCCCGCAACTACCTCGGGGAAGCCGTGAGTCGTAACGCCTCCCTGGAAGTAGCATGTAAGTCCTGGATTTTCACATGCACTCACATTGGTTTCTTTATAACGTCATCGAAAATTATATCATGGCTGATTTTGATCATTTCTGACCCAAAAAATCGAGTGACTGGGTATGGGATTGTATGTGTGTGTGTGTCTGTCTGGAGCCAGAAGGGAGGCTCCAACCATGGAACATTATTTCCTTTGTTGTTTAACGTAGATTGCAGTTGGCCAATAATCGTGTGATTACATGGACATACAATTTTGGTCTGCGCCTAATACAGGAAATAACATATAATTAGAGTCTTAGAATAGACAGCCATCAGAACAAGTTATAAAAATGGATGTAAAGGGTTAGAAAAGCCACGCACAAGAGCTCGTTTCAGCTTTATGGACGTAAATGATCTGGTCTTACAATTGATAGGTTTTAGTAAAATGAAGAAAAATAAATAAATAAATAATAATAATAATAATAATAATAATAATAATGGCAACCATACTTCTTTTCCATAGACGTGCTGTTTCTCATGTTATTTTGAAACATGCAGCATTTACAGGACATTTCAGATTTTTTCCAGAGCCACATGTCTTCCTTTCGGTTTGTCGTCTCGAGCTTCATGGAAATAAAAGGCGAGGCCAGGGAAAGACAGATGAGAGCTCAGAAGAGAGTGGTCTAGTGGTTTACATGAAGGCTGTCTGCCAGGAAGTCCAGAGGGAGGAATATTGGCAGACCGGAGCTGATCTGGGGACAGGGATGAACTTTAAAGCATCGGTCTTCATCCTGTGTGTGTAACATTCAGTAGCATGAGAAGAACTTTACAATCTTTTATACAGTTTTATACAGCTTCTCATAGGCTAGAGTTAGAGGAGGAGTTTTATCAGGTATGGCTCCACCCACTGGATTTTTGGGCTTCCGCATCTCGTTCAAGTTTTCCTATGTGGTTTCTGAGTTTCTGGCTTTGACACACAATGACGAGGTGCGATATCTAGAAGTTAAGGATGGATAAAGTTATGGTTCATATTTATTGATGCCAAATTGCGTCTGTGCCTCTGGACCAATCTGGTTGAACATGGAGGAGGAAGTACATGTGGTCCTCTAACACTTCCTTTCTCTCCAATGCTTCATTCATTTCATATGGTTTGTCAAGCCAAAACAAGCCACGCCCCAGCTCACGATGATGATGATGATGATGATGATGATGTCATAGCTGTAACACCCTCATACCCCACGTAAAGAATCGTTTTAGAGTTTTAAAGATAAAGTTTTCCGAAGAGGTTTCTATCTCTTTTCATAGATTTTTAAACACAGTGTTTAGAGAGCGACTCCATTTCCGTATTCATCAGCAGTAATTGAAGATGCTCAGCAGTGCTGCAGGGGAAAGGAAATAGGAAAAGGAAGAGGGTGTACACCCGCGCGCACGTGTGTTGTAGGACGTGTATGTATGCGTGAAGCTGGCAGGGGGTGTGTGTTGCCGCGGCAAGCTGCCTCTGATCTTCTCCCAGCTCTTCCGTGACCATGGCAGCAGCCCCCAGGTGCTAACTGTGTGACAGCCGCTTGATCTATCGATCGCTTTAAGAGGGGTCTCCTCGCCCAAATGAAAATTCATGAAAAATTGATGAAGTCTCTCGATTATTCTTTTATTTTCCAGCTTCGCTCCTGTCTTCTTCTCCCTCTCTACCTCTCTCTACCTTTCTCTCTCTCGCTCTCGCTCTCTCTCTCTTACTCTAGTGGTGGTGAAGAGATTTCAAATGGAGTGTTGAACACTTTATAACGACGGGGTTAAAAGGTTAAAGGTCAGGAGTGTCGAAAGGATGAAGAGATACAGGAAGTACAGCAGGATGATACGGAAAATCAGCACTGTCGGGAAAAAAAAATAAATTTAATTGAAAACATTCTCATTTTAAGACACTATGGAGTGCGGATCAAGCGCCGAGGGTGGTTTTCTACACATAGGAGTCAATGAGAGTGTTCACACAGGCTTTTGGTGACGTCTAGTTTTATTCATGTTAATTTTACGCTTCGGAGGACCGGATATATCCCATCATCCTACATGCTATACATAGAGAAATGCGGAAAAAAAAGCTAAATAAAGAGAATTTTTAAAACAAGAAGATGTCTAATATAGCAAAATGGGCCAGATTAAAAGAGGCATCTCAAATAAAACGACAAACTACAATTTGGGCTGCAGGCTGACGTTAGACAGAGCCAAACGAACGCCAGTGTAGAAGACAATCGAGCGCCACTACAAAACGCAACACAAACGTCTAGGACGTTCAGAGCGCGTTCGTTTATCCAAAAATTTAACGCCCGTGTGAACGAGGCCTTAGTCTTGTCCTTTCTTCAGTAGTGTAAACACTTGTGATGGGAATCAGCAGGGACCTCTCAATACGATATTATTTGATTTATTATTATATTATTATTGATTTGATTTATTGGGCAGTGGTGGCTCAGCGTGTTAAGGCTCTAAGTTACTGAATAGAAGGTTGGCGGTCCGAGTCCCAGCTAAGCCAGGATGCTGCTGTTGGACCCTTGAGCAAGGCCCTGAGCAATGGCCAACCCTGTGCTTAAACTAAAGACCTAGGAGAAAGAATTTCACTGTGCTGTTCTGTATTCTTTGTTACAATTCCAAACAAACTTAACGAATAATTGTGAACGATTTAGAGTGCACCCCCTGTAGGATGATGGAGGAACTGCAACATTATACCATGTCAAATGCAAACATATATAAATGTCTAGTAAACATTTATTTTGGAGTCAGTGTAGCGATAAATGAATTCCCACACAAAAGAATCACGATACGTCACTGAATTGATTTTTCCCCCACCTCCAGTAAAGTGTGTCGCCCAGCACCGGGAGCCCCAGCTCTGGCGCTCTTACAGGACCCCCGTGAGTTCTCTGAATAGTCATGTGGTAACAGATTGAGGGCAGGAGTCCTGCGTGGACCGCTGGAGCAGCCCGGGTCAGCGGGAGCCCGATGTGGGCCACGGAGCAGCCAGAGGAGAAGAGAAGAGCCTTTGAATGGAGCTCGCTGCATTATTAATATCAAAGCAGATTGGAAGGAGGTGCAGCAGGATTAGCGAGACGAGCGTGTCGCTTTAAGTACGGACCAGGAGCGGCGTAGGAAAGAGCGTCTGGAATATGTAGATTTGGAAATATAGATTATTGTTATTGTTGATTTTTTTGTTTGAGTTTTATAAAGCTGATTTAAGAGGATGAGGAATGATAAATAAATATGATAAAATTAAATAAATGACAGCAGGTGAAATATTTTTGAATCTAGCCAAATCTATAGATGAATTTAACTGTATTCAAGATTTTTTTTTACTTGCTATTCAGCGGTTTAAGGGTCAGCACCGTTGCCTCGCACCTTCGGGGTGTGGGTTTGATTCCCACATCAGGTTCGTCAGGCATGGAGGTTGCATGTTCCCCCCATGCTCTTGGTGCTCACTCGTGTTTGCAGAAGCTATTGCTGTTTGCTTTGAGCCGTGTTTCTTCTTTAAATATTATAACGAGCCCCGGTCACATGACTGAGTACACGTTTTAAATTTTGAATTTGCATATTAAAAACACCACCTTTTAAAAAAAGAAATAAAGAAGAAATTGAAAAAAGAAAAAAAAAAGCATTGTTTTAACTTGACTAATAAGAAAATGTTTTAATCATCGTTTAAACCTTCAGCCGTTAAAATTAAAAAACGATGCTCGGACATGTTACAGGAAATCCGATGGAATAAAATATAAGTGGAACAAAAATCTAAAGTGTTGCTTTTCATAAATAAAATCATACAGAATTCTGTAGTATAAAAAGAATAAAACACTTCGAGGTTTGCTGTAATAGAAAAATAATCTTCTAAATTATTATCTGTCACAGTTCCATCAACTATCTCACCTTCGACGATCAAATTTCCCTTTTAGAATCGATTTTATTCCTACATGTAATATGCTTTCTTCCCACCCAAACGTCTTTCCTCCTCCTGAGCTTTATTTCCTGTTGGACTTATCTCTCCTGACTGACTTCCCCTAATTCATTTTCTCTCCCAGATTGTCTCTTCGTCTCGTCCCTAATCTCTGCGTTCGGATCGTGACTCAGTGCTCGGGCCGCGCTCTCTCTCTCTCTCTCTCTCACCGTATCCTCCCTATCTAGTGTGGAAGCGAGTGTCAGGAGCGCTCTCTCCTTCCCTTTTCAACCTAAACTGGGTCAACGAGCAGGTTCATAAATCATCTCGAAGTGGGTGTCAGGCGGAAACGAGCTCCTTGTTGAATAAATTTGCCGGTGTGGCAGATTTCTCGGCACAGAGAGAGTGTGTGTGTGTGTGTGTGTGTGTGTGTGTGTGAGACAAGTTGCAGCTGTACTCCTGGAAAATGTTAATTAGACCGGCCTGTCTCTCCGCAGGTGTGTGTATGTGTATGAGGCGCTATAATTGAGCACATGGTTTTTTGTGCGTGTATTTTTGTGTGTACTGTATGTGTGTGTATGTTCGTGAGTTGTTTAATAGTGTGAGTGCAAAGGAATGTAAGTGTTCCTACACCAACCTTTAAAATCTAGGCTAACAATGAAGACGCCGTGCCCGGGTTCGAGAGGAAAAAGAAATGGCGCTCGGCTTACGATTCAATTTTTCTTTCTTTTTTTGGTTTCTTTAAAAATAAGCAGAAACGGTCGAGATCCAAAACGAGACTGCACCAATTAGGCGAGTCATTAGCCCCGGGTTTGCTTTGCGGCTGGTTGGAAAATGTAATTATTTAAGAAATTTAAGGTTCGGTCTACAAGCTGTAGTGGGGCCGAGTGTGTTGCGCATTAGAAGACTTTAATAAAGAATAATTATGTAGATAAACACACACACACACACACACAGCAGTGCTCTGGATCTCGCTCACATGCGTACAGACGGCGCATTTTTTCTATCTGACCTGCTGAATAAGATCTAGTGTGACAGCGCTGTGTTCTGGATTCTGATTGGTCGGAAGGTGTTGATGCGTTTCCTATATCAGCGTTTCCATAGTAACAGAGATAGTCACGGGAATCATTCACATGTATGTAGTTTCAGAGCTGTAACTTTAAAGGTCACCTAGTGTAGATTTTTGTCCCCCTAATGTGACCTCATATGAGACGAGCCCCTCCCCCCAGCTTGTTGCTGTGTGTAGGGGGCGTGGCTCAGCAGTAGCAGTAGTGTGGGGTGTTTCAGCTGGAGCATTAAAACACACAAACACACTTTAGAGGAGCACCTGTGTTAATTTGTTAATAAAGTAATAGCATATGGGACCTTTAATTTTTTTTACATTTTGAGGACAGAGAAGTGTTCGGATAAATCACACACAGAGTGATACAGGCTCAGGATATCTCTCACACACACACATTCTCACACACACACACACACACACACACACACACACACTTAGTGCACTTCTCTGGATGACACTCGTGCAGGTTGTGGTTTGCGCTTTTCGAGTGTATGACAATACTTTCAGTCCCTGTGGTTAACTTTTGTGTGTGTGTGTGTGTGTGTGTGTGAGAGAGAGAGAGAGAGGGAAAGAGAGAAAGAAAGAAAAAAAGAAAGAAAGAGAGAGATGACTTTAGAGGGAGTGGTGCTTTTGAAAGCAGATAAATCATCTGTCCCATGAAACCTTGGTGCACACACACACACACACACACACACACACACACACAACATTCCCTAAAAAAACTAGACTGACCTTTTCCTTTTATTTTTACTCTCTTTCTCTCTGTCTTTCTCTCACTCTCTCTCTTTCACACACACACACACATACACACACACACACACACACACATTCAGCATGCTTACAATTTACTGGACATCCCAGATGCATGTACAGTTTTTCATGTTTCATGGTTATTTCAGATTTTTTCGTGAAAATAAGTGAGAATGAGAGAGAGAGAGAGAGAGAGAGAGAGAGAGAATCCTCTAGTCTCTTTGAAGTGTCTCTCACCCACATTTCCCACACATTGTTAAAAAAATTCTTTTGTTTCTATAAAGCTGCCTTGTGACAATGACGCTTGCTAAAAGCGCTATACAAATAACACTGAATTGAATTAAATTGAATTGAAGAGTTTAAGCTTCGTTTCCATCCATACGGTTGAATCGTAAAGATTGTAGGAACGAGACGTGAGCGTGTACGATTTACACCTGACGCGATGGCGTTATGAAGTGTAAGTTTTTTTCAGTTTCAGATCGAGCTCCGGGTTCCGTTAAATCCTCCCTGCCCGGCGATACGTAAACACCCGCAATCTCTTCTCCGTATCATCGACCGCTCTCTCTTTGTGAAGCCGAGGGCGGCTCCGAAAGCCCGGTCAATTTACCTAAATTTGCATTTTTTTTTTCCTCCCTGGTGTGTGTTGTTTTGTGTGATTGATTCATCGTAGTCCAGTCCTGATGACCTTAGACTACTTAAAACTCCATTACGTGATTGCCTGGCTTAAGAAAAAAACAAAAAAACAAAAGCAAGCCCTAAAGCAAGAGATCACTGGAATGGATCATTTAAATCCAATCACAAGATCAGACTGTTGACTTCAGTCCAATAGCGCACTCCCGGGCTCTGTGTGTGAGTGTGTGTGTGTGTGTGTGTTTGTGATTGAAATCGCGGCCTGGTCGCTACTCGCAGACTGCACGGGTCTGATAATAGAAATGGAAACCCTCGATAAGACCCCGATCCTGCAGGGAGACCCCGGATTCCCGGGAGACCCTGAGTTCTGACGCCAGGATTGGATCCGGTGACCCCTAAAGACCTCGGATCTTCTGTTATTCATTCCAGACATCGTGATTTCTCTAAGCGCTTGCTTTTCGAACGGTGTAGGTTCGCATTTGACGCCTGGAGTGCGACCTTCTGAGTCGCCGAGGCTTCAATCCGTCATGTCCGCTTAGGGTTTAAAACCATCCTCGAGGAAACGTTCTGTCATAATATCCCCAAACAACGGCTTAAAAGATAGCACATGCACACACACACATGCACGCAAACACACATGTATAACACCTTTTCAGCACCTTCTGTCTGTGAATGTGCGCGAGTTTATTGTGCCGCCTCGGCCGTCGCCTGGTTGATGGATGATGTGCTTTTGAACTCGCGCGCTTTAATAGAGTCGCGTACACACACAATCACAAAAGTGAGGAAGTTTCCAGAGTAAACATGCCATCAGCTGTCAGAAAAAATGCACTTACAAGTTGTTTACAGCTGTTTACTACCACCGTGCGCACACACATACAAAGTCATCGGATTTCACTAAAATAGCATCGTGTTTAAGAAATCAATCACTTCAAGTTGTGCTGTTTTAGGAAATTAATCAACGAGGTTCCTCTTTCCACACTGAGGATGATTCACTTCCTATAACAGCATATCGTGACGTGGTTTATCCTTTTTACACCACTACAATTTGATAGCAGTTACAGGTGTTTTTTTTTTCCATTATTATTTATTTAAGACGTGGGAAAATCAATTTAGTTACATACCATGATTCATATCTTCATATGGCAATTCATGTATCATCACACTGACTCTAAACTCTAATTCAAATTTTTTATTTGTATCGGTTTGCATTCGAATTTTTAATATGTTGCAGTTCCTTTATAAACCTATAGGTGGTGCAGCATAAACTATTCACATACTGGCAAGCGGCACAGCGTCCCGTGTGGTAGGAGCGAATTATATGCTCCTTTAGAATTGCAAAAAAATAAAATAAATAAGAGGAAAATTAATATATAATCGGGATATTAATAAAATCATGATATTTACAGAATCGCAATACAAATTGGATCAGCACCTTGGTATCATGATAGTATCGTATAGGCCGGTCCCTGGTGATTCCCGTCCTTACTATTTATTAAAGATCAAACACAGTAATGTTATCTGATTATATTTGTGCATAAGTAATTTAATAAGACAGAAGAAAAGCACAATTTGCGTGTCATCTTTTGAACTTTGACACCAGATACTCCTTCCTTAAATCTTATATATCTTATCTTATACCTTGTAAATCTTATATATCATACATATCCTTACAGAAAACGTCACATCACCGATTAGACACATAGTATCTGTGGTCTCGTCCATTTCCCACCGTTACTATAGAAACAATACAGTATTTGAATGAGGTCATTACTATAATCCTGCACCTGCGAAGAAACATAATCGACACCTTTCCTGGCCAGTCAGAACCCAGAATTCCACAGGGGTTAATGACTTTCACGGGTTCTACATTACCATTAGATATTCATTAGAGTGTATTTTTTTACGAGTTTTCATGCTTCGGGACAAATGGGACGTGCCGTCCGTGACCCTGTACACCCCTGAAAATGGTCCTGCCCACTTAGGATTGAATTATCTAAGACGGGTTATAACCTCACAGGGTCTCTCTGTACATATGACCGTCATTATTACGGCTCTCACACACTGCCGTGAACTTATAGCCTCTCAGTTACTGTTATGACTTGTTGGTGGACAGCTGTTGTCTTCAGCTCCTCAGGTTACCCCATGTCAAAGGTCATGCCTTTCCAGACTAGCCTGTAATGTGACTCTCTCTCTCTCTCTGTCTTTTTCTCTTTCTCCTTCTGTCCTGATTGAATTGCTCCATCATCTGTCTCTGCATCCATTCACAGATTAGCAGCGCACTGTAACACTTTGCAGTAAAATAATATATAGAGATATACAGTAAAGGCATAACCTAACGATCGCTATTTAGAAATGCATGGAAGGTCGGTGTTGTGATGTGTATTGTCGTACACTCAATGTATTTATAACGCATTATAACATGATACATAGACCATCTTTGCGTATCCTGCCATCACTTTTTTAACATGTGATAGCCTACATGAAGCTCCAAGTGGAGGTTTATATTCTGTAACACACACTCACACGCACACACACACACACACACACGGGCCACATGGCATGGTGATTACTCACTGTCACCTACTTTCATTTCCTGCGCAGATCACTAATCTGATCTCAGACCTTCCCTGAGACACCCTGACACAAGGCGTGAGCTTCTCTCCCTCTCTCTCTCTCTCTCTTTCACACACACACAAACACACACACACACGTGCACTTGCAAACGACACAAGCAAACACGTTTAACCCTGACAAACAACACCAGGACTGAATAACTGTGACGGATCACAACAAACTCTGATCGCATAGAAACAATCTCTGAGGCTAAGCCTCGGCACACGTAGGGGAATATCAGGCGATTAGCGTGGACGCGTCTCCAGACGTCTCCTGCGGGCGATAAAGCCTCGGTATCGCACACCAAGATCAAATTAAAACAATAAACACAGATGAGTTATGGCCTTCATATATCTGGGAGAACTTTGGAAGCACTTAGAGCTTTTTCTCCATGATAAAGAAAAGGTTAGATTTGTGGTATTTTATGGATGGAAAGTCAGGCACACACACACACACAGAGACAGAAACACACACACACACACACAGGGCATATTCTGAGCAACCCCTTTGCCCTCGGTGATGTAAAGCAGGGCCATGCGGTGTAGAGTGTTCTGTAGATAACACTGGAGTTTGCATTTGAATGGTACTGTTCTGATTTCTTTGTTCATGGCTTTGTGTATTAATGTGTGTGTGTGTGTGTGTGTGTGTGTGTGTGTGTGTGAGAGAGAGAGAGAGTGTAAGAGAAAGAGAGAGATTGTTTCACACACAAACATATATACTATGCAAAAGTATTGACCCCCATCCCATTTCTTCATATTTTGCTGCTAAAGCTCTAGACTTTTTTGTTTTCCCTATATTTTGTTTCCTTCTTCAGAGGAATGTTTTTCATTTGATAAGTCACACAGTGACCTATGAATCATTCCAGCATCTAACTTAAGGCCTGACCCAGTGAAAAACAGGTGCAGATGATGACAGATGATCAGGCCAGTGATTAGTATACTGCTGATGCTGAATGCTGAGTGGGTTGGAACAGACGAGAGGGGAAATGAGGTCGCTGCTGAGGCTGTTACATAAACGACTAGTTTGTAAATTGTATCTTCAGGCACTTTGCAGCCTGTCGCAATTAAACATTTGTTCCAATTTCTTTCATAAATCGGCATCATTTAATTTCATTCAAATTGGAGAAATTTTCAGGGGGTCAAGACTTTTGCACAGCTTCCACAGAAAGGTTACAACTGAAAGCCGTGCAGTAGGTTCTATTTGATTTATTTGTTATTAGAATTTTATTTCCTTATAATGTCTGTTCATACGTCCTAAATGACCTGAAGTACAATCGTACCCCGGCTCAGAAGGTGTACATCATGGATTCGGGGGTTAATCTCTGATCTGTCAGAGTTAGTTTTCAGGATTTGGTTACACCCCCGATCGCTCCTGTCCCTGGGTCTGAGCATAAATCTGTGATCTGATGGAGGAGCGATAGCTCTGGCTGTGACGTGTGTAGAGATAAGAGGAGGAACCCTGGAGGAACCCTGCTCATCCCCTGAGATATGACCCCTGTATGACCATTGATTGACCCTGTACTGAACCTTTACTAATGCACTGCCCAGGCATGTCCTAAACTAGGAACTGTCACTGAGAATTAAAATATATTTCTGTCATCAGACACGGCCTGATGGGTCCTTACAGAGGATGAGCACATGATCATGTTCTGCTGTTCCAGTTCTGTGTGTCTTCTTACGCCATTATGTGTACAACTGTTAGAAATATCCATGACGGCGCTGTACGCTTTATTGCTATCTTCAAGTTATATATATATATATATATATATATATATACATACATATAATGTGTAAAATATTTTAAACGTCTTTTGGGTTTTTCATTACAATACAATTATCGATTATTTTGCTTCTCTTAGCCAGCGATTTGGTGTTCGACTGTACTTCATCCACTGGAATATGGATGTTGCTGGTGGGAATGAAGACGGCAAAATAAAGGTCACGGTACAACAGTAAAAAAAAAAATAGATATATACGTCAATGTTTACGCCTGGCATCGATGACATCAGATTGCTGGTTATTTAAAAAATGCATTGATCCAGATCAGTTGATCGTTACACTCCTGTTTATCTTCTACCACAGCAATTTCTCTTTCATTACAATGTTTCGGTTAATAACAAGCGACATACAGTACCGTGATATAGTTACATTTATGTCCAAATAAAACCTGCTTTAAATAGTCATACCCTCAATTCAAATTTATTTATATAGCGCTTTTAACGGTCATGTCTCAAAGTGGGTGTACAGAATAAAAAAAAATATGGAAATAAGTTTAAAAAACAATATAATAAAATTATTACATTATAATAAACCTTGACAAGCTTCTATTTATTGTCTTTTTTGGACTTTGAACAAAAAAAAACATACCGATTGGCGAAAATCTTTACAAATACTAACACTGATACAGGAGACTCATTCCATTACCGGTATATTACTAAAATTTGACCATATAAATTATTTTAAATAGATTCATTAATATAAAAATATAGAGTATATTAAATATGTATTCATATGAAATATTATATGTTAAACATATTGTATATTTAATATATAAAGCTTCATTTTCGGCTGTACTAAATGGTCACACCTTCTGACCAATCAAAATCCGGGTATAAATAAAATATTAAACTCTTTTATTATTATGCACATTATTATTATTTATTAAAAAGGTTGTGCAGCACAGACCCATGCATCTTAATGAACCTTTGATACAACATGTACCAATGAATTGCTTATAACTCATTATTAGAGGTTTTTTAAAGCATTATTAGATTTTAAAAGAACACCTCCGGGATTTAATGACTCCCCGTCCTCTCATTTATTTCATTCTCTTTTGCCCTTTTTTTTACATTACTTTTTATCCCCCTATCATTCACCCACTTATTGCGTAGCCTGAACTGGATGATAACTAGCACCCACACACGTTCAGCTCCTCCCCCTAGCCATGCACGAATCAGATAGCGGGGGTTTCTCTTGACGGGCAACTAATGAAATTAGCCGCTCATTTCTTGTGTGCTTTAATAAGTCACTTGACTCGATTAGTGGCGTTGGAGCAGGGGGGGTAGGTGGGGAAGGAGATGCATCACTTCGTCTAAAAGTCACCCAGCAGTGCCAACCAGGGTGTTGATTGTAATAAATATTCCTCATCTATTTGCACATGTGTTCACACCCCATCACCACGACACCACCACCACCACACACGCACATACACGCACTCACACACACATGCCGTTTCAATGCCTCAGGGCAAAATCCATAAGCCCCCATGCTCATCCTGATCACCCAGTCACCTCCGCCCCATTCCTCTTTCTTTTTTCCTCCCCAGATTTGAATCTAGTAGCTGTGCTTTTGCCAAGCCCATAGCAGCCAGGCATTTGGGCATGCCAGCAATGTGGTGTCATTAACTTCCTTTGAGTGGCAGCTGTCAGGCTGGCCGAGCTCCACCCTCATGCTGTGCAGCACTCAGCGTCTCGCCATCATCACGCTTTCCCATCGTCGTTCTCCTCCCACTCCAGCTTCTCCTAGAGCAACTTCCGAAAAAATGGCACCCAGCCTTCAGGTCTCAGCTGCAGGCAGAATCTCGACTTGCGATACCCCGCTGTTCAGGGCAGATCCTGTTGGATCAGTAAGGAGTTATCCAGGCACGGGCCAAATCCATAAACAATCACGGATCCTTTCCCATTGGTCCTCTCTGGAGGGCGGAAAAAGTCCAGGCTAAGGGGAGATAATCTCTTTGGCTTAGAAGCGAGAGCCGAGCTCTGCTCCAGATTGGCCGCAAGGCTCGAAAAAGGCTATTGGATACAATTTGATTTTTACACTTCCTGGTTGTAAATTACACCAAAAATTCATTTACATGTTTTCGGCATCCAAATGTACCAGTCAATTTACCAGTTATTTCGTCTTTTGGAGTGGCACTGCATTTATTTCAACCAAATTACATCATGCAAGGAAAATTGTTAACTGCGACACGTCCGTAGCTAATTTCCTGAAACATACAAAGCACAAAAACACCAAACAATAAATGCAGAAGTTTTGTTCCTTCATATTATACAAAAACACACAGACCAACTCGATCTTCAACTTTAAATCTAAATTAAGACGTCACTTTCCTAAATATATAAGAAACATTAACATAGTGTATCCAGGACAGGTTGTTTTCCAGGACCGATTGCCTCTTTGTTTCTGTGTTTGGTCGGGCAAATCAGAGCAGTTCAAAAACCCAGATATATACAGTACAAAGGTATGTTTTCCCCCAACAAAACAATAGAAAGGCATTTTCCCCAATTTGCAATACCAGTTATGAGAGTTTTCCAAGATGGCTACCCTATGATACTGTAGTTCAGCATTTCAGTACACTGAGAAGTGTGTTCAAACATATTCCTTTTTGATGTGTCCTAAACCACATCAGTGATCATAGCATCACTTCTTAGCTATGTCAGCTAAGATTTGATTCTTAGCTGTGTTAGCATTATTATCAAAACAACACACACGCCATGGCTGATTGGCGAAAGTTAGGGTTACTACAGTAAGTGTTCTTTTAAATGTTGAGTGAAGTAATGCAAAGTGACATGTGAGTAGGGAAATCCTGGTTGAGACAAATCTGTCAGGATGAGGTGAAGGAAAAGCAGAGGCTCAGTGTAGGTGACAAGGCCGCTGCTCTTTTCCAGGCTGCTGATCTCCAACTCTGACTCAAGGCCACTCAGAAGAAACCCTTCCAGTTTGCTTTCCATATCTGCCTCTGGCGGCTTTCCAAAATGAGGGAGATGGGGTGGGAGGAATGGGGTAGGGTGGGGTGAGGGCATCCTCTATGTCTGAAATGGAAATGGTTTGGGGGGGAAATTGATGACATGGCCTTGTTGCCATTGACACTGGCTGGGGCTCTCCTTGTTGCCCCTGTGGCTTAATGCCTGGCCTCGTTAATCATGGGGCAGGAGCCTTGTGTCCTGACAGCTGGCAACCTGGTGCTTGCCATCACACCGCTCTACCTCTTTTTTCCACTCCTCAGTTTTCTCATTGAACCTGGCTAAGATCATAAGATGACTAGAAACGAGCTCACGCCCTACTGTGACTTCGGCTACCCAAGTTACCACGCTTTCACACAGGAGGTCGAGATAGACAGTTTGAGCACCATGACAGGCTGAAATGTCCACACTTGCCACGCATGATATGACTGTTGGAAAAATGAAGAATGACTTCTGCTTCTTGCCAAAGAGTGAGTGAGTGAGTAAGTGAGTGAGTGAGTGAGTGAGCCAGGGCAGAAATGGAGGGGTGCAAGAGTCCTGGGGCTGTTAGCATCAACCATGGTCCAGTCATGTCAAGAGCACACCGGCAGCCTGTCACTTTTTCACTAATTGGCGAGAGTCAAACCCCCTGAGGTCCCACAAGGTCACTGGTGGACCCTCGTCTGGACCGGCCCTCTCCCCTCCCTTATTATTTCTCTCTCTCTTGTTCTTTCCACTGTGTTTAGACCTCCTCTTCAGTCTCCTCTTAACGCTCTGTACCTTCATGTTCCGATTTACATTACAGGGTTATTTTAGATATGGCATAAGAGCAACAACAACAACCCTTGTGGCATGTCCTAACTAATTTTTTATACTCTGATGCATCTAATATAATACTTTTGGAAACCTAAACATAAGGCGATGTAAATTTGAAGATCTGCCCTAACTAAACACGAGTAAAAGAGTTATTTGCTGCAGTTGCATTGTTTCGTTCATTGAAGTGTAGCTTCAATTTGTGCAGACGTCCTTTTGTGTTCTCTCAATTTCGACTTGTTTCACATTTCATCGCTCCTGTGTACGGATTTGGTTTTGCGTCTGCACTGTGCACTTCAATGTGTTTGCACATACTTCCACATTACCTCCTCCATTAAGATCCATTTATATGCATGTCCAGGTTTTTTTTGTGTGTGTGTGTGTGTGTGTGTGTGTGTGTGTGTGTGTGTGTAATGAAAACTCGGCTGTACCTAATCTATAGCTCTGTATAACGGCAAGGCATGAGACTGAATCTAAGATTTGAATATATTGTATACATGCTAGTGGAGAGAGGCTAGTGAGCGAACAGCTGTTAGTGAGAACAGGAAGTAACTTGTTTCGCAGATGTTACGCAACATTAAACATGAACATAAATGGATACAAAGTATGACGTTTACGCTTTAAATGTTAGAAAACAGTGTTTGTTTTAACAAATTGCTGAGGTATAAGAGGAATAAATAAACTTCCAGATGTGTGTACGATGCTGAAGGTGTCCAAATGTGTATACGCTTGTCTTTCAAATAAAATAAAATAGATGGTATAGCAATGGCAATAGCAAAAAGAGTATAGCAACATATTTCATGTCTTGTGGTTTATAAGCATTATTTATACCTAGATCCAGATTCATTTGCTTTTGGATAGCGCCATGATATAACTAATGCTGCTTTTTAACTAACGCTAACTTGGAATTTCCAATATCCAACGCAGTGCTCGAGTCGGAATTCCTTCTCAGAAAGTTGGAAAGGTCTTCTTAATCAAGAGTTTAGAAAGTGACATCAAATCAACATGGTCGCTCCAACATGGCAGCTTCTGAAAACGAATCAGTCGCAGAAGTACCAAAATGTGCAGTTCTTCGAATGAACACTAGGAGCTGGCTTCAAAAGTGAGTCAATCCTAATAGACCACCAGTTAAAAAGCCCAACTTCGCATTAGAAATAAACACGTTTGCAGGATGGTACAAAAAGAAATTGGTTTTGTCTCCATATACCACAATATAGGCTTTTTATGGATGTCTGTGTTTTTCCCTCTCAGCTTGAGAATTCCATCATTCTCATGAGTTCTCGTTTCCGAGTCGAGTCGAGTCGTACACAGCTAGTGACATTTAGGGTTTCAACAGTACAGTATCCAAATAAATGTGTGTGTGTGTGTGTGTGTGTGTGTGTGTGTTTCTCCAATTATGCGCTGGCGTGTCTCTTTTTAAAGATTACCCCATCAATGCAGTTTGTTTTTAGGCCTGTGTGTGTGTGTGTGTGTGTGTGTGTGTATGTGTCTTAGTTTAGGTAGCAGGGGAGTCAGTGTAAGAAGTCTGCAAATTTGCATTTTTATGCCATCATTTATCTCCATGACCTCAAACTTTTTAACGCTCAGTTGACAGTTTTGTATCTAATAAAGCACCACAACAACACATAACTTATACACACACACACACACACACACACACACACACACACACACACACACACACACATACACACTGTACTGTACATGCTAAATGAAGCTCTGTTGACAGAGTTATTGCCTGTCTGACTGAGAGACCGCTTTGTCTCTGGTTAGAACAGGTGTTTTTAATGGACACAGCTCCGCAGGACCCGATACGGTCATGTAACACAAATTTACGCTTTTTTACCATCTTGGTGTCTTTGTGTGTTTTTGTGCACACTGCAAACAGTCATGCTTAAGCAAGTGAAAATATCTTGAATCTCATCAAATTTATCTAAAGTTTCTTAATATATGATTACAATAAACCAAATTCCACCAAACGTCACCAAAGTCGCCATTTCAGAAGGGTCAAATTATTGGCTTGCATCAAGCAAAGAAAACAACTAAGGAGATTTGAAATTACTGGAGCTGTTTCAAGAATCCTTCAAAACATTATCAAAACCTGGAACGATACTGCTGAACCGTCAACTTTGTGGAAGAAATGTGGTCATAAAAAAAATCATGAATGGGGATTACTAACAATTGATGTAAATTGCATGGTAGGAAAAAAAAACAGTAAAAAACAAAGCTGTGTTTAATAGTGAAAGTAAGAACATTTCCAGCTGTGTGTCCGTAAGAATTTTAAGCATTTATTTTGCGAAAGTAGGTAAATGATTTGAACAAAAAATGTATGCTTAAACATAAGTACAATTTGTCTAGAAATAATCTTAATGATTTTGGTTTGTCGTAATCATGTATTATTCCATTTTTTTTTTTCAATTTTATTTATTTAGCACTTTTACCAATGGTCATTAACTCAAAGGAGCTTCACAAAATTGAAAGATTATTAAGAGACTTTATATAAATTTGACTTTATTAAAGATATTTTCACTTGCTAAGGTATCAGATTTTGTAATGTATGTGTTTGTCTGTTTGTCTGTCAACCCTCCTCTGTTATACTGTAGTATTGCATATGAATGATCGATTGCTTGACCAGACATTATTACTGTATCTGTAGGCTTTTGTTGTAATTCTTTTTGGTTTTGTCTGTATATATATATTTTTTTTTTAAGCCATTTGGTTTCTTTGTATTTACACCTGTCTAAAATATGACTCGAATGCCTGTGGCTCCGGTCAGAGTTTGGTATTTGCCCTGGCTGCTCTGACAACATGCCTCGCCCTGGATATGATGAAAAAAAATTATATCTGCGTTGCAGTGTATTACCGTCAGACAGTGCAAGCAGAAGTATTGATTTTCATGTTATATTTTGTTAATAAATTGACAGCCATGTTATGTATTTTTACTGCATGAAGTAAATGATTCTGTGATGCTGTCACTGTTATTATTTTAATAAATTTTAATACAATTATTATTATTATTATTATTTATTTTTATCTAAAAATTTTTGTTTTAATTTTAATTTGGTACCTGATGCATGCGGGATGCCGACGTGCCCCGCTGCGTGCATCAGGTTTGAAAGGTCTATGTGTGTGCACTCTCTGTGTGCATCCTTTCATCTACACACTAACCGCCGGTGTTTTTACCCTGCTCAAGTGATTGGATTGCAATCATTAGGACTACAAAGGGATTAAAAAACAGGAATAACAAACATTAGAGGAGTGTAAAGGAGCGAATCACAGCAGCGGAATCCCACAGGACGACAAATCCCTTTTCTTCCAAATCCCATTGTTAGGAAAAGCATGAAACCGGATTCCTGTAACAAGCCCTGTGATCTGAAAAAGTGCGGCCCAAAGGACTCAATTAAAGCCCAGCGGCCCCTGCTTCCTGGTCGTCCTGCTTTTCTCTCTTCCTCCCTCTTTCCTTTCCTTCGTTCTGCTCTCTCTCTCTCTCTCGTTCACCCCGCTGTGCTTTTCTTCAGCAGCTGTGGCCATGGATGACGAGCGTGGCTGTGCACACACGCTTACCAATATTGACCAGACTGGCCAATTAACCTTCACCACAGATAGAGGGCAAGAGAGGACACTGTCTATACGTGCGCATAACCGAGTGTATGAAAAAAAAATCATAATAAACCACACGGCTCCGAAAACGTGATCATGCCCGTTTAACTCAATCAGTCGTTTCGCATGGACATCTGAGCTAGGCTAATGAAATAGTGCTGGTTTGTGAACGTGAATACCCCCCCTGCCGTCCCACTCCCGTCGTCTGGAAGCCTGGAGTGACTGATTTGCATTGGCAGAGCTGTCTTCTGCCTCTAGATTTATGATGTCAGATACCAGATTTATGATGTCTCGCATTTCAGATGCAAATATCCCGCCTAACTGCAGACAAGCGCCGACAATTTGGAGAGATTTGCGAGTGGTTGTGAAGATTGATATGTTTATGGATGTAATGGACAGAGAATGATGGAGTAATTTGGACGTCCTGCAACTGGAGTCACTTCTGAGCAACAGCACAAAGTTAAACACAACTTGGTAAAAATCCAGACTGACCGTGTTTCACCTCCTTTACTTCATCCCTTTGGTCACATTGTGCCCCGTTCATTCTAATCCGGTAAAGAACGGATTTTTAAAAAAGAAGTGCAGTGAGTTCTCCTACATCTTACTGGCCTGATGAATTAATTATCCATCACTCCACATCATGTTTCACTTTTGATTCACCTCCATGACATTTACTCATGTTTCACATTCCTCTCGTTTCCCACCTCCCAGACAGCCAATCAAGTTTCATGTCCCCTTCCCCCACACCCAGTCACATTTAAATCTAAATTTTCCGTCACACGCAATCACAGTTCATCTTCCCTTCCCAATACACAACCATGTTTCATTCCCCCATCCCTCACACCCAATCACAGATCTTCTGCCCCTCCCCCATATCCAATCCAAAAAGTATATGTCCCCTCCCTCACAACCAATCACTTTTCTACTCCCCTTCCCACATAACTAATCACATTTATTCCTCACCTTCTCCCCTACACCAAATCATGTTTCATCTCGGCTTTCCCCCCACCCAACCTACCCTACTCCCACGCCCAATCACATTTCTTCTCCCTTTCCCCCACACCCAATCACAGTTAATGGCTGAAGTGTACTTCACAGGGTGCTCCCTACTCCCTGTTTGCTGTGAATGTCGGTGAAGGAAACCTCCCTCGGCAAAACTCCACCATTCTGAACACCCAGAGCCTTTTAAAGACCAAGTAAAGGTCAAGTAAAGACCTGTTGTTCACTCGTTCCCTACACCGTTCGCAGTATCCTTTGAACTGAACATTTACCCTGCAGTTTGGAATCACACACTTTGCAGGGTACTTCAGGCCGATCGTAACACACCTAATATCCCCTTCCCCCACACCCAACTACGTTTCACCTACCCTACCCCCACACCCAATCATGTTTTGCTTACCCTTCCCTCATACTTTTCACCTGCCCTTCCCCTACACCCCCACAGATTTTACTTTACCCTCTCCGACCACCGACCCTGTTTCAGTTCCCCTCCTGAACAATAAATCAACAAAAACATAACATCTCAACTTCGTTTTTTCCATAGAGTCAAGCTTTGCCCACATTACATCACATGTTGCCCGATCTCCCCTGACATTCATGTTTCACCTTCCCCTTGCCTACACCCAACCACGTTTACTTTCTCCTTCCCCCATACCCAATCAGGTGTCACTTCCCCCTACCTGATAGCCAATCATGTTTTATACACTTACTCACATGTTATCTCCCATTCCCCCACATTCAATCACATTTCATCCTCCCTTCCCCCACATTCAGTCATAATTCACCTTCTTCTTGGCTTCCCCCCATTACTGTACATATCACCCCACCTTTCCTTCCCCCACATTCACGTTTCATCGCCTCCTTACCTACATCCCTGCAAATTTCAACCCCCTTCTTCCCTACTCAGTCAGGTTTAATATCCACTTTCCCTCCACCGAAACTCCCCTTGCCCCACATTCTATGACATTCCTTTCTCCAACATCTAATCACATTCCCTTCTACCCTCATCACATCCAATCATGTTTATGTTCCCTGGTGTCTTTCTCAGTTGTCTCCCCTCCCTCACACCTAGTCACATTTAATATTTTACAATGATGTCCAACATTTACAAGAATAAATAATAACAATAGAAACACCTGGCGTCTATTTCTGACAATGTGCTTGTATTGAAACACCCACTTTTTGAATTTACTTCAATTTACTCGTCCTTAAGACTTTTTTTTAAACAGGTGCTGCTTGTTTCACCATGCAGTGGTCACCTTTTTGAGAAACACAAGCCTGGAGACTCTGCAAAGCTCTCATTAATAAAGCCTGGATCTTCTTTAATTAAAGTCTTTCTTTACAGTTTTAGCAGTTTTTATTTTTTTTTTGAGTTTACAAGTTTAAAGTGAACATTGTATTACACGACGCCACAAGCAAGACTCTCAATAGTCTAATAAATCACCTAACAATTGAGGGAACGTTCTCTGTTTGTTCTGAAAATCGATGTTCTGCCTTTTCATCCTTTCAAACTGCCTTCATTTCTTGAGTTATGTGGTGTTTTCTTGCCAATCAATTAGCAAGCGTTTGTTAGTTCATTAGCGAGCTCATTTATTATAAAGCACTAGCGGGACGAAAGAGAGAACAGATCTGATGTATTGTCTCCATGATGTACCCCTTAAAATATATGCCACCTACAGCGCCTATTGAGTCAACGTTTCAGCAACACTGACATTTAAAGTGAGAGTTTCTCCATTCTATGCAAATGCCGTAATGAACAAATTGAAACAACTGAATCGAACGAATGCCAGATGCATTCCTATGGAGCGTGTTCGCCATTTCGCCAGTTTGTTACTCACAACTTTAGTTCGTACCTACAAATAAGTTCACAGCAAAAATAAGAGAAAAATGTAAAACTGTTGTTCGGAATGATTTTCCAGTCATACTGTATATAAGATCTTTCACTAAGTGTTCGTAAAAGATGTTGTAAAAGAAAATGAGACTTGTAAGGAATTGCCAGACAGGTTGTTCTGTCCTTGATGAGAGTATGTAGCTAGCATAGAATATTTAGCACGCTTTCCTTATCTACCAGTGAAGCTAGTTCAAAGCCAAGCTTGCAACATAAACCAAACTAATTTATTTCTTTAGTAGATATCTATAGCTAAAAAAATTTTCATAAAAGAAAAACATGTTAAACTGACCACACCCACTAGCAAAAACTGTATTTTTGTTACAAATTCAGGTAATACATGCAGCTAAGCTGTTTTACTTTCTAGAGTAAACGCAAGGAAAGATTAAGATTTTAACTTTGCGGTAAAATTTTAACATTTCTGTTATTAGTCTGTGGAAATATTAATTTCAAATTAATTTAAATTATACTGTATAAGGGCTCAAAATTATGACAAATGTATCAGTATTAATGAATTGATAAGAAGTGCCTACAGTATGTCATTACAGTGATTTGGATTCTTACTGAAAATATTGGCACCCCACGTTGTATAATGACTGCACACTACCTACAGTATAGGGAATCTATACGATGCCAGAATCTCATCTTTACTTCAAGGTCATGTGATTACAACTTCTGGTCAAGCCTAGTACTAAGGCCTAATACACAAAAGATACAGCAATCACAATCATTTTGATTTTGAAATGCTTGTTGTACAGGAATTGTTGCATAAAATCAGTTTTGTTTTGTCCAGTGATTTAAAACACCCACATTATATAAAATGTCGATAAAAGCCATCCAAAATTCTATAACTGACTGCTGATAATTACTGCGTCATCGATCGGAACAGCATGACCCGCAAATCAGCTCGTGTGGAGAACAAGCTCACACAGGCACAAACATTGTTTTAAATAAAATTAAAAACGTTAGCTCGGCGTAACATAATAAGAGATTTATTTTCCTGTAAATTAAGAATGATTCGTTAAAGTTTTATCATCACTGCTGCCGTATTTGTAGCTGGACTTTGCAGTGAAGTTATTCATTCTAAGTATAGGGCATTTAGCAGACTTTCTCATTATGCAAAAGAGTATTGAAGTCTCTATTATAAAATACACACATATTAGTTCATTTAATCAGGAAATTAGTACTATGAGTACTATGAGTCCACAAACCCATTTGAGGAAGGTCCCTATATATAATATAAAATAAAATCCTGACTCAAAGTTCTTTTTTATTTTATGATGTGCGATTTTTGTCATAGACAGCAACATTAAACTGAAATTCGTACAGTGTAAAATCAGCTTTCGCAGTAAGTCTCAGTCAAGCAGGACGCACTGTATATCTCTCCCCACTTCTGCGATTCAGACATTCCTGTTGTCCTCAGTAAGGACGCCATCGTACTAAACGTCAGCTAGTGTCTGCTTCCTTGCGCGAGGCCAGGGTCGGCGTCCGTGAGCGGTTATGATTAGAGGCCAGAGAAGATTAAAGCAGAGAGATATTGAATGGATTTGTGATGGATGTGAGCTGTTTGGGGATCAATTAAACGTTACGAAATGAATTCTGCTTGTGACATGCTCATTAGAGGTGTGCTGATGGAGCGAAGGAAGTGCGAAAGCAAAGCGAGCGAGAAGGAGGTTTTTTTTTCCTCACCTCCTTTATTACTTTGTCTAGATTTACTTGATTGAGAAAGGATACATATGAAGTCGATCAATAACGATATGGTTTGCGTGCTTGTTTATAACTGCAGAGAGATTTTGTGTGTGTGTGTGTGTGTGTGTGTGTCTGTGGAAGAGGTTAAAGGTACAGCTTTGAACCTGTTATAGAGATAATGGTGGTGTAGTTTTTTTTTTTTTTCCATAGTTACCCCTCCATGATGCTGTTGGCAGACATTTGTGGTTCAAGAGGAATAAAACGCTTCAGGACTTTTGGCGATACCTCTACTGTGAGACGATAATCAACAGTAACGGCACATCACAGCATTCTGTCATTATTTCAGTTCTTACACTTGCTACCCACCTCTGGTGCATGGAGTTTGCATGTTCTCCCGGTGCTTGGTGGGTTTCCTCCAGTTCTCCGGTTTCCTCCCACAGTCCAAAGACCTGCTGATTGGCGTTCCCAAATTGCCCGCAGTGTGTGAATGAGTGTGTGTATTTGTGTGTTGTGCGATGGATAGCCTCCACACACCCTGCTACCGTGTATACAGGATTAGACGATGAGTGAGTGAGTAGTTTAGACCCGATTCACAGTTCGATTCAAGGTTCATCTTTAAACACAGGTTTTTTCAAAGATATCTTGGTGCCAGACGGTATTCATTGTTCTTTCCTTTCCCGGTTCTCTCTCTCTCTCTCTCTCTCTCTCTCTCTCTCTCTCTCTCTCTGTCGCATCCCCCATAAGCATTCACTGTGACATTTAGGAATATCTCCACAAATCTTAAGCCATGGTGGTGAGCGCTGACAGATGTGCGCACATCTGTGTAAACGTGGCGTGGCGTACGCGGTCTCCGTGGGCAGTTTGCTTTCTCTGTTCATTCGCCGTCTCAGTCAGCGTGTGTTTGTGTGTGTGTGTGTGTGTGTGTGTGATGGATTCTAATAAAGCGACAAGCTCCGGTTCCAGCTCTCAATTAGCTCGCAGCTCCACCTATTAACTCCTACATATGCATAAATTAGCAGGCGCATATTAACGACGTCTTGCACGGTTTGCGTTAGCGACAGAAGGGGTACCCAGGGAGCGGGGCGACGTGGGAGACGGGCACGTGCCAGTCAGGGGAATGCAAGCATGGTTCTGGTGCCGTGGAGAGCTGCTGAGCTGGCAGACATGTACGTGTGGGTGTGTGTGTGTGTGTGTGTGTGTGTGTGTGTGTGGAACGCAGATGGGTGGAGCAGAAGGAGAACCGATATTGTAGGCCAAGTCTAAGCAACGGCACTACTATGCAGATGCTGCGGCGGCGGCTGGAGACGCGGAGACGAGCAGTGCATCACGTGCAGCAGCGACGATGGATATTATGGGATGTCGAAGGGAGATTTGAGCAGATGTGTGATGATGATATAACCATAGTTCTATTCATAAATTTTAAATATTAGCTAATAACTATGGAATAACAAATTCAGTGTCATACTGTTGTAGGAACATCCATGTAGTGTGGTGTGGTGTAGTGGAGTTTAAGTGAATAAAAGATGTTTTTTTCTAAAAATGAGAAAAACAAACAAACAAACAAACAAAAAAGGTAAAACCTAAATTTTAATTACAACCAAAAAGGAGAGCAAAACAAAAAGTGAAAATCAAGAAATATTTTTTAAAAAAAAAATAAAAAGTTAATTTTATTCAACACAACAAGCTGAAGATAGAACTCATAAAGATTAAAATAAAACATTATCCTTTAATTCAATTAAAAACCTTTAAAGAATTATTTTAAAGCTGATTTAATTTAGAGCTGAGAAATAAGAGCAAAAAAGAAAAAATCTATATAAAAATTAAAATAAAAAAATGTATTGACACATGTTAATGATACTCCATGTAATGTCTACAAAGGATTTTTTGTAACAATAATAATAATAATAATAATAATAATAATAATAATAATAATAAACATTTATTTAAAAAAAGAAATAAAATTTAAGATAAAACTTTGATTACAATTAAAATGGAAAACAAAAGCAAAAATGCAAAAAGTTGTAGATTATTTAAAACTTGAAGAAAAAAATTTAAATGAAATGAAAACTTTGTTATAAAACAAATTAAAAATTCGTATAAAACATATACATTTCAAAACTTAATTTAAAACTCTCAAAAACTCTCAACTTTAAAAGAAAAAAAAAGAACATGTTAATACATTTTATGTAATATCTACAAAAGGAATATTTTAAATAAAAATGAAACATTTAGTTCAATAATTATACATAAGGTACAACTTTGAACTTAAACTTTAAAAAAGTGAGAAAAGTGTTTACATTTTGATGGTTTTACGGTGAAGTACAATTTTTTACAATTTTGACAAAATCAGCTGTTTTTAGTTAGTTTGTGATCACAACATCCATGCTTTCTTAGAAAAGCATATTTTGATATCATTTGTTATGATATTAATATTACTTCCTCGAATGATGCATGTAACTCACACACCTATACTCGTGACATTAGTGACTGGAGAGGCTCCAGATTCTCCTTATTTCTTCTACATGTCTATTCCTGATGGAGTTAAAGTGTGTAGGATGTGAGAGAGTGTGTGTGTGTGTGTGTGTTTCCTCCTATTCCTCCATGTGCTCTGAAGCACACAGGCAACAGATTGCAGTCTCCATTAAAGCCGAACGCTGTCACATTCCCTGACAGCTCTTCCACCGGGCATTTACTCTGAGAACACGGCAACAAAACATGCACTGCCCGAGCCGCAGTGTCCCGCAATTACCGTCTCACTGTCTCTGTCTCCTGCGCCGTCCCTCCGTCCCACCGCTTTGTCTGTGAACACTCGCTCACAGTTTCTCTTCTTTTATGTTTTGACATTTTCTTTTTTATCTTCACTTTGATTGATGACTCAGAACTCAGAAAATATTCAAGTGTCTAGTGCTGATAAACTGCTTGGACACATGCACACACACACGCACACATATATACACACACACACACACACACACATACACACACACAAAGAACTAAGGCTGCAGGATAACAAAAACATCAGAAAAACATAAAACATTTGAAACTACAAGGACTTTTGATTGTGCAGAATAACAGATCACAGTTCTGAGAGTAAAAACTCCTTTTATTTCTCTATATAATCCTCTGCTACTCTAATGCACTTATCCCAGTGTTTCACTAGTGCTTGGACACCATCAAGGTAGAAAGTTTTCTCAGTACGCCAGAGCCATGATGAGACTGCATGATTCAGTCCGCGCCTGAAGTTATCTGTCAATTTTCAAGGATCAGTCGTTCCTCTTGCTGGATGTTCAACTGTTTTAAGAGTCTTTATCACTGTACTGTGCTTCTGTAAATATCAAACACTTTTACACCTTTATTACCCAGAATATTTATCACAAGTCCCGGTTCGACTTGAACGCTCCTAGTAGTTTAATAAAACTTGTTTTTGAGGGGGTGTGGCATAGATTGAATGTTTATTAAGGTAAAAAAAAAAAGTAAATAACCATATATAAATATAATGAGGAAAGGTAAATAAACTTTAAGAAATTAAAAAATATTAATTTAAACATATCTAAATTTAGTAAATGTAAAATTGAACAGATAAATAAAAAAATCAATAAAAAACACAAAATACACAGTTTGATCAAATGATATTAAATAAAAAAAGGAAGAAAAAAAAAGAAAAGTGTGGATAAAACTTCAAAACAAATCAAAAACAAGCTAACAAAATTATGAAGTAAATAACATGGAATAAAAGAAGATAAAATATGTGAAATAGAAAGTATACAAAAAATAGAAAAAGTATTAGATAAGATATAAGAATTAAATAAATAATAATTAAAATGTGTAAGTAAAAAAAGAAACAGAATCAAATGATGCAAGTAAAAATCAATGCAAATGAAATAAATAAATAAATAAATAAATAAATAAAAACCACAAAAAGCTAAAAGCCATAATCTAAAGCCAGGTCTTTTGAATCTTATTTCTAAAAGATGTTTGATGTGTGGGTTCGGTGTCTCGTGCCTTCTTCTTATAACGATTCAGCTCGGTTCATTATTCCACTTTATTATTAATGATATTGATCTCTTTAATGCTGCCCATTGACTCGCTGCTCCTGATCTTGACTTAATTCAGGTCGTGCTGCAGTCGTCTGGAAGAGAAGCTACATAGCTTAGTTGCATGTATGTAGAATTTTATCTTAGTTATCTCAGAAGTAAAGCGGGCCTGTCGCGGTTACCTGAGGATCCTCGTGCAGGAATCAGCATCAGATTTGAAGCTTGTGGGAAGAAGAAGGTGTAAAACGTCAGAGGTGCATTTACACAGAAGTGTTCCTTCATCATTCGTACCTGCCTGGTTAGTGTCAAATATTAAAAAACAACAGAAAATGTTGCAGGACACAATAATAATAATAATAATAATAATAATAATAATAATAATATATTCTGTAACCTTTTTATTTTGCCTGAGATGAAACGGATACTGTGTGTATTGGATAAAAGATTTCTTTAGTAATCATTAAAATAAATAAATAAATAAACAAAAGTAAAAATAAACACAAGTTATTGTCAGTTGATGAGCGCAAAAATGTCTAAATATCAAAATAGTTTTTGCAGACCTTTCCAATTTCCCTCCTCTTCCCCCTCAGCCCTTCATCTCTCCATTTTTCTTTTCTTTTTTGTCTCTAATTAGTTTTTTTTTTTTCATGAAGAGCCTGAGGTCATTCCAGCAGGTGAGGCCTCTTTTCTTTATTACAGTCCATGAAGAAGCGAGAAGAGGTGTAGAATTAAAAATAAATGTGTTCTTCTCGGTCACACTCCAGGAGAGTCATATTAAAGTGTAAACACACAGGTGTGATTAAAGCAGGTGTCGCTGGAGACAGCTTAGCGAGTCCGCACATACTGTATGTCTGAACGCTGAAGGCTAACCCCAAACAACCTCCAAGCGCTGGCACTTTGACTCGTTTCTGTTTTCTCCTCCATCGCAGAAGAAGAGAGATGTTTTTACTTTTTTATTTGCGAGTTTGTTTATCGACTCGGTTACGCCATCGACTATAAATATAAAAATATATGTATATCTTAAAAAAAAAAAAACTACAGTCCCATGGGACGAGATGGACGTTACTCATCCTCCTCTCTTCCTGCGAAACCTCGCTTTGAAATCCCTCCCTCCCCCGCTACTTCCTGACCAGAAGGACACACTCTTACCTCATTAAAAATCCAACAGGCATTAATGTTAGATGAGAAGGATGGAGTGGAGGAAGAAATATATAGAGCGAGAGAAAACAGGGATGGGTGTGTGTGTTTGTGTGTACGAGTGTGTGTATGAGTATAAGAGTGTGAGAGTGTTTTATAATAGTGTGTGTACGCATATAATATGTAGGAGTGTGTAGGAGGGTGTGTAAAGTTGTACAGTAGCTGTGACAGAGTGTGTGTAAGAGTGTGTGCGCATGGAAAAGTGTATGCGAGTAGCAGTGTGTGTATACAGTAAGTGTGCAATGTGTGTGTCTATGAGTGCAGGGGTGTAGTAGTGTGTGTATGTGTGTAATGGTTTGTGTAAAAGTGTAGGTGTCAGAGAGCGTGTGTGTAAGTTTATATACAGTATATGTGTGTGTGTGTGTGTGTGTGTATGGGTGTGCGTGTAAAAATGAGTGTGTGTACAGTAACAGTGTGTTTAAGTGTAAAAATGTGTGTGTGGATGTGTTTGAGAGTGTGTGAAAGACTGCGTAAGCGTACAAGTGTGCGTACATGTGTGTGTATGAGTGTGCATGTAAGAATATGTGGAAGTATGTGTGGAAGAGTGTACAAGGGTGTGTGAGTGTGTATACGATTATAAGACTGTGTGTACGAGTGTGTATATGGGTGTAAAAGAGTGAGGGTGTGTCTAACAGTGTGTGTATGAGTGTGTATACGAGTAGAAGAGTGTGTGTACGTGGACGTGTGTGTAGCACCCTGGCCGTAGCTGTAGCCGGGGCGGGTCAGGGTAAAGGGTGAAACTCGTGAATTGTGTTTAAATAATAATTGAGTGTGATTGGCTCTGCTCATGTCCCTCTGGTCTACGGTGGCTCCTGGGGGACACGCAGCTCAATTCCAATCCCAGCGTCCTGAGCTCCATCGACACGTCTGTGCGCGGGGTCGATGGCGTCGATGCTGAATTGACCCTGGGTTTGGACAGAGCAGTCTATAAGCATCAGTGCCATGCTGACTCAGCGACAGCTCGCATTGACTCTGCAACTGCTTAGCGTTCCCGTAACACCACGTTATACGCTACGGATATGTACCATGTATTTATTATACAGTTATATACAGTATATATATATATATATATATATACCTTCATGAATCGTACAAATTGAATTTCTGAAAATTTAACTTGAAGCCTTAGGATATGTTTTTATCTTTAACTGAAAATAAATTCTACAATAATTTTTTTTACCTGGTAAATTTTTCTATATTAAATTTAATTATGTGAATAAATTCAGTAATGAGGGTCTATTGAGTGTTTGTGAGGAATGCTGTGTATACGGTAATAATGTGTTGTAGAAGGCAAGCAGAGCATGCTGCAAAAGTGTGTGAGTGTGTGTGTGTGTGTGTGTGTGTTATTGCATAATGCATGTCGTGGTCTTGAGGCTCTCTGTACAGAATAATTATGTATATAACAGCCTGAACACACGTTCAGGCGTCTCGAACACAGTACCACATTACCAACATGATCAGCACCACCACCATCAGTGCCATCATCGTGACCTTTATTACTACCATACAGTAATTACCACCACCACCACCACCTTTATCACAACCATCATTACCACCAGTACCGTAAGCATCATCATCACCACCACAACCTTTATCATTACCATCATCATCACCACCACAACCTTTATCACTACCATCATTACCATCATCATCACCACCACAGCCATCACTGCCATCATCGTGACTTTTATTACTACCATATTACCACCATCATCATCACCACTACCTTTATCACTACCATCATTACCACCAGCACCGTAAGCATCATCACCACCACCACCTACTTAAACGTCATCATCCCTACCATCATCATCTTCATCACTACCACAGCCATCACTGCCATCATCATGACTTTTATTACTACCATCTTTATCACCATCACCACCTTTATCACCACGATCATCACCATTTTTTATCACCGCCACCGTCGTCATCATTACAATCACTATCCCCATCATTACCATTCTCATCACCAGCATCATGACCACCATCACCCTCACCACCATTATCACCACAATCACCAACATCACCATTTTCACTCCAACCACAACGATCACCATCATCACTACCCTCATGACCACAAACACCACCTTTGTCGCCATTATCATCATCACTAACATCACCACCTTCACCACCACCACCTATATCTTCATCCCCATCAGCAGCTTTACCATCACTACCACTAACATCATCACCATTACCACCTTAAAACGTGCAGTTTGGCATGAAGGAACAATTCAGAAAGGTTTGGGATGTTATGGAAAGGTTTAAAAAGGAAATTAATCTGTGGTCATCTTCACGAAAAAGGATAGAGGTCTTGTTCAGTCTTTGCAGTTTTTGTAAGTGTTAGACGATTTCTTTTGTGTGTGTGGGTGTGTGTGTGTGTGTGTGTGTGTGTGTGGTGTTTGGGGCTGGATTGGGGCTCTGTAGTCGTTTTGAGTAAAGCGGGTATTGACAGCAGCAGAGAGCTGATAAGGAGAGACTTATCCTCTAATTACTGCACTGTCTGCTCAAGTCGATGAAGACATCCCTCTGTCTCTGTCTCTCTGGTTTTGAGGAATTGTAGATTAGCCAGTTTTCTCTCTCTTTCTCTCTCTCTCTCTCTCTCTCTCTAGCCGTGACTTGTATTATGCTAATGTACTCATTTATTTGTTTGCATGGCAGGCTTTGACTCGTCTCATTGGGGTTGTGTTATCTTTCCCACCGTGTCTTCCCAGTCCTAATCTCCAAAAAATGTTAGATTGGTCTCTGCTAATTAAATGGACTCCAGTGCCAAGCAGGTAATAAAGAAAACCCAAACCGAGCGCCCTGCAGCGCCGAGCTGAACTGTTCCTCAGTCCGTGGCCTGGGTTTGGGCCGGGGCCGAGCGCTGGAGCGACCGGTACTCAGGAAGGAACGGTGCATTAATTGTGGCTGGAAATGAAATGTGGCCATCCACCTGTTTAGTCTCGATAAGGATTCTTCAGTTGGAGGTTCAAGTCACATGAAATCTGTCAAAGGCTTTGGATTTTAATTCAGGTTTAGGCTAGGCAGTGAAACTGAAAATCCAATAAAACTCAGGCGCTTCAACTAGCGTTTATGTTCTGGAGGTTATGATTGAAAATGCAATGCTTGGAAACGACTCGCCAAAACTCAACGCGTACATTCAGTAAGCCAGAGGGCATGTGAGAGAGAGAGAGAGAGAGAGAGGGGGAGAGAGAGAGAGAGAGAGAAGGAAAGCCATGTTCTGTTAAAGCCAGTTAAAGCTAGGGAGAATTGGCTGAGCTCAGCAGCTCTGGGGTTGGACCAGTAAGAGGAAAGTAAAAAGCAGTGCAGAAATTGCTTCGAGATTTATTTAAGTCCAGCCTCGAAATGGTTCTTCTCTCCTTCTGCCGATTTCATGGTTTTAATCACACAATTAAATCAGCCTGTAGTAGTACTGCGGTGAAATCTCTTATAAGCTGAATGTATTCAGGGTTGGGAAAGGTTTGAGAAGTAAAGGAAAGCTAGACTGCGGCTTGGAAAGAAAGTTGTGCAAAGATTACATTTTTTTACAAAAACAGTTTTTACATAAACATTCACGCCAAATGTATTTTTTATTATTATAACTTTTATTAAGAGGGAAATAGGTTGACATTACATTACAAAGAACATTTTGACTTAAAACCTTTGAGCATGTACAGTCCTGACCTCGCTTCAAGCCATTACAACATGTTTGGGCCATTAAAGGAGTTCCTGGGTGGCCAGCGTTTCAGATGTAAAGCATGTAAAAAACTGAGAACACTTTCAAAACTCTGGGATAAGTGCATTAGTGTATCAGGAGATTTCATAAAGAAATAAAGGGATTTTTTTTTACTCTCATAACTGTGTTCTGTTATTCTGCACAATCGAAAGTCCCGATTTGACTTGAACACTCATTGTATATTTGGTGATGCTGTTTTCCTCTCACAGCCGGAGGCACAGAGAGAGCTGATTGGCCGAGCTCTCTCAGGGGGGAGGGATGA
>JAOVVA010000052.1:24570574-24588074 GCA_028565275.1 Leiocassis micropogon | reverse complement strand
ATTCGCATTATGGTGCTCTCATGTCAATATGGACTAAAATCTGTAAAGAATGTTTCCAGCAGCTCATCGAATCCATCAATGCCATGAAGAATTAAGGACAGTTCTGAAGGCCAAATTTGGTCCAATCCAGTACTAGCAAGGAGTGCCTAATAAAGTGGCCGTCAAATGTGGTATATACTAACTGTATATATTCCGCCTTAAAAACATTAAACTGTAGAGTCAGAGTTATGAAGACAACACAAAACCACTGATCTAAAGCAAACAGTTCATACAGTCTTGTTACCTCCAAGGAGCGAGCAGCTGTTTTGACTTGATGTCACATGCTGACGCCATGTTTGAGGTGAAACTTGTAATTTCACACCTACATCTGGTAACAACTACAAAAAAATGCCCCCTAGCTAACGGAGTGACGGCTAATCAACACGGCCGCTCGGACTGTGAAAGGTGTAGAGCAGGGGGTCCTGAACGAAAATGTAATAAGGACCAGTCAATAACATTTTCTCCGAGCCATGGTCCGAATTTCCTGTTAGGATTCAGATCTCTCGCTCTCGCTCTCTCTCTCTCTCTCTCTCTCAAAGCGCCATTGTTTTGGAACATTTGTGACACGCTGGTTTTAAACTTCCAGCAGAAAGAATAAATATATATTGATCTGTCCATACGCCTTTGCATTGAAGGTTCAGTTTTCATAGTCTACTGTCCTTTTTGGGAAGTAAGCCATGCTGTGTCGTGCTTTCATTTCTGTTTCTTCTGCACACTCTGTCGATACACGGTAAACTATCGCATTGATTGGCTGTGCATATAACCACGCCCAGCTTGAAATAAAAAGCGCTAGATTACTGGTACATTAATTAATCTCATTCATCAGAAAAACATCAGGGTCCGGACAGAACTGTGCCTCGGTCCAGGTCCGGACCGCAGCCCGCCATTTAGTGATGCCTGGTGTAGAGACAACCCTAAATGCTCATGATGTAGGCTTTAGATCGGTTTATATGAAGGTAATCATCAACATTAGCATAAACACTAATGATAACTTATTAGCATGTGTACTGCATTTAAAGCTTTATGAAGCTTTATGAAGCTTTATGAGCTTGAGGCGTCCATGTTGTTTATTTTCCCCATTTTACATATTAAACGTCCAGAGATGGCAACTTCAAGCTCATCCCGCGTTACCAAGCAGAAATTCTTTCTTCTAAGGCACAGTTTTTCGTAGTTGGAGGTCCGAGTTTAAGCCAACCCTAATCCGAACACCTATTCAGTGTTAAAGTTTAGGTTTTTTTTTTCCTCGCCTGTTTGGATGCTCTTGTTAGCACTTTGTTCAGAGCTGACATTCTTACCTTATTCACAGAAGGGAATTCATTATAACGTTTCCTTTTTTATCTTGAGCCGTACACTGTGTGTGTGTGTGTGTGTGTTTACCTGTGAGGTGATTCCTGTGTGAGCCTGGTGTCTTCACACTAGTGTGAAATCAGTGGAAGTGTGAGGAGGCGTTAGAGGCTCGGTAATGACCTCCCTGTTGGTCTGCGATACGGCAGCAGTAACAAATACAGTAGTACCATGAGATAGAAGACCCAAATAATAATAATAATAATAATAATAATAATAATAATAATAGTAGTAGTAATCATAGTAATAATAATAATAATAATAATAATAATAATAATAATGTAGTAAAGAAATAAATTCATTGTTTTACTCAGTGATTATAACATCTAATTAGAAATATTCTATAATTTCTAGATAGATAGACAGGAGCTAGCTTATTTCATAAACATTTACTGTATCTATAGAATGATGTCATCTATAAATCATAAATGTTGTAGATTATTTCGTAAAAAGGCAGAGTCGAACAATTGCTTTATGAGCAACTCTATTTAGCAGCTTTTAATTTGAAGGAAAAGAAACGGCAGGACGAGGGAAGAGTCAAAATCAGCCAGTGAAATTTTTCAGCAAATGCCAGACTTAATGAGAAACATGATTTCACATGCCACATGATTATACATTCCCAAATTTAAATATACTGTAACGTGCCATAAATTGCAACAAGATAGAACTATGCACACGCTTCACTGTACATTACAACGCATACAACAAATTAAAAAGAGAGTTAGGATTATTAATTAATGCATTTAGTCATGCATTCGTTTCAAAAAACAATTAAGGAACAAAAGCATAAATTCCTTAGTTGACAAAATGACACAAGAATTCTCTAACCAGATCTTTTTTTACCTCCTTTTAAGAAATAAATGCTTTACACAATCAAAATATCTTCAAACATAGAAACCGTAATCCTAAAATCTAAACATTGGAATTGTTTAATAATCTCATTCTAAAATGATAATATGAATTCACCATTCAATTCACAATTGTATCACCTTATATTTTATCCTGAGTATAGGTTTCTTATATAATTCAGTTTAATATTACCAGCTTCACGTTGTATTACCAGGTGAGTGTGTGTTACTGTACGCTCCACCATTGAGTTCAGACCGAGTCCCACTGAGTCCAGCGCTGGCCGGAGCATGAGGCAGAGAGGTTAATGCGGGTCGGTCATTAGCCGCTGTATTAGTATCCTGTAGAGGATCCACTGCTGGATCCGCTGCTGCGTGTCAGGGCTCCGATACCCCAGTGACCCCTGCGGTTGCTCTAAGGATGTGGCGGTCAGGTCAAAGGTCGAGGCTCGTGGCCGCTATCATGATCTGCATCATCAGGGTCATAACTGAAGCCCCCTCTGTCCCTGAGAATGAGTCAATTTAAGAATGTGTGTATGTCAGTGTGTGTGCGCTCAAAAGGTAAAAATATTACAATGAACTCATTAGTCTTATCTCTCTCGGCTTAGTTTCATTAACAGAGTGTCACCTTCACTGTGACATCAGAGTCAGACCGGGTGTGAGTGCTGCAGTCGTGCTGAAATCTTCAGTTAAATATCAGTTACATATAAATTATAATTATACATCAGATCTGATTAAGTGACCTATTAAATTTCTGGTTACTTACTGACTCAAAAACTGAAATACTTAAAAACAACAATTTACAAACTTACTAAGTTACTGACGTCCCCACTTATTTGCTTACTCACTTACATTCCTACAATAATCTAGATCGCTTATTTATTTGGTTACCTGCTTGGTTTCTTTCTTGCTTGCTTGTGCCTACGTGCCTATAACATGCTTATTTACTTGCTTACTGTACTTCCTAACCTACCTGCTTGGTTGGTTGGTTACTTACTTACTCACTCACTACCATACTTACTTGCCTACCTACCAACCTACATGCTTACTCCCTTTCTTAACAACATACCTGCTTACTTGCGTGCTTGGTTACTAGCTTCCTTACTTACTTATTTGCTTAATAACATGCTTACATACCTACAGTACTTACAGACGTACATGCTTACTTACATGCTTGCTAACTTGCTTACATATTTGCTTACCAGCTTACTTAACAACCTACCTGCTTACTTGCTTGCTTACTAGCTTACTTATTTACTTACTTACTTACTTACTTACTAACATGCCTACTTACTTACTTACTACATGCTTGCTTACTTGCTCACTAGCTTACATACTTATTAACAAACCTGCTTACTTGCTTGCTTGGTTATTAGCTTGCTTGCTTGCTTACTTACTTATTTACTTACTAATATGCTTACATACCTACAGTACTTACCAACTTACATGCTTACTCGCTAACGTACTTACTTCTTTGCTTATCTGATTACTAAACAACCTACCTGCTTACTTGGTTACTAGCTTGATTACTTACTTACTTTCTTCCTTACTTACATCCTTACTTACTTACTAACATGCTTACTTACCTGCTTACTGCTCACTAGCTTACTTACTTATTTATAGCTACTTACTTATAGCTTGCTTATTTACTGACATGCCTTGCTTTGTGTTTTGCTCGATCCCTTGCTTACTTACTCACCTTCTCACTAACTTCTATACCTGCTTACTTGCTTATTTATTTATTTACTTTCTGGAGATTTTAAGGATTAAATTAACTCAATGGAGTAAACTTACATAATTGTAAAGTTCTCTAGAGTTCACCATGTGTGTGTGTGTCTCTCTCTCTCCGTCTTACTTTAAACCCAAGCCAACTCAGCCTATAGAGAACCACCCCCCCCCCCCCCCCCCCCCCCACACACACACACACACATTCATATAGCAGCCATGATCTGGTCCTCCGTCTCCACCACATCAATCGAGCCGAGTTCCACCAAAGTTCTCCCTGCTTTGCCCTGCCTTGTGGCTGCCTCTTCCTCTTCCTCTTCCTCTGCCTGCGCCTCGAGCTGGTCTTCCACTGCCCTAATTACACCAGCCGCTCTGCCAGGCTGCCATTTATAAAAACCCCAGCGCACTGTAATTAACCGTGCCTTATAGTCACTCATAAATAATATCTGGACATCTATAGAGCTGCCATTTCCAGAGCGGAGTACATTTCTGTGACAAGCGCTTGACTGAAATGCGGTGTGCAGTGTGTATTTGTCTCGCACAGAGAGCGCGCCTCACGTCTCGAGCTAAAACTCCGTTTCCACTTTGATGTCACGCTTGCCGTTGATGTAACGCTGGGACTGGGCACAGATCCTGTGTCATAAAGAAATGTTTCCAACTGCGGCGAACATGCCCTCTGACTGATCCTAATATACTCGTTTGTTGAGCAGTGATGTAATTAATGAGTGGAGCAGCCAGAGAGCCACAATTGGCGGAGAAAAATGGAACCATATGGCTGAAATGCTCACATATTCACAGCGTCTCATGTTCTTCCCGGAACGGCCCACTCTGCAAGGACACGGGGTCTACTATATTTAATCCACGCCTCAGATTTGTCATGAGCGCGGGAGTTGAGTCAGGAGTTGGACACGAGGACACGGGGAGCCCTGACTCTGTAATGGGAGCAGCGCTGTTCGAGTCATTGTACAGTAAAGTGTAGAACAGTAAAATTATTCGTGTTCATGTACAGAGTTCCCTGCTTTTATACCGAACCTTCAACATGATTAGATTTATCTGTTCATATCAGTCTAGGACTGTCTGTCGATCCATCTACATTCTGACTGTCTATCCATCTGTCTGTCTCTCTGTCTGTCTGTTTGCCTTTCTATCTAGCTAACGATCTACCTACATTCTGTCTGTCTGTCCATGTGTCTGTCTCTCTGTCTGTCTGTCTATCTGTTTGTCTGCATGCCTTTCTTTCTCTCTATCTATCTATCTATCTATCTATCTATCTATCTATCTATCTATCTATCTATCTATCTCTCTATCCATCCCTCCATCCCTCCATCCATCCATAACAGCCTATCTACATTCTGTCTGTCTGCCCATGTGTCTGTCTGTCTCAATTCAATGTATCTCTTTATCTATCTCTCTATCCATCTTTCTGTCAGTGTAAATATAATATGTGTACTGTATGATGTAAGTATAATGTGTGCGTATATGTACAGTATGTATCCACATACATCTTTCTCTCAGTCCGTCATCTTCATGGTGATTTAAACTAGATTCTTTTTTTGTAAAAAAAATAAACATCAAATATCAAATATCCACTAATTACTTGGTAAGATTAAATACACAATATATTTGCACAAACGGGTCTATTTCAGGTTTATTAGTTCAGTGTTGATATAAATGTCTGCAGGTTTCAGTTATTTGAAGCTTTATTTAAACAACACCTTCAGCGTCACAAAGCAGACGTCTGGTTGGAGATTTGGAGCGCTAATAAACAAACCTGAGGCAACAGTAGCGAGGAAAAACTCCCAGAGGTAACGGGAGACACAGAATAAATACAGAAAAAGGAGCACATCCTCTTTTTAAATAAGCCGGGATTTTAAATGGGATTTTAAATGGCTGCAGTGGTTAAAGGTGCTGGGTGTTTACAGGATCCTCAGAATGAGCAGACTGACGGTAAGAGTCCTGGGATAAGCAGCAGGACAGGCTTCATGGTTACAGCAGCCGCTCGTAGCTCGTAGCAGTATTCAGGTGACATTAAACCCTAAGACAAGGGTGAGTCTTGGCTCCCGGTGGTTTCCAGTGTATTAATGTGGAATTAGTTACAGAAACAGGAAGTGAGCATATGTCCATGTCCAGGTGTGGAGCTGGTGAGCGCCCCCTGTAGATGAGATGATTACACTGCTGCAGTAGTTATTCGTTTCAGCAGGCGTAATGATGCTGTTTATTTTATTTATTTTTTTTAAAGCCATGGTCAAGACAAGGATGGACGCTCCAGGAGGAAGATGTTTAAATCAGAAACGGGACAAAGGAACTCATCCTCCCTTTAATCACTCCCGTTGTCTGCTGTTTATTTTCTCACAGCCTTGTTTTGACAACCCGGTCTTTTTCGTCCCCTCTTCATTTTTCTCTCCCTCCCCTCTAGGACATATATGTATAACATCCTGTCATGAAAAGAAAGCAGAAAAATAAATGTATTTCTTGCTCTTTCTTGATGAAAAGGTGACAACGAGAGAAGAAAGGACGAGGGAGGAATAAGAAGAAGCACAAAGTCCTTTTAGACGAACCCCGAGACACAATGGTCCATCTGCTGGACACACAAACATACAAATACTAAATGTGCTCTCTTTCCACCCTTTTTACCCCCCACCTACAATCAACCCCAGACCACCCAGACTCTCTCCTTCAGCACCATTTCCTCCAAATGGGTTCACAACTACCTCCCACACCACATTATGTATGAGAGAGAGACAGAGAGAGAGAGAGAGATTAGATCTCACATTTTCTTGCCACCATGCTTCTGATTGTTACAGCGATGGTCTCGCGTGATAATGCCAAGGCCTTCAACTCACCAGCGCAACTTCTACTGAATATCGTGTTTAGAAACCAGTTTAAAAAACATTTACGACAGGATTTAGTGGTGCTTTGGTGATTTACAGTATGCAGGTAACTCTTACAGAGAGAAGATAAAAACAAAACACATGCATGTTTATGTCATACCCTGAAATACCACATATTACAAATAATGTCAGGTGAACATCCTGACCACACCTGGAAAAAAAAGGTCTGAAATCCACATGATAAATGAAGCCTTTGTAAAAAAATGAACTAACAAAAGATAATAAGAGGAGGAGGGGGTATGTATAAGATCATGCGTGAATAATTAAATTATAAGAAATGAAGAAATAATAATCAAATGTAAATGAAAGTTAATGACATGATTAAAAAAATGTATTACCTCCAAACAACATCCGAACAAAAATGGATCAGGGTAAATATGCATGAATAAACACATATTAGGTAAAAATCATGTGTAAATAAAAATGAATCAGGGAAAAAAAAACTATAAAATTCTGCAAATAAAAAACATGCAAATATAAAAAAAAATGTGGAAAATAAAGCAAATCATATAAAACTCACATGAATAAAAATAATTGTAAAAAATATATATTTTTTGCACATGAATAAAAAAATAAGTAAGTGAAAAATGTTATAATAAAAAAATCTATTTAAATTAGGCAAAACTCAAATGTAAATAAAAATATTAAACAAAAAATGTCAAAATCACTTGCACATAAAAATAAATTAACAAAAATAAAGCTTGTAAAATAAAAACTAATGTAAAAATATGCAACATTAATAAAGAGGGGAAAATCACAAAAATAAATGATGTTTAGAAAATGAGAATCATGTGAAAAAAACTTAATCATGTAAAAATCACGAAATAAAAATAAATTGAAAAATATAATAATGTAAAAGTCACATCCAAAAAAATGACGATTAAAAATAAATGAAGCATGGATGTAAATTAGTTTTTTTTTATATGTAGAATATGTATGTTTCATGCTCTCTATGGCAAATACTGTAATGTTTTTTTCTTTTATTACATGCATATATAAGTGTTAACACCTGTGTTTGTGCGTGTGTGTGTGGTGGGGGGGGTGGTGAGATCTGCCTCCAGAGGGCTGCAGCAGAGCCACTTGAGATACTTCACAGGGGCATAAGATCTTCTCTGACTGCGCTGCTCTCTTTAATCACAATATGCTCACCACCACCACCTTGCACCATGGGGAAGCGTGTGTGCATGTGTGTGTGCATGTGCATATGTGTGCAGCTTGTTGCTCAGTTAGTGGTTTGTATGTTAAGATGCCTCTCCCCAGGGCTGCAATGTGAGATGTTTACCAGATTTACACACACTGAGTATAAACCTGTAACTCACTCAGTTAATGCCACTGGATTAAGTGCATCAACACTTAAAAGATAAGATAGATGAATGAATGGATTCTAATAATATTTACACTCAAGTTTAGAACTTTGTTTTTTAGATTGTTTAATAGATGAATGAATGAATGAATTAATTAATTAACAGGATACATGATATGAATTTTTCCACTAATAGCCGTTGTTATAATGCTAATAAGCTCAAACAGATTTGCACCAAGTCCTGTATTGACTACACCTACAATAATGGGTGAAATACAAAGAAAAAATGCACTCTAAACACTTTGACTGCCATTAAATCTCTCAATACGAGTGCATAAGTATTTGTAGAGCTAAATATGCTGTATTGTAACAGATGGAAAAATTCAAAGGAGCTTGTGCTAATCTTGGTATGCATATAGAGTTGTCATATTAGCTCCACTTCCTCAGTTACTGCAGGTTCCTAGAGGGCCAATTAGCCCAGGCTCTAAAGCCCGATACCGCTGTACCAGCCACAAGAGACAGAAAAAGAGAGAGATAGAAGAATATTTAGATAACACCGACGGCTGTCATATGTGCACCACAACGAGTCAGCACTCTTCTCATTTTTGTCCCCCTTTAGTCAAAGACTTTCAGATTCGTCAGAATGACTATTGTTAAAGTAATCAGAAATATAACAGTTCCCCATGTCCCTCTCTCGTTGTAATATTCAGTCTGTATGGTCAGAGCCGTACTCAAGTAATTAGGGCTCATTTTGATTCTGAGTATGTGGCACTAACGAAGGAAGCATGTTGTGTGGGCCTCCAGTCTCCCTCTCTTCCACCTCAGGGGACTCACCAGCCATTCATCTCCTTTGTAGGGCTCCTCACGGGTGGGGAGCCATGGGCTGTTTTGGCAATCCTCCTTTTTTTTTTTTTTTGAGATTAGGTGATGTCTGTTCAAACAGCCAGTGGTTATAACCTGACACTAAAAAAAACTGACAATTAATTTTCCAGTCTGCAACTTTTTTTCTTTTACCCTGTTATGTTTATCTTTAAAATGATTTCCTGGACATTTAACAGTAATTAATTAAAGGAGACTGATGGTAAATGTGAGCAAAAAGTGATAACAGGTGGGAAGTAAAGACAGTTAATACAAATAACTAGAAGTATCTTTTGGAAATGTATTGGTGTTTTTGGTCATCCAGGTTCCCAAAGAAAATTCCAATCACACAACCCTTTGAGTACACTTTTACCCACTAAGCAAAGAAACTCTAAAATTATCCAAAACATTCTCCTGACCAGTGCCACCTATTCCCAAACATACTCCTGACCAGGCCCACCCATTCTCAAACATACTCCTGACCAGGCCCACCCATTCCCAAACACACTCCAGACCAGTCCCACCCATTCCCAAAGATCCTTCTGACCAGTCCCACCCATTCCCAAACATACTCCTGACCAGTGCCACCTATTCCCAAACATACTCCTGACCAGTCCCACCTATTCTCAAACACACTCCAGACCAGTCCCACCCATTCCCAAAAATCCTTCTGACCAGTCCCACCCATTCCCAAACATCCTTCTGACCAGTCCCACCCATTCCTAAACATCCTCCTGACCAGGCCCACCCATTCCGAAACATACTCCTAACCAGTCCCACCCCCCACTCTCTAACAAACTCTTGACCAATCATATTTCCTCTCAGAGATGTTCTTGAACAATCCAGCCCACTAGTAAAAATACTCTGCACCAATCTCGTCCACTCTCAAGGACAATCTTGGCTTCTCCTCCCCACTGTCAAAGTCAATTTTGTCCAATCCACCCTGTTAATGAAACAATCCCACTCACTCCCAGAGACACATTTGACCAAGCTTACCCACTCCTGAAGATAATCTTGTTGAGTCAACCCACTTCCAAGGAAACACTTAACTAAACCAGTCTATGTTTATTATGACCAGATAAAGCACGTATGGGTGTTTTCTTTTCTGAGTACCATAAGAATTATACATACTTTTAGTCTGAACATCTCTGAATATCTTTACACCCTGCCTATGTCTTCTTCTGCTTTGTTGTCTCACCCACTAGTTACCACCAGTCCAGGCCTGGCAGGCGTAGTCTTCTAAATTAATCTTGAGATGCTTAACACTCTTGCCTGTGTATACTCAGCACAAAGGCCTGAGCTTTTTTTTTGCAATCTCTTGGCTATCTCTTCATAATGATTGTGTGTATTTAGCCATGCAGCACCAGAAGGTGTTCCAGTGTAATCTCTGTGCCAGCAGCCTGCCTTTAGAAGTGGATTCTCAATAGCAACCAGTGTCAGAGTGGAAGGGCAACTGGGAACAGGGGGGCTGGGTTGGAGCACTAGTCAGGGGCACTCAAGGGGATTAAGACAGGCCCAGAGGTGGGCTTTATGGGTTATCCTAGTAGGGAGGGATGACTGTCAAACAAAAGCAGAAAGGACTTTCAATATCAGGTCTCCGATATTGGCCAGGGCTGCCACTATGGCTAACTTAAAAATGTCAAACATGATTTAAAAGGTTATTACACAACCTGGTGGGGGAAGAGTAGATCTGTTTTCATCCTCTTCTCGTCTCTACCCATCTTACTTTTTCTCTAGCTTGGTCTCCATACGCATCTATCGCTATCGATTGTCACTATTTCATTATAAACCTCTCTATATAGAATGAGATTCTTCCTCTCCATCTGTTCGTCCTTCTTGAGGAACCACGCTTACTGGCCACAAAAAGAAACGGCATATAATATCTGTCCAATATCTTTCCAACAAAAATCGATCCCTGGACAGTTCTGAAAGCCATGCCACAGCAACGATATTGATGAGCTTATAAATTTTGGGGCAAACTAAATCAGTCTGTGTATTGATTTCCCTGTGGGGCTTTTTGAAGTGCAAACTCGGCTCTTCTCATTACACAACCTGTGGGTTTGCTCAGGCCATTCAAACTGCTCCTGGATAGGGCTAGGCTGCGTGAATGCCAGAGGCGGCTGGCTCTTCCTTTGATGCCCTCAGCTAATCTGCTGGATGCCTTGTTCATGCATGTTAGTTCCAATGTTCACTAGGGAACAACACACTATTCAGCCTGGTCCCTGCATGTTCTAATTAGTACTGCAGTTCTGATGCTAGCCTCTGCTGAAATGTCATTGCCGGTGGCTGTTTTAGAGCTATCAGGTGCTTTTATGTTCTCTTTCTTCACACGTTACTGTCAACAGTGTCCGTCAGCAGTTGTAGCGGTCCTTTATCTTCATGTTTGCAGCTTGCACTGGCAGCCGTTACTCAACTTTCTTTTAGAGTTTGAACAGCTTCTAGGTTCTAGGAGAACAGCCTGCGCAGACCCGGTAAACATGGATTATTCTGTAATTAAGGCAGAGAAACTAAATCTGCTCCAGGCTCTTTTTCATTCTTTTTCATCCTTGCAGTTTTTCTGTATCCCTTCTGGCTCAGAACCGGTGCATCTATCATCATTTCACTCCAGGGCTTGCTGTTGCTAGCATGCATAATACAATGAGTGCTAGATTCCATCACACCTGCTCCCTCTTTTTTTATCCAACACTTCTCAGCTCTGTTCACCACCATAAAGAAAAGGTGAGGGCAAAAAGCACCCTTTCCTCTGGTCCTTTCCCTCCCATGGTGGTGCTGTCAGCCAGTCGTGCTCGAGGCTTTGTGTTCCAGACTGACGCAAAGAGATTAATGTGGAATCAGGGGGATAATTCTATAATCAGGGGCTGCATAAGCAAAATGCATGAGGTTGATTAGCCTGTCAGTTTCAGAGGTGCTTGCCATCCCATGTCTGACCTGCCCAGATGGAATGATATAAACTCATAGCTTTCACCAGACATGAATATTGTTGCGCCCCCCGCCGCCCCCAGAGCAAAAATGTTGGCTACTGTACACAACCATTCTTGGTTTCCCAGTGCCAAATTTTACTCTTATCTTCACTTGCCTTTTCTTTGTCTATTCCTTTCTCTCCCATTATCACTCTTTACTCCACCCATTGTGCCAAACCCACAAAATCCTGGACAGATAATCAGCAGGCTGCTCCCTCATGGCGCAGGCCCATGGATGTCCACCGGGTGCCAACAGTTTGCCAGGCTGTTATGAGTGTGGCTTTGTCTGGGCCTGCTGCCCTTCAGAGTGGCATGGAATGAGCTAATTACCTGTCATCTGGCCCACCGAGTGGCTTGAAGATGCGTTTCTTTGTTCTTATACTGTATGTGAGTTCGGATCAGAAAATTAGAGTTATTTTGGAGATTTGGTTCGGTGCTTTTAACCTTAACGTTTAACCAGTTTACTTGGATTTCTAGAAGGTTTGTTTCTCTCAGTGGAGTAAATTACAGTAAAAACAAAAAAGGTTTTAAAATGTTTTAGATTTACTCTTATTTTTAGTTGAGATATTTTGAGACACTTCTTACTCTATATTACTTTAATTCATTTTTTTTTTGTTCCTTCTATGCTGTTGAGCACATCAGGTTACAGGTTCCGTCATTTCTTCAGTCCAACCTACCTCTTTCTCATCCAGGCTTTGGGACTGGCAATGGTAGAGTGATTTTGTATGGGAATAGGGTTTAGGGCCTTGCCCAAGGGCCCAACAGTGGAAACCTGGCAGTAACAGGGTTCAAACCATTTGATCAGCAACCCAGAGCCTCAACCACCTCAGCCACCGCTGCCTGGGTTTCAATTATAAGTATCTAAATTTGGGTTATTTAAGAATTCTATTGACTGCACTGGTCGTTCGTTGGCCTAAGTACAAAACCTACACTGTTTTAATAAAGCTCCTCTTTTGATAGCTAAGGGTATTTAAGTTTCTAAAGAAGTTTTACTTGGACCCTGTCCGATTCTGTTGTAGGGTTTAAAATAGAACCCGTAATAGAACCTTTGCCTCAGAGGACAACCCAAATGGCGCTCACAGGTTCTAGATATAACCTTTACTTTATAGCAAAACTGAGAGAGACAAAATGAGAGCAAGAAAGTAAGAAAAGAAGAACTATAGAACTGGACACATTTGAGTAGAGAGACAGAATAAAACAAAAACTGAAAAGAAAAAAGAGAAAGAGGGATGGAGCGTAGGCAGAGTGATGAAACTCCCTTTCTCTGGCAGGGTGCCCACTTGGAGTGTACGGGCTTGGTCGAGAGAGAAAGAAGAATAGGAAGGCTTGGCAGCCAGCCAGGCAGTTGTCTCTATTTTTTATCAGTTTTATTCTTTCTCTATTCTGTCCAACTTTGTGAATATTTATTGTAAGTGCCAAGATCTTTCCCCTGAAAGTAATAGAAAATCCCCAGAGTGCCCAGGGCGCTGGAGAGCAAGCAAATCTTCTGCACTGGCCGCAGCGACTGCTGCTTGTTAGCGTTTGCTGTGATTTTGAACAGCCACTGTTTTCCCAAAGATCTCATCAACGATTTTAAGACACAAAAGATCCATCATTCATCATTCTTATGTGACATGCCCTGGTGATCTCAGACTTTACAAGACTGGAGTTTGGCTTCAAGAACATTTTTTCGCTCTGAAAAGGTCTCGTTTGCTCTATTTATACCATGCAAACCTGATTGGTCAGGAAGTGGTGGGTGTTACATTGTCTGTAACAGCATCTCCGAGAGTTGGGGTATAAGGGAAATAAAACACTTCAGGATGGAAAGTTAAAGGAAAAGAATCTAATTTGGAGAACGATGATGCATTACGCCAATACTTGACGTGATAGAGAAGACGGTATCATGATGTCCTCCTCCTACCCTCCTCCTGTGCCTTAGGTTAACATGCCAAGGTAACATCAGCATCTAGCTTTGACAAGTTGCCTCTAAATGACACTTGATAGTTAAGAAGCTTCCTGTAGACCCAGTCTTACTCCAGGTCTGGGAGATCTTTCAGTTTTAGTCCTTTTCAACTTATACGCCCAAGGACGTGGAAAAATCTGCAATTTGACTCCTTGAGTGTTCTTGACAGAGCTATAATAGTTCTCACTGAGACGTTAATGAGCTTTTTATGAGCATTTCGAGAATTAGGTGAAAGATTTGCCTTGAGAGGGTCGTACTTTCAGCCTTGTCATACTCGATTTTTTCTTTTTGATTGAAGCAGATTGAACTGGATTATCCTGAATATAGCAAACTATTTGTAGGCGATGTTGCATAAGTATATATGTGTGTACTGTATATATATGAATGATAGCCCAATATGTTGATGATCTACAGTCATTTAACTAACTAATTAGGCAAGCCTTATCGTTCTTTTTAACCAAAATTGGCAAAGCATCGTGCCGTCCAGAATTATTGGCGCCCTTTATTTAATCTGTATTGGACATATGATACACAAATCTTACTGCAAAACAAATTAATATTACAATTAATATTTTGTGTAGAAAACAGTATATGTTACATCATATGGACATTATAGGTGAGAATAGGACACTATCATTTTCTGTTTTAAAATCAAACTTGTGTTGCTTGTGAAGGGAAAAAAATGGAACAGCCTTAAACCCGGGCATCTTGTAGCTATAAATTTAATTTCTTTGTCTTCTTGATTATGTCCTCAGGGTATGCAAACTTTCTCACTCAACAATTAAGTCTCCAAAACTGCAGACTGTCCCCATTATTTTGGGACAGTTGGTCCTTGAGAAAGAGAATGAAATGCAGCGAACACGTCTTCACACCCATAATATATTCCTTTCCCCAGTGGCTCATCAGGATTAGGCAAATGGACTGAGGAGAAAGAGAATATGCTCTTTGATTGCCTTTTCTATTTACACTGGAAGGACATGAGGCAGCTGGAGCCTGTTAATGGAGGAGAGTGAAATGTTCCTCGGTAGGGGAGAAGAAAACCATTCTGTCCTTTCGCAAATTAGGCTGTGCTGAAAGCGATTAAGGCTTTGTAACGCTCTCCTTTTTTTCCTGCCTGGATGGAGTAGGAAAAGCAATCGAGCCAAATAAAATCGGACACCTTTTCCATGTTTATAGGTTTATTGAATGCTGATCTGAGTGCTGTATTGTTTCTCATTTTATTAGCCTAGATATTCCAGTACTGTATATTTCTTTCAAATTACAGTACATGATTTTGAGTTCTGGTTTCATATACTTGCTCCATATGGATACCAGGCGAGGAGAAACGGAGGAGAAGACGGTGTTGAGTTCTAGGTGGGGTGACTTTGCTGAGTTCTGCCCTGTAATTCTACTCTGTGGTCAATTTCTGCCATGGCCTTGAGCACTCAGCTGCCCTATACTGTCTACTGCCATAATGTTCTGCGAAACTCATCACCACAGGAGAGAGAGACAGAGAGAGAAAGAAATAGCGTAAGACTTCTATATGGTCATGGAGTTCTGCCATCCCATCATGCCATCTAGAGCTTTTCTGGTTTTCGGTGGTTGGGTCCTTAGAAACCTCACTTTACTGGATTGTAAGTTTATTGCCCTTTAAGGAATACTTATTTCACGTTTCGGAAAGACAGAGCGTTGATGCCTCACAGCCCTAGGAATACAGAGTGAACTTGACTGGGTTTGTGTGTTTCCTCTGTGTTTGTGAGCATCTCCAGAGCTCTCCGGTTTCCTCCAAGATGCCAAGAGATGGACTGGCTATGCTTATTTTACCTCCGAGTGTGAATGTCTTAACATTGAATGCATCACGAAATGTAACATTTTATTATTCATTCCTGCCTCCTAGCATTCCCAGCAAAAAGTCAGAAAAGTCTTTAAGACAGATTACTTCTCACTTTGCTGCATTTCTGTCATTAAGTTGAAGAGACTCGGAAACAGAAAGGATGGTAATGGAACTGCTGTTTGTAGCTGCTTTAACGCGAGAGATGACGTGTTTCTCAGGCGTTCAAAACCTTTAATCTAATGTAAAAAAAAGTATAATGAGCCATTCTTTAATAAATAAGAGTGTAATAGTTGATAAATTGGTGCAGTGCACTACATAGGAAACTGAGCGGTTCTTCTCATGAGTCTTCTAGTCCGAGTCGTTAGTTCTTTTTTCACATGACTCTCATAGACGCTTATACTGTAGGGTAAAAACGAATGAACGATTCGGACGAGAAGATATGAGAGGTGAGCTGTTCATTCTGTTTATCATAATATGCCCTTAGCTGCATTGTAATATTTTCATCATTGGAACAAGAGCCAAAATTTGTGTATGTAGACGTGTTGGGGGTTTGTTTATTGAAAATGTAACATTTTATACAATTTCTGATCAAAAGAACGAAATGAACTAAATGACTCAAAAAAAGATTAATTTATTTTAATGAACCAGATTCAAAGAACCGAGTCACTAAAATGATCCAAACTGTACATCACTATGAGTGTTGTAAGTCTTACTGTACATACTGTTATAATACATATTGCATGTAATCACCTGTAGCTGTCTTTACATTATGTTAGGGTTCGTGAAAATAATTCTGCGTCCAACAGAAACAATTGCAACCCAGATAAAGCGCATTGATTTGATGAAAAAAATAAAACGAATGTTACACAATCTACATACACCTCTTGGCAATCCAATGGTAGGATGTACTTCTTGTGTTTTATCAATAGTGTAGCTGTATAGTGGAGAAAAAAGAAAGGGGAAAAAAAATGTAAGATGAGACAATTAAAAAAAAAGTAATAAAACTTTCCTCATCTTAGTATATTCATGCCCTCCATGCTGGTGTAATTTTTTTTCCCTTTTCTTTCTCGCTCTCTCAGACGTCATTCGCATACTCGCTTTCTGGTTCTTCAGAAAGAGCCACAATAAGGTCTTTGTTTCAACTATGCGACAGGAAGTACTTTGATCAAGCTCGATCGGAGTCCTCTGCTTGCTTTGGCCCACATGCTCCGCTAATGATTGCACACATGTGATTGCACATATGCTAGCCAGTCCACACTTTTCTCCCTCTGAATCTCTGGGTCCTTCTCTCCTCTACAAGGTTACATTTGCAGCTTTGGCACTACAGCAAACGAGACAATGAATAAGATAGAACGGTCGTCTCGCAACAAAACAATGGTCTTGCCTTCAAGGCGTTCACAACCCACATCCGAAGCTCGGCTTGCTCCTCATGGGCTTCGAAGCGAGCATGATTGGAGCCATGAATGAATTGAAGCCGGCATGTATGCAATAAATTCTTTTTATAAAACCTGCCTAGAGATATAGCTTAAGGAAAACCAGTCGCATTGTTTCTAAAAGTAAGCCCATATTAAATAAATATAAAACACACCAAAGCACAAGGATGACCAGTTTTTAATTTTATGTTTTATGTATTGAACGCTGTATTTGTCTGGAATTTCTTGGATAAGGAAATTGTCTCAAGGGTTCGCTGTTTATCCGTTTCATGCAAAAAACACTTTAGGCTCCGTAGCTTTAATATTAAGTAGTTCTTGAAGCCTAGACATTAACGCGCACCTACTAT
>JAOVVA010000052.1:24558328-24570474 GCA_028565275.1 Leiocassis micropogon | reverse complement strand
ATTTTTCAACTTTCAGATGGGTCTCCAGTGTAGGTATACAAACACTGTTTTCTAACACAGCCCAAATTATGACTGGCATTTCATCCAGAGGCGTTCGAGTCAAACCAGGACTTGTAATAAAATTCTTAGAGAATAAAATGATTGACATTCAAAGATGACTTCAAGCAAAGTACGGTGTTTAGACTTTTAGCTGCAATAAAACATTTGAATGGTGCAAAAATTTTAAAGAATGCCGTCTGTCCAATCCCGCCCAAGGTGGCTCGGAGCACACTGCAGTCGATCCCACGAACATTCAGTGGGTGGAACGTCTGATCGTTAGAAATCGACGTTGCCAACTTGCAGAAGAGACGTACAGTCTGTGTGAACTGTACACCCAATTGTTTACCAGCACCACTTGCACGTTACAAGAACTCGGCTGGGAGTTATTGCCACTTCCCCGTATAGTCCTGACCTCGTTCCAAGCCATTTCAACATGTTTGGGCCATTAAAGGAGTTCCTGGGAGGCCAGTGTTTCAGACATGAAGCAGAAAGTCTGATCATGGCTCTGGCATACTGAGAAAACTTTCTACCTTCATGGTGTCCAAGCGCTAGTGAAACACTGGGATAAGTGCATTAGTGTAGCAGCGGATTATATAGAGAAATTAAGGGTTTTCCTCTTAAAAATGTGTTCTGTTATTCTGTACAATCAAAAGTCCCGGTTTGACTTGAACACCTCTCATTAATATTTATTAATTTAATATAATAATGTATATTAAACATATACTGCTGTCTTTAAATTTAGTTTGGACGGAGTCTCCAGTGTTAGTGTTTAAAAGTAGTGGTAAAAGTAACTTCACTTCATCACACCACCTCGATATTGATAAGGTTCCTGAAGACGCACTACACAAAGTGGTTTAATGCTTAACTTTATATGAAGTGCATGGTACCTCAGCAGACTTCAGATATTAGACTTAGATATCTCTCACCAAATCTATCACGTCTAGAGTTATGACTCTGAAAGTCTCCATGTTTGCTCAGACACGAAGCCTATATATATATATAAAAAAAAAAAAACCAACACAACACGGCATTATAATAAGGTTGGTGTTGATTGTGATCATTCGTTCAGGTGTAACGCAAGCATGTTAATGTCTGAGGGTGCCCTCATGGCTGCGCTGCCTTCTGGCTCTGGCTCTCGAGTTAAGCCGATGTATTTCGGCGTGCAGCCGTCTCAGCTTGCATTATGATTATCGTATACACCATATGTCAAATACTGTGTCCTCCAGACAGGCTTAACGATCTGTTGGATCTTTTTGCTGAGCCGTACAAAAAAATCGTCCGCTACCCGAGATGCTGCCGGTGCAAGATCCCGAGGTGAATCCATTCGTTTTGGAAATGACGAGATATTTGAGAGACGACGTACTGTGTTCTCCTAAAGTGTTTATTCATCACTATCATACAGTATATTTACGTAGATAAATCTTTACTTATGTGTTAAGTTTTTTTTTTTTTTTAAACGAAATATTTATCAGTTTTTTTAACATTTAACACAGCACGGATTAGTATTAGATCAGACATGTAGTGCTCTAAATCTTTGTCTTTGAAGTAAATTGAAAATACATTTCATCATGAATATAAACTAATATTTATGCTTAAAAATAAATAAACTGAGACCGTAGATTAATAAAGTACATTATTACAGTATTGGGGAAGTATTGGCCGAAGATTGGATCGGATATAATTAAACAACTTTTGATCTGATCCTGTATTTAACGCTGATTCGCGACAATGACTATTGTAAAAAAAAAAAAAAAAAGTGCTTTATAAATAAAAATTTGTTAAATTGAATTGTGTCAACATGAAAAAAAAATGGAAATGGATTTGAAAAAGATTTTAATTGGAACTGGATTGATTATTATTATATTGCATTATTTACGTGCATCGTTAACCAGATGCGTATCAATATTATTTTTAGTATCAGTAGCAAAAATGCAGCATTTATTACATCAGTCTGTCTTTTACTCCCTGGTTGATGTCGAAGCACTGAGAGGGCATGTGTGGAGGTGGCACTTTCCCAGATCTGCTTTCATATAAAACTCAATATTCTACAAGGAAGATGAGACAGAGAGAGAGAGAGAGAGAGAGAGAGAGAGAGGTGCTGAGATTAAGAAAGGGCAAGAAATATATATATATAGAGAGAGAGACACAGAAGAGGTTATCTCTGCCTGAGTGTGAATCTTTCCACTGATTAGCGCTGACATTTTCGGGGCATTAACGAGCTCATTCAATTACACCGTAAACTCAGAGAGAACCTTTCTGCTCTTTCGTTTTAGTTATTATATTTATTTTTTTACACATTGGCTCTCCGAATGTTTCTTCAGGCATTGCTCATTTGATCAGCTAACCTGCTTATACGGCGGTAAAAAGCAGTTGTTTAGTAAGAAATGAAACACTTTGGGATTTGCTGTAATAGGAAAATAATCAACTATGGGTCGGTTTAAAGTTACTGCTATCACACCGGAGTTAATTCGTGACAATTTTCCTCAAACTCCCAATCTCTGGTTAACCACAGGCACACACACACACACACACACACACACACACACACACACACACACACACCAGGTGATTTATGAGAGGTGTTCGAGTCAAACTGGGACTTTACGAGAGTAAAAACTTCCTTTATTTCTCTATATAACCCTCTGCTACTCTAATGCACTTATCCCAGAGTTTCACTAGTGCTCGGACACCATCAAGGTAGAAAGTTTTCTATGTATGTCGAAGCCATGAGCTTCGTGTCTGAGACACTGGCCTCTCGGGAACTCCTTAAACGTTAGCCCAAACATGTAGAAATGGCTTGGACTGTACGGTGGATGTGGCAATAACTCCCAGTCGATTTCCTGTAACACGCAAGTGGTGGTGGTGAATGATTGTGTGTACAGTTCACACAGACAGATGCGTCTCCTTCTTCCGCAAGTTGCCGACAAGTAATCCGTCAATTTTCAAGGATCAGGCGTTCCACTCACTGGATGTTCATTGGAACAACTCGGAGTTTGCTCCGAGCCAATCCGAGTAAGGATCGTCATTTATGGACGTACGGCCTTCTTTAAAACGTTTGGACCGTTCACATTTTTTCCCTGCGGCCTAGAGTCTCATCACCGTACTGTGCTAGAAGTCTTCTGTCAAGGTCAATCGCTTTTACACCTTCATCTACCAGAAATTTCATCACAGTTTGACTTGAACATCCCTCATAGAAATGGCAGTCAGATGGCAGTGAGTGAAACACACTCACTGGAACGATACACACGGAAAGGTCACTCGAAAGTTTATGTAAAGTAAATTACATCACATCAATGATTAAATGTTTATTATTAAGTTTAGATTATGTACTACATCTGCTATAAAAAGTTCTTGGAGGACTACAGTATCATTAGATAGATGTACAGTAGATAGATGTTTTGTTTAAATCCCAACACACACACACACACACACACTCACACAGTAATGCAACTTTCTGAATACAGCATCTTTACTCTTTGGCTCAGGGTTCTGATGAAATGTGTGATGTCTTGGGTGACACTCTGGAAGGAGCAGGGTTGACACGGTCAAGGCTGAAAGTAAATTTCCGTAGCTCTGAAGGTCAAATAGATTATGATGAGAGATTCTCATGTGTGTGTGTGTGTGTGTGTGTGTGTGTTGTAGCTGTAAGAACTCCACTGAATGCTCCTTTGGTTTCTGACTCATTACACTTTTGGAGATTTTGCAGCTGTGCGAGCGTGTGCGACTCCTACACAAGCCAGCTATAATTTCCTCAACAAGGACGAAAGAAATTAACTGTTTCTTTTCTTTCCTCTTCCTCTTCCATGTATCCTCGGCCGGCTGTCTCCTCTGCGTCTGTAGGTGAGTCCCATTGTATTTTTTTTCATCTGCTCACCTGCACATCTATTCATGACGAGCTCGTCATTAATCATATATTCTAATTCCGTACACTAGAACGTTACACCTCCTTTTCATTCATTCATTTATTCATTCCATGTACAGTGTGTCATTGTAGCACATGATCCCAAAGTAGTGGCTTATCAGAATTTCTTTTTGCTCTAAGTCCTTTTGAGACAAACAAAAGAAAGATCACTAGCAATTAAATTGGCCATATGTGTTTTAAGAAGTGGTAGGGCACCATGTGTGTGAGAGTGTAATTGTGTGTGTGAGTGTGTGTGTAGTCCAGAGAGGCCTCTCGTATGGGTTTATGGCTTTCCACGATGCTGGAGGTGAAAATAAAAGCCGTTGAGTAGCTTCAATTGACTTAAATGCAAACAGGCTTTTAAGGTTTAAACACACACACATACACGCGTCAAGATACACTCACAGTACTCACAGTATCAGTACATGTGATAAGCAGCTGTTCATTCCTTCTTCATACCTGTTATTGTCCTTAGATGCTGTAATTATAGTTATATAGTTAACTCCACCTGCTGCACTCCACACATCAGACAAGGGGCGACCTGGTGGATATCACAAAGAGTTAAATAGCGTGCACGGATCACAGATGATATTTTTAAGAAATCTGCGGATCGTCTTGCTGCCTGCATGAAAGCACCGTGCGGTTAAACGTGTTAACACATGTTAGCCAGAGTCAGCTAGAATAACGTTTTTAACTAATGTGTAGTCATGCTTGGTAATTAGTTAAGTAGCTCAGTAGCTTGTTGTATCTTATTAGATTTTTTTCAGTACCATATTTTAGTCACGTCAATTAGCTTACCAGCTAATTACACAACACAGCATCTTTAACTCACCTAGTAGCCCCGCTAATAATTTTACTAGTTATCTATAACAGTTATCTCTCTTAGTTTTTCTTAAATCTTAAAACATACAAACATTTTCCAGTTACGAACTTTCGAAGATACGAACATGTGTTCATGCATGTTCAATCGGGAAGTTAGATCACATGTCCGGCATATATTGTCACATTCGTGCAGTGCACATCCCAGCATGTCCTGGGGGAAGCATAAAAGCAGCAGTGATGAAGCTGGTGCTGCTAAGAAGCGCCAAGCAATAAGGATGGAGACAAAAGTAAAAATAATGGAGAGAATGGAGCGAGGGGAAAAGATGGCCGACAATGCTTATTGTTTAACCATCAGCATGATTCTAAAGAACAAGGACACGATCATGGAGGATGTTAGTTTTTATACTATGTATAGCCAGTTGTGTTAGTATCCCAGTACTTAGACAATGTTTGTTGGACTTACGAACAAATTGGACTTATGAACAAGCTCCAGGAACGGACCTTAAAACTAATAATTTTACCAGAAAATAAAGTCTAATAATGTCCCCTTTATCTCAAATCTACTGTATATATCTAACTAAAACAGTAGCTATAGTATAAAAGGTTTTATTTAGATTTGAACTGAAATTCATGATGCTAATGGATTGTAGCTAGCAAGGAGGGCAATTAAGCATCACCTCTAAATACGCTAGGTTAAAACATAACTCTTAAACCTTAGTCTGCTTTAAAGTAGATTAAGCTTTGTTTGTTGAGAATTGTAGCTAATTTTGGTTTCATTGTTTACATTTACTTCAAGATAAGTTTTGCTTGTTTTGACTGAAAGTGGGTGGAGCTAATCTCACTCTAACCAATCACAAGGCTGGTTGTTACAATTCTTTATTGAACCTAGCGAGTCAAAGTTACCTAGCAAAACTAGCTCACTCTTAAAATTAAAACAGCTGAATTATACGTTCTTGTGAATAATTCCCATGGTTCTCTTCGTCTTTGTTTCTTTGTTTCTCCTTCTATCTCACTTATACAAATTCTCCTCCACATACCCTCACTTTTTTCGTTCTTTTTTTTTTTTTTTTTGGATTAATCTCATCAGGGTCGTTGCTATGGGTAACCGGAGGTGATTGAGACACACTCAGTGCTTTCAGGCCAGTAGACTGATAGCAGCTGCTGAGGGCCTTCTTTGTTCACACACCCACATTCACACACTGCGTTTATCTGCAGTGTAAATTGCTGGCACTTGGCAAGGCTACACAATGGTTACAGGGTCGAGGGAGTGTGTGTATATATGTGCACATTTATGCATGTGTGTGTGAGTATGTGTTGACTCACTATCGCTTTCATTTATACATCATCTCTGAATACTGCGTACTGTATGTGGTTGTATTGTATTTATGTTTTTTTGGTTTTCTTGCTAGATATTTGTTTCTGGTGGTGATGGGGGATAAATGGAAGTGCTGAGGATTAAAATTTAGTTTAGAATAGTTAAAAGGCTTCCACACATATTTACAAAAAAAAAAGCACAAATAAGTTAGAGAAAAAAAAGAAAGCATAGCAAAGATTAAATTCTTGCACAAAGAAAATGGCAAGACTTTGCAATGAGAACCAAACAGAAAAATGTTTACTTACACTTCCAGTTTGGACATCCCTTCTAATTCCATGGTCTTTCCTGATTTTTATTTCTTTTTACAAATGTACAGATTTGCTCATGCACTTGACAATGCTGTTCTTGCAAGAACCGTTCCAGGACAGCTGACCTTTGTGTCTTAAAATGACAACTGACTGTTGTTGTTGTTACTGAATTACCTAATGCCATATGTGTTATTTCATAGCTTTGATAAAAAAAACTCCAGTATTGTTCAAGAATGTAGTACATAAATCCCTAAATGAAAAACATTGATTTAGAAGGTGTGTCCAAACCAGCACATTGGTTTAGTGATTGTCACTGTTTGCCTTGCACCTAAAGGGTCCGGGTTCGATTCCCGCCTCGGGTCTGTGCACATGCCGTTCGTTTGCATTGTTCTCCCCGTGCTTGGTGGGTTTCCTCCGGGTACTCTGCTTTCCTCCCACAATCCAAAGACATACAGAGTAGGCGAATTGGCATTACCAAATTGCCTGTCGTGTGTGTGGGTGCTGGAATGCCCTACGATGGACTGTCACCCCGTCCAGGGTGTACCCTGCCTCCTGCCCCGAGTCCCTTTCAAATAGGAGAATTCAAACATGCCCGTGAGGTAGTTGTGGTTTTGCGTGCAAAAATAAAAATTCACATTCAAGTTATTCCATTGTGTTCGCGTGTGCACTCGTTTCATTTTAAATTACAGTGTGTAAGAGGCAGAATTGTTTAATACGTCGTTAAGAGGCGAACCGTACACAACGTCCTATATGCAGATGCATGCACAGATCTTTGTGTGGAAGTAAAGACATGCGTGACTGTGCAAGCCGGGATTACTGTAGACTGGTAATTACTCTCAGGCAGTGTTTGTGCGCCTGTGTTTGTTCACACCTGTGGTTTGCGTGCTTTAGGCGGAGGGTAGAAAAGCCACATAATGCGCAGGCTGGCTATTGACGAGACCACAGAGCATGACTGGAATATCGTTAGGCGGTGGATTTTTCATCTCTTCTAGTCCTATTTCTATTCCTATTGACTATGCAGGAAAAAAACTATTCCAGGAAACGTTTTAGAACCACGGTTTCGGTACACTGCGTGAACTCGCGCGGATGAATATAATGCTGAATGAAAACTCTATATATTGACAGTTCACCTAATCATTGTCAAGCCCCGAAGAAGAAACAGGAAAAGAAGAAGAAGTTTTTCGAGTTTTTTTTTGTAATTCATTTTCACTGTCACTTCAAGGCACGCATGGAATCCTCATAACCTTCTACATTGTCCTTTCCCAAAAAGCTGCCAGTGAACAGAAACTCTAGGAGTTAAAGAGTAACTTGAACATGAACTCCAGCTGAACTCCAGCTGTATTTTTAGGCAGGCGAGTGCAACGAGAAGCCAACAGGAAGTCCTGTTAACAGAAGTCCCTGAGCAAAAAACTTAACGAGGCTCTCGTTGCGCTGGAGGAAATAGAGCACAGTAGGAAAAGTCATCGGAGGCTGTCAGTCAGGTGAACGAGGATGTGTGAGACGCGGGACGCTAGCCTTAAGCCATTACCGTAAGCCCCTAGGCCCTCAGCGTATTACCTTGCCCACCTGTCTCTGACTCGTCTCTTAGCCTCTCTGAAATATTTCAGGTTTTAGTGAAAATGTACACAGAATATCCACTATATCCAATGTTTTCAGCATAAGCTGAAGCACATCTCCTCATCAAATTTCAGGCAATTAGGAGTGTTCCCCGATCAAGTCAGAACATCATCTTTTTTTCGAATCTCAGACTTTTTTCTCAGAAATCTCAGAAAAGTCTCCTTGTTGAGTTACAGGCAAGTCAGAGTCACCTTCATGAGTTTTTGGCAAGTCAGGGAATATCCTTGTCAAATTTCAGCCGTGGAATAAAGTTTGTCCGTTGTGGTTCAAGCAAGTTAGAAAGTCACCTTTTTGAGTTTGAAACGAATCCGAAGACAAGTGAAAGAGTCAACTTGTCAAGATTCGGGCAAACAGGAGTCTCCTCCTCAACTTTTTCGCAAGACAGAAGAGAGCATCCTTGTCAGGTTGCAGGCACTGCAAAGACTTTATCTGTTGAATTTCAGCCAAGTTGGAGGGAGTGCTTGTCAAGGTTTCTGGGACGCTTGAGTCTCCTCATATACAGACTAGAGAGTCTCCCTGCAAGTCAAACAGTCTCACTGTGGAATTAAAAAAAAAAGTCTGGAGCTTCTTGTTGAGTTTTAGGCAGGTCCAAGTGTCACTATGAGAAAAATAAGAAAATGTAAAACTGACATCCATATTTTATTTGTCACATACACAGCCATGCACACTGTGATATACAGTGAAATGCTTATGCAACCACCATTAAAATTAGATTAAAAATAGAATTCTGTAGTAAAAGTTGTACAAATAACTAATCACAAAGGTCACTGGTGGCTCAGTGGTAGGTTTCTCGCCTACCATGTGTCGATTCCCAGCCAATTCCCAAACCCTAGCCACTGGTCCCAAGCTCAAATAAAATTTTAAGTTGCATGTTGTGCGGACCAGTTGGTCCGCTTTGGCGACCCCTCAATGGGAACAGCTGAAAGACCAACAACAACAGAAGTTGCCAAAATAAAATAAAAAATAGAAGTGTATGAATTATGCAGGAAGAAAGCTTTATTTGTCACATAATACAGTATATACTGTACGATTAGCTATGATGCAGTAGCAAACATCTTGAGTAGAGAGGCTTAAGGACCTTGCCGAAGTGGTGGGGCTTGAACCCATAACTTTCTCATCATTAACCCAGTGCCTTGACTGTTGACGTTGCTACATTTGGGGAGTTCAGAAGGGTCAGAACAGCCTGAGTGCAATGGGTGAGTCTCATCTTGGGTGAACCATCTTCATCATTATGGTATTGCCCCAGGCACCCTGTTGAGATCCAGGCAACTCAGAGTCTCTGTCAGAGTTGAGTTCCTGTCAAGTCAGAGAGCTTATCGAGACACAATAGAAAGTCTTCTTGTTCTTTCCGGCATATCAGAGGGTCTCTATCATAATTCATAATTCATTCAAGTCATAGAGTTTTCTTGTTTAATTTGATAAAAAACAGAGAGGGGTCCATAAAGGGCTCCAAGGGACCAGAATCTTAAGCAAATTGGAAATACTACTTTTCGAGTTTTTTGGCACAATGACCAAATGAAGACAAGCTGACAAGGCAAGAGTCACTCTGACGAGTTTCAGACAAGTCACAGAGCCTCCTCATCGAGTTTCAAGCAGGATGGAGAGTCTCAGTGTCAGCAGGATTTTATGGCTACAGTCAAACTTCTCAATGGAGGACATACTGATCGAGTTGTGGCAGGAGCACAAACTTTCAGTTGTCTAAGTTTACAAACTTTCACCATCGCCTAGTCAGTAATAGTAGAATTTAAATATACTAATCATTTTTTTTCTATATTTATAAATAAGTTTGTTATGGATCTCTCAAACTGTGTTTGTTAATGCTCTACATAAAATACCACTCAGGCTTCTTCTTATATGATGTCACTTTAGGGGGAAATCTAACTGGCTTGTTTAAGGCCCAGCCCTATAAAAATGGACAAAGGACAAAATGCAGTAAAATACGTACATTTTTAGGAAACGTATTTGTATCTGTAAGGATTTTTGAAATTTGCATACTGTATAGAAGGCTTACTTTTAAAACAGAAAGTAATAGTCATCTCTGCAAATAATAATAAAAGACATACTCGTGATTCGTCGAGTCGACAATAAGAATCCGGATAAGAACAGGGCAACACTTCACACTTGTTGGTCTTATTGATTCTTTGATATTCCATAAACATCTGTGTTTTCCATCTAGATTGAAGTAAATAACAGCAGCTGTTTGCATGGCCCTGGACTTGATTTAGACAGACTCACGCCGCAGTTGTAGACGCTTCTCATGGGGACGTGCGAGACGAGACAAGCTGCTAAATTCCTGCCAGTGTTAAACAGCTCAAGTCGAGTTGTAATTGGTTATTGCCGTAGTCAAGGGCAGGACAAGGTCGGAGTAAAGGCTGTTGTCTAAACATAACTCTCAAGCGTACAAGACAAGAAGATCTCCAAAGAAGATTAAAGATCTCTCTTTACTTAAATGGAAATGTTCCTCTTGGGCGTAGTGACTTCGTTCACCATGTCGTAGTCGTGGTCTACTCCTTCACATGAGCCTGAGCATCACAGATCACACACCTTCTGTATATAACCGGCGGTTAATGCTTTCTCATGAATTCCCTCCCCCTTTTAATGATAGCGATCCAGCTAATTATGGCGCGAGACGGTCGTACGGTATCTCCATAATGGCATTAAGTGACGGAGGGAATGCACTGAGGCTAATGAGAAATGCTGCCTTGGTGCCCCGTGTACCATCAGCCGCACAATTCAATTAATCGTACCATATTGCCTAATAATGTCTGGAGATCGTGGGGTAATCAGGGTTTTTTACAGGGTTTTCTATCTTTAGCTCTCCTGGGATGATGGGAGATGGGGCGCTGGTGGAACTGTAAATGTGGTGAATACAGTCTCGGAGAATAAAGGTGACTTGAAAAATGGGACAATGCGTATTTTAAGTGCTTTCGCACCCTGGTTTACTTCTATACTCTATAATATAGGAATATTATGTTTATTTTTTATCATTTTTATTATTTTATAGGATTCAAATCTAACTTCATGGTGTAAAATGGTGTATTGTTAGTTTGCTTTTTTTCTCTTTTTCATTTTTTTTTGGTGGAGTAGAAAGTGGTTAACAAGGTCCCAGGGGCGCCCAAGTGTTCTCCATGTTGTCTAGAGAATTCAAAGCTATGGTTGTTATATACAGGTTGTTGGCCTACTCACACCCCCGTCTAACACAGTGACACTAACCACCGGTGTGCATCAATACTGTCAGTTATACAGTACAGAAGAGGGTGGATAGCACTTTTTTTCTTCCAAAATGATACTTTTGAGAATTTTTTTTTTTTTTTTTGAGGAAAAAGTGCTATCCTCCCTGGTAGTTGTGATAGATAAGCACTGACGTGTGGGTTTGCATCAGCTAAGAGGAAATCAGGGAGAAAATTGGGGAGGAAATCAAAGCAACAACAAAAACGGTTAAAGTCATGAGTGATGTAATTGGTTCTATCCTTTTTTCAATTACTTTTTACAACAATAAAATGAATTCCAACTCTACACAGTAAAGAGGAGCATTTACTGTATATCAAACCTTGAACGGACTAGAAGGCGTAAATCTGAATAATATTTATGGTAAAATTTTTACCTTTTTAAAGAAGGCCTTGTGGAATGTCTGATCCTTGAAAATGGATGGAAAATTTGTCACCAACTTGCAGAAGAGACGCATCTTTCATTGCATCACAATCATTGACGTTACAGGAACTCGGCTGGAAGTTAAAAACATCTATCCATCCATCCATCCATCCATCCATCCATCCATCCATCTATCTATCCATCTATCCATCCATCCATCCATCCATCCATCCAGTTTATTGTAGAGGGTTTATAGAGGATTTGCTCCATCCCTTGTTCTAGACGTTTTGTATTAGAGCGCTCCAGTAGTGACCCCTCACATCAGCACTGAATAAAGAACTCAGCATGCTTTTTAACTCAGACAGACGTCTCTAATTCACTGCTACACTGTTTTGTTTGGTCCAGTTAATAATCAATAAACCAACTAAACTAGCTAGACCTGCTTTCTCTCCAGGTTTCCTCCTCATCGTGCGCAGTCATGGTTTTTGTCCTCATGCACATTGTTTCATGGGACAGCAGAAGAATCTTATCTTACTCGTTCCGTGTCTTTTCT
>JAOVVA010000052.1:24508273-24551203 GCA_028565275.1 Leiocassis micropogon | reverse complement strand
CAGCAGGAATAACAGAGGGGGGTGGGTTATCGGGGGCGGGGCTTGTAGGACGACTTTCACACACACACACACACACATACACACACACACACACTAACGGATTAGGAATCACTGCTGTCTGGCTCACGGATTGCATAAGTTATAAATATAACTGAGTACCTAAATGGCGGACCTAACGTGTTAGATTACTCGTTAAATCGAAAAAGTAAGGCTTTTGTACAAGTACTCTAACGTGTTACTTTGTAACATGTTATACCCAACACTGCTCAGTTGTCGCTGATATCAGCGAAATCTTCCTCTTCACTGTACATGCACACTCACTACCTAGTGGGAGTTTAGGACCTTGCGCAGTTATACGTTACATACACTAATTGATGTATTTTACTCTATATAGTTTCTGATGCAGATGAAAACCTTTACAATGCCTATATATCATTATATAGAGTGAAATACATCAATTTGTGTATAACCCAATATTAGGTTTAGTACTAACACTGGTTTGTTTTTCTTCATTAGTATTACATTTAGAAGATATTTATGTAAGTTATTTTTCTTCTTTTTTTTCCCCCTATATTTTTTCTAGTTGTGTTTTAGTGCTGGTAATAGTGAGGGTTTTGTTTATTTCTGTCTTTTTTCCCCTTTAAGTTTGGGTTTATTGGTAGTTACTCTTTATTCCTTGATTCTTTCCTCAATTTTAGGTTTTGAAAAAGTAACAATGGTTTTCTTTCTTTCTTTCTTTCTTTTCTTTTTTCCTTTCCTTTGATTATTTCCTCCACATTTTTTTTCTTAAAATTGCATAATGTAGAGCAAATACAGCAAAATCCTGAGAAAAAAAGGAAAAAATTGTTTCAATGACTAAACCTAATAATGATTAAAAAAAGAAAAAATGTACAAAAAAAGAAAAGAAAACAAACTACTATTACTTCCAAAACTATTATTAAAGAAAGAAAGAAAGAGCTTAGTTAACACTACTAAATTAATGACAATGAAAAAAAAGAAAAATATAGAAAGAAAGAGAAAAAAATATTATTACTAAAACTATTATCATCGGAAGAAAGAATTTAAAGAAACCCAGTGCTATTTTTTGCTATATTTTCTTTTTTTATCATTATAAGGTTTAGCCATGATCATTTTTTTTCTTTCTTTCTTTCATTGTTTCTTAGAATTTTGCTGTATTTACTCTACATTAGGCGAATGTATGGTTTGGATAAATAAAGATGGCTTCATGGGAATAATCACAAACGTATTAATGTAGTGAGTATGTAAGGATCTGAGTATAGACTGTGCATAATAAGAATAAATCGTTCTCAGGGATAAAAGACGTCTCGGTCTGGAACGTGACTTGAGCTCCTACTGTAGGTGTTAGAGTCACTCCTCGCTGATAAAAACACAGCGACTCGGTGTCTTTTTCACTGTGAAGAATCACTCAAGGTTCATGCTTTGTGTGTTTTCTTGCGACTCTTATTTGCCTTCATTGCCCTCGAGCCTCTACCTGCTGCTTCTCTGCCTCGACTCCAACTATTAAGTGTTGCTAATTGATGACCATCATGGCTGACCTGGGCGTCCCTTTGTCCCTCGGTGTCTCTGTCAGTGCGTCAGCATGTCCTGATAAGCACATGAGAGATAAAGTCCTCCATCTCTTCCTCTTACAGGCTCACCTTTGACCTTTGGGGCAGAACAGATTGACGTCAATCCAGCGTTAGGGAAAGATGTTGTTGTCATTTATAGATGAATGGCTCGTGGAGCCGGTGTCTGTTTGTCTTCTTGTGCGTCCGGTGGGAGAGGAGTTTGTCCAGGATGACCCGTCTCGCTCTTTACGAGATGGAATAAAATGCATTAAATGCCACAATTGAAAGAGAACATTTTAGCTAACAATCAGTGACGATCTTTATACTCTAGATTATTTTTAACAGTTCAGTTCAGATTATAAGAAAACACCTTCACTTCATTTTAATCCTTTTCGTCGCGCTCGTTTAGATTTATTTCACTTCAGTGCCTGTATCATGTGCGTTTATGCATGTGTGTGTGCGGCAGCTCTACCGTGCACCATGCTGTTATCACAGATCTCACGTGTGTAACTTCTAGTAAACGGATTTATGTCTAACAGCCTCGAATCTGAGTCTGTACGCGGGAAATAAGGCTCTGATGGAGGTTAGTTTGTTTAGATTCAAATTATAATGAGATCTTTATAGCCATATTAAAAACAGTACAGTGTAAATGGTATGTGTATGTGTGTGTGTGTGTGTGTGTGTGTGTGTGTGTTCCGTACTCATAGAGGACAGCGTGTGTTGAAGTGAACCGTAAGGGCTTTCACAGCGGCTGGAGGTCATAAAATAACAGACATCGGCCCGTTAATGGGCCTGTCAACACATCAGAGAGTGTGTGTGTGTGTGTATGTGTGTGCGTGTATGATGGTAGAGGGCAGGCCAACCTCCTCATAGCCACAAACGCTTTAATATTTGGCACGCGCGCTCCCTGTCAGGACTCAATGACCCACATATAGTGCTTCATTCTCCATCATAGGAGACACATCACTGACCCTGAAAACACACACACACACACACACACACACATTCTGAAATGTTCAATCAGAGTCAAACAGTATGCTTGACTCATCTTATTGTTTAGACTGTGACAGTTCGAGGAAGCAAAGTGCATTCAGTATATATAGATGTGTGTGTGTGTGTGTGTGTGTGTGTGTGGCCATGTTGCTCTCCCCACGCCTAGCACAGATGGGATTACAGAGGTTTACCCAGTGTGATAGAATCAGCACTTTATGATCAATCTGACCTTTACACACACACACACACACACACACACACACACACACACACACGCACACACACACACCTTTTAGCACTTGGTGCTGGCTAACCTGCTACTATATATATAGTATATAACACATGTTCTCCGTGCAGGGTTTCCTCTGGGTTCTCCTGTTTCTTCCCGCCTTCCAAAAAAAACATCTGGATTACTCATTCATTTTATAAGCTGCTTATTCAGTATTCAGGGTCACAGGTGGTCTGGAGCCTATTCCAAGAAAATTTGGGACACAAGGTGGACACAAATGCACACACACCCACTACGTGTATTTTGGAAGCACCAATTAACCTAATCTGCTTGTCTGTGGGAGGAAACCCACCAAGCACGGGGAGAACATGCAAACCCCACGCTCACAGACCCCAAGGTGGGAATCGAACCCGGACCCTGGTGGTGCGAGGCGACAGTGTTAACCACTGAGCCGCCGCGCCACCACATTTTGATTAGCTAAACTGAATTGCTGCAAGGTGTATACGAGTGTATGAGTGTTGGTATTCGGTACTAGAATGTCGTCTCATCCATTTAAAATTTGGTGAACAGAATCGTGGTTGCTACTGTCGATTAGACGTGGCTCTAGCTCCAATCTTAGACGTTTATAAACTAATTAGTGAGACGAACCGGAGCCCAGGTGCGGACTGATTAACTACAGTAACACACTGTGAAGTTACACTTTTCTGCAAGGTTTAGTTGAATAAAAACCCTGAAAATATGCCGATTCCTCATTACCGTCAGGGATTTGGTGGTGTCGGAGGTAATCGCAGGGTTATTTGTTTTTTTTGTTTTTTTAAAGAAAAAAAAACACAGCAAATGATCCAAAATACTCTAAAGAAATGAATTCGCAAACAGACGAGGGGGTTAACGAGGGCAGCGATGGAACATGGGGGAAGTCGAAACTGAAAAAACAGCTTGGAGTCGGCACCGGAGCTAGCTAGGAGATCGAGACCTTTATATTTTTTATTATTATTATTTTTTTACTATTATAATTTTATTTTTTTTTTCAGCGCCTGTGCTTCGTCAGAAACGAGGCGAGCGAGAGCGTGCGGCTGAGTCACATGACACGGTTTGCAGTTTCAGAGCTCCGAAGATGTCAAAAGTGTGAAAAAATCACCCTGGCAGATAGTGAATTATATATTTATGAAATCACAGCAAAAATCAAGCAAGTCTCTTTGTTTCTACGGGACACTTTCGAGATGATCGAGTTCTGTTCAGATTATTATTGAAAGGGTGAGAAACCATGAGAACGAGTCACACCAAAAGGGTGGGCATGTCATCGCCTGCAACCGTCTCCACTTCTGATTTTAAACATGCCATGTTATGGGCGTGTCTCGGGAAAAGACAAATATGCCATGCAGTTATGCATAGTAGTCAGCTGGTGGCTGAAAACAAAAAGAAATACGGATATTTGCGGTACTTTTGGTGCGAAGTAAAAGGTGTCTTCTAATAAAACTACTCAACATGTATGTGAAATACGAACTTAAGTTACAGTAACAGAGTACAGATACTCAGGTACCTCCCACTTCTGGTCTGTTCTTTTATTTTGCACAATCAGATGTCCCGCTTTGACTCGAACACTTCTTGTATATTTATATGCTGCTTATTAGGAAACGGGAATCACCAGGGAACACCTGATACGATATTATCGCCGTTCCTCCTTCTCGATTCGATCTGTATTGCGATTCTCTTAATATCACGATTTTATAAACATCACGATTCGATCAGATTTTGTTTAACAAACTTAGCAAATAACGTGCTCGCGCACACAAACAGGATGCTGTGCTGCCTAAGCATGTGTGAATAGTTTAGAGTGTGCCACCTGTATGATTATAGCAGTACTGCAACATATTACCACCTCAAATGCAAACATACAGTACATGTATATAAATAAAAAATATGTTATTTTATTTCGATTACCTAATACCTAAACTGCCACACACAAAAAAAATGCGTACCTAACCTCATAGATTTTTTTTCTTTTCAAGTTTCTTGAAGTCTCGATCTTTTCTTTAAGTTCTGACCGCTCTTAAGTTCCCTTCTTCGGTTCCTGTACAGTAGTCGTTCTCGAAAATATTTCAAAGGAAATGATGGACGTTTTTCTTGTAGCGCTGCAAGAAGGTCTTAGTTTATGATGAAGGAAGCCATCGAGTCCAAACGAACCAAACAAAACGGCTCCGGTGAGGATTGAAGCCGCTTCTTTATCAGTGTGTGTGTGTGTGTGTGTGTGTGTGCGCTTTATTTATTGGTGAGTTTATTCTTCGGGAAATAAAGTGTTCCTACACAGCTTGGATGATGAAAAAAGAAGGATTGTTGTGAGTGTGTGTGTGTGTGTGTGTATAGGCGTGTGTGTGCGTGTTTCCGAGACATGATTGAGGCTAAACTGGAGCTCACAGCTGAACGAGTGCATTATCATTCCCGCGTAGTGTAGTGTAGTACAGGCGTGTCGAGAGCAGCGGCCTGAGGCAGCGATGACAAAGACTAATGAGCCGTTGGTCTCTGCCTTCATCTCGCCTAACGCTTCATAAAAACACTGATGACCTGCTTGCCTCACACACACACACACACACACACACACACACACGGAGTGCTGAAAACCTATTACACCGAAGCAGCGGAATCTCTGGCGTTATTACTTATAACACGGCGCTGTTAAATTCTGCGCTCTGATTGGTCAGAATCTGTTGGGTCGTTTTCTCTGACAGCAGCTCTGACAGTAGCGCGGGTTTATATTAATGCGCCCGTTCTGATACGTTACCGTTTCCGTAGTAACCTCCATGTAAACCTGCTTTTCATTTACAGTATAGCTACAGTATTACATGCTACACACACACACACACACACACTTGATTACAGTCACCATTAGGCATCTATTAGTAATAGTTACACCTCCTTCATGCAATTAAATGTTCAGTTTATGACCGCTTAAGATTCCATGGACAAGCAATACGAGCGCACCTCCATCGAAAAATCTCGAACTCAATATAAGAACGCTTTAGCTATAGCTTTTAGCTATAGACGCTTGCTACTCATAAACTAGCCCCCCCCCCAAAAAAAAAGGTTTCTTAAGGCTTCTTAGTTAATGTAAGAGTCAGTACACGCTGTAAAAACTCTCCTCTCCAGCTCGTTAACGATTAACGATGCACTCTGACATCAGAGATTCTCAAACGTCAATCAAAACGTCCGTGAAACTCGAGTTGTCCCGCAACGTTTCACCGATCCCACCTTGCAACTCATCCGAATCATTATTCGTCGCCTGTTATCGCAACGAAATCTGGTTCTTAAAAATAAAAAATACATACAAAATTAAAAAGTTGACCTCCAATCTGGTCGACGTCTTATGTTTAAAGGATTCGACGTTTATGAACGCGGGTCGATTTCATTAGCGTGGGGTTTATATAACGGCGTCGAGCGGATGAGATGGGATCGGTAGGGAAGATTAGAAGACGCTCTAATTGTAGTAGTGTGCTTTACACCGGCTACTGTGCTCACTGAGCGCGCGAGCGAGCGAGGGATCGATCAGGATGGAGAAGTGAAATAATCATAAAATGGAGGAAGAGGCAGCGCGGTGCGGCCTCGTTACCGGAGGAATGATGTATTGATCGTGTCTGACAGGGCGGCGCGGAGCCCATCGATCCTCCCTGTGTGTGTGTGTGTGTGTGTGTGTGTGTGTGTTTGTGTGTGTGTGTGTTTGATTCATTCCAGGCTTCCAGGGTCACCGAGACACCCGACCACTGTAGGGAAATGAGCTCATCACAAATGCAGACGGATAAATGGAGAGATGAAGGACAGTAAAGAATGCTGAGGAAGGACATAGTGTTTACCAAGAACATCAAAATAAGTCGAGAAATGTTCCAGCATGCATGTTAAGCGCCACTTAAGACTTCATACCGGTAATAACTGGAATTATTTATACGCACCAGGGGCGTTCAACTCTAACCGGGACTTATGAAGAAATTTTGTTTGAGGCTCTTAGCTGCAGTAAATCATTTGAAACTTTTTTAAGGAGACGTACGTACGTGAATGACGATTCCTGCAGTCGTTATAGTGAACATTCAGAGTGTGAAAATCTCATCCGGATCCTTGAAAATCGGCTGTTAACTTGCCACCAGCTAGCATTAGAGACGCATTTGTCAGTGTGAACTGTACACACAATCATTCACCAACACCACTTGCATGTTACAGGAACTCACCCATACAGTCCTGACCTCGCTCCAAGACATTTCCACATGTTTGTGTCATTGAAGGAGTTCCTGGGAGGCCAGTGTTTCAGACAAGAAACTCATGGCTCTGGTGTACTGAGAAAACGTTCTACCTTGATGGTGTCCAAGCACTAGTGAAACACTGGGATAAGTGCATTAGTGTAGCAGGGCATTATATAGAGAAATTAAGGGAGTTTTTACACAAACTGTGTTCTGTTATTCTGCACAATCAAAAGTCCCGCTTTGACTTGAACACCGATTGTATATCATAGCTATAGTAAGCTAAGGCTAGTTTTAGCTTTATCTTTGCAACGTCAAATTTGTCAGATAATAATGCACACATTTCAACCAGTGTGTCCGGGTTATGACAAAAAATATGAAACACAGCAAAAAAAAATGAATTCCGTCCAGCTTCGGTCATTAGAGAATCAGGAAGAACTCATGGATCATGGGTAGTATATCCCCAACCCACACACAGCCATTAACGATGTATAATTGTAATAGAATGCTCGTGTGTGTGTTTGTGTAGGTGTGTGTAACACACATGCTCGAGTGTGTGTGTGGGAGGAATGGGAATAAGGTCAGAGTTATGGTCCATCAAATCCACTCAATAGGGCAGCTTTGAACCCTTAAACAACCTCCTCCTTCACACACACACACACACACACACACACACACATCTATACCATCCTCCCGATGTCTGGAGTGTGTACAGCCCGTGGTGTGGTCACACACCGTCTCTCCCTCGCTAATTGATTGCCTCATGTTAATTGAAGCCAGGCTTGAGTAGGATCTATTAATGGAGGGTGAAACGTGTCGGCTTGAGTATAAATCTCACAATAACAGCGCAGTCATCTGGCACGAAGAGACCACAATACTGTGTGTGTGTGTGTGTGTGTGTGTGTGTTGTGATGTTCTAAGTAGAGTCATCTTCATGTGAGATTTTAACGCATGTTGTAACTCAATGAACTGCTTCATGACTGACTTCAACTTTTTTAATTTAAATGTTTTAAAATCAATAATTATTATTTTTTTGTAATTAGAAGAGACGTTAGTTCATTTTCTTTGAAGGTTAAAACATTTGCAGCCAAAAGCATGGCAGGTTTTCTCTGTTAAAACACACCTAAGTGACAACATACTTCAAAACGTGCTGTTACCCCACCATAGTTATCACCGTAACATAGACGGAGGTGTTTTATTCCTCTTACACCGCAGCATTTTCCCAGCAATATTTTATCGATTTACAGTTACATTAAATGCTGTAAAACAAAACAGTTCCCGTTGCCACCTAATTTATTTTACTTACTGTATATAGCAGCTATCTTTCTGTTTTTCTCTTAAATTAATGACACAAAAGTTACAGCTAGTTGTCAATAAATAAATAAATAGCAAGTCAGCTTAAATTTGCTGTCCGGAAGAACTAAACCTACCTAAGCACTGACCCTGGAGACCCTTCCCTAACTGTTAAATCAGCATCTCTTTTCTAATTGTGATGCAATTTTCTTTTACACTATTCTTGGAAAATTAATCAGAACCTTTATGGCCAATCAGATTTTAAAATTCTCTAGTGCCGTGGTATAAAACTATATGAAAAGATATTACTGCCAGCAGCCAACAACGAGTGAAAATTACTTTAGATTGGAATTAAAAAATGTTTAAAAGCAATTTCGTTGGAATAAAAGGTTGAGTTGATGGGCAAGACATAGATACATGCATACATACATAAACTCATAACAATAACTCCACTAATTAAATTTTATGCCCATAGAAATTTTTACCATGGTATAGGTATAATGGTCGTCCAATGGTACCTGTACCAAGGTATATAGTAGCATGGTATTTTTGACACTACCAAGGTACTTATTTGTTGACATGGTACATGTACCACATTATGGTGCGTGGTTTTACCATGGTACATACTTAGGTACAACGTTACTTTTAAATACCATATGGAAATGCCTGTACTATTCCATACCGTTAGTAGGTACTGTACAAACATAACATTATGAGATGCCTGCTAAACTTTGGTAGTCACTGTGGTACCCAATAAGTACCATGGTATTCACAAATGTATTGTGTTTCACATCATAGTACAACCATGGAACACTGTATAAAGTCCTATGGTACGTACATAGTGTGGCAATGCCTGAGGTACCATGGTAACACTATGGTATATAATGGTACTGTATGTACTATGTAGTAGTTAGCTGTTGTATAATATTTGCAAGTGCAGAATGTTATAAAATGTTTTTTTATTACATCTACAAGATTATGAATTTAACAAATACATTCATTAGAACGTGTTGGGATATGAGTCGTGTACGTACCATAGTAAAATCTGGTACGTGTAGTTAAAAGGTTTAAATAAGAATATCAGTGTGTGATGTGTGATAATGTAAAATCTTTAAACCTTTAAGCTTTCGTTTTTGTAGTTAATTGAGGTTTTGGTTTTTTATTTTGCCCCGATGCCCATGTAATGGCTTCGTGTTAGAGTCAGGAGACTCAAGGCGGCTTTGACACGGGACCTCCGGTGAGCTGACAGGCCGTCGCCCTCGTTCTCTTCATTTCAGTGCGCTCGGGTTGTCTCTCTGTCTCTCTCGAGGGGCGATATTGATGTAAAACATGTCACAATTACCTGCCTCCATGGCTGCCCCTGCTGGGAATACTAATAGGAGAGGTGTCAGGGATTCCTCAAAGCGAGGTCACAGGTTCCTCAACCTCCGTCTCATCTCAGTCTTGCAGCTTCAAGATGTCATCGCTGTCTTGGCTGGATCTAATACCAGGCCTTGGCGACTGAATTATTCAACAGAGTGAATTATTGAAATACAAAAAGAAGTAGAATTGTCGGGTCAGCGTTTAGCTGAAGTGGGAGAATGTGGTTCAGCTCTTGGCCTAAATCGAGGCATAATGGCGATATTTGAAGACTGATTAAAGTCATCGCTTCGCCCGATCGATGAATCAACAGTGGAAGGGATGCTGGCTTTATTGCGGTCATGGTAAATTTCTATTTAGAGAGCCAGGGCGATGTAAAAGAGTCACGTGCCGGTAGAGGCAATCTCCAAATTTTCAAGGAAGCCTCCCTCCGCCCTTCATCTGAGAAGATGGATTTCTTGCTGTTGGTTCCGCTTCTATTGCAGTCAAGTGGCTGTTATGAAAAATCAAACCTTATCACTGGCTCCTCTCAGAGAGCAGTCATTCAAGACATTAGACAGCCTTGCAAATGCAAGAAAATGTTTTTTTTTGTCAAAATGGCATTGTGGAAAAAAATGACTTCTTTCCCGTCACACAATAGATCTCTCCGTCCGCTCCTTCGCTATTATTGTCCTTTTACAATTCTCTTTTGGGGAGAAAAGAAAAGGCGGTGTGCGTCAAAGCGTTGTTTTATTTTTACATTTCTGGTTGCGTTCGGTGTTCTACCACAACATTGATGAACGCTCGATTCTGGTTGGTCAGAAGACGTCGATTCATTTTGTATAACACCGCACCTGATGATCATTTCTGTAATAACAACTTATTCATGGATCTGTACTCTGGAAGCTCTGTGTAAACAAAAATGCTGATAGTGTGAGGTTTTCTCAAAAGGAGAAGTTGAAATAGGTTTATGGAAGGAGTCTCTAGTGTCGGAGACCTTTAAATTTTGCCACTTCTCTCTAATGAACTTTGGTTTTTGTCCTGTTACCTTCAAAAGAAAGAACAACGAGAGATTGTTAATGAGATTGTAAATGAGAACATGGATGTTCCTCAACATTAACTGATAGAAGAAGGTGCAACTTACTGTGATATAACAGGAGTAAAACACCTGAGATGGAAAAATAATGAACTGTCTTCTTGCTGTTAAATTACTTCTCTAAAACAGCACAACATCAAACGCTTTATTCCTTATGTAGTATTCTTTCATGTATGAACTTTTACAATGTCTGTAGGATTCAGCGCTTTCCTTATGCACCTTCAAAACCACCTCCACCTTGCATTTCTTAAATTCATCCCATGTGATGGATTAAGCAAATGCAGAAACCCTGCGAGATAAAGAGTGAGAGAGGGAGAGAATGAGACGGAAGCAGAAGAAAGTAGGAAGAAATGCCTCCAATCCGGCTCTATACTTTCATCTTTCCATGGAAGATGGAAGCGTTTGAAGGCAGGGATGAGAGTGCGAGACGCCTGGGTGACACCGCCAGCCTGTGCCTAAGCGAAGATCCGCTTCAAGCGTGAAATAGATGGGAGGAAAGGCGCATATTATGCTGACGCCCACAAAAGAAAATTCTTTTTTTTCCCCCTACTTCTTCTTTTTTTTTATATATACACTCAATTTAATTATCCGCCTCCTAGACAAGGTGCCCATCTCTCCCCGATTTCCATGTTTGAAAATGGCCGTGGCTAGACTGCAAGTATGCCGAGCGGTAAAAAAGCAGCTTCTCGAGTCAGGCTTCAGCTCGTGAAGTAACATTGACTTGAGCTCCAGGTGCCGAGGGGAAGGATGGGTGCCTGAACAGATCAGTGCTAAGGGTTATCTCGCTATAAAAGAAGCAGCAGAAAGCACACTGACACTAATTGGGTTTTACAGCAGCCTACCATCTAGCAATAGAGATTCATTACCCAGGGGAATCAGTGACTGGTCTCATACTGCTGCTCCAACACGCTTTTCTGGCCTTATCTGTTCCCCCACCGGACCTGCTCCAAGTTGAAATGCTTTCGGAAGAGCAATCTTTGCTATTGTCTACAAATAAAAGATAAGAGATAACTCTTTATGAATCCCTGATGAGAGCTTTATGTGTTAGAGTACAAAGATCAACACAAAACAACCTAATAAACCAAATGGACTACGATAAGAAAGTAAAGTATGGCAGGTACTTGGAGAACGTAAAAAAAAAAAAATCTTGTGGAACCCATAAAAATTCTATAGAGAACACTACACTGATATCCCAAAGGCTCTTAAGCCAGGTATAATCGTTTAAACATGCCAAAAAGTGTGGTCTCACACCTCCAGGGTCAAGGGTTCATGTCCAGCCTCAGGTCTGTGTATGTGGGGTTTTCATGTTCTCCCCGTGTTTGGTGAGTTTCCTCCTGGTACTCGAGTTTTCTCCCACAGTTCAAAGACATGCAGACTAGGTTAATTGACATTTCCAAATTTGTCTGTAGTGTAAATGTGCTTTTGTGCCTTGCAATAGTCTAGCAACCTGTCCAGGGTGTCCCCTGCCTCGTGCCCAGAGTCCCCAGGGATGGGCTCCAGGCTTCCTGCGACCCTGTACAGATAAGCGCTACAGAGAATGAGTGAGTGAGTGAGTGAGCACTTTTGTAAGTCGCTCTGTATAAGAGGATCTACCAAATGCCTAAATGTAAATGATTGAGTAAATGTGTGGATAATTAGTGGTTCTAAATCAAGTTGAACCTTTTTAGGAAATTAAGAACCCCTAACCATTCATTGAACCCTTCAAGTTTAAGTTTAAGAGTGTACCGAAATAGCTAAGTTTACCACTTATACATCCAGTTAATCCATATGCTCTTCGGAAAAAGGGTGTCTTCAATGGTTCTTGAAGGGATCACTGGATATTTAAAGGGGGCGCAAGCCATTAAGATTGATTTTAGGAGGCTCTGAAGAATTAATTTAATTAACAGGTCCTTCCAGGAGCCCTTAAAGAACTGCTTATACTGTATGTACATACCAAATACTTAATACCCACCAAATTTGAAACATCTGACAGGTATCAAAAAGAAACGAATTGCTAATTATTATTTGTTTGTTGCTCACACATAACCATGTAAACCATTTAGAAGAAGAAGAAGAAGAAAAAAAGATTCCTCAAGGGTTCTTCATGGGTGTAATGAATAATGAGGTTTTTATGAGACTCTGAATCCTTAATTATGCAATAAACCCATCAGGAACCCATGAAGAACCCATTAATTCGAAGAGACTTCTAAGTACCAAGACAGCAAAACACTTAAACCATTCTTGACAGGTTCCAGGGATTAAGAAGTAAATAATGATGTTATTTGATTTGTTCCAGACTCATAACCGGGTAATATACACATGGTTCTTAAAGAGTTCCAATTTGAGAAGAACCATTTCAGGAGGATAAAAAGTTTTATACTTCTTCTGTAATCACCCATTAATAACCCTTTACTAAAAGTATACCAAGAAACAAGTGAAATGTTAAATATTGTACTTATCCAATTAAAACATTCACAGTTTTGGAAAAAAGTTAATTTCAGGTTTCCTTGGATGTTTAAGAAATTCCATGCTAAATAGAAACCTTTAACAGAAGGTTTTTTGGGGGTTTATCGGATAAGTAACAGTTCTTAAATTTAAAAAAATTGGATGGGAAATAATAAGACAGGTCTTTAGTGTAGGGTTCTGTAGAGAACCTTTAATTGTTCCTTGAGAGGGATAACCAAAGGACTCTTAAGGGCTTGACTGTGATTGCTGTATTTTATCCAGCATTCTTGGAATCTGTCGAATATGTTACAGAACCTTGTTATGATGTGTTCAGATAATTTGCTTATAAATCCTTAAAATTTTCTCTATTTTTAAGAGTTTATTATTGAAATTACATTCTGCTTCATTCGCATTCTGCTTCATTTATACATATGCATTTCCAGTTCCACCATGTCAAGCTCGAGTCACGGATTGTTTCTCACATACGGGCGAATTCTTCACGTACAGTAAGCATCTGTAACGAGCTAGTTGCATTAGCGCTCACGTTCTGCAGAGTCAGCCCCAGTATTTGAGGTCATTAGAGGCAAATGGAAATGGAATAATGAAAAATATCGAGGGATAGTAATGGACTCTCATCAGGAAGCTGGATGATCAGGGCATGTGGAATTGTTCTGTCAGGCTGTGAGGCTAATGTACATTCTTGACATGACCTTCACATCTGAGATGAATTTGAGCCTCGTGTGAATTGTGAAATTGAATCTAACACTATGGAAAACTCACACAAGCATGCATGCATACACTGCCTTTCTCTGACCAGTCTTTGATTATTAAAATATTGTTTGTCTTGTGATATATCAATAGTTCTTGACCATACGTACTGTAAGATCTCTAGTTTTTGAATACATTTCTGATTTCTATGATTTCCTGCATACTTTTCCTTGTGGGATGAAAACTGGATTTTTAACAGAATGTTTTCCAAGAAAAATAGTTTAGCAAGAATCCTCAATTGTTCCAATAACCTATAAGGAACCCTTCCGAGAATCTATATGGAATTCCAGCTCCATGTTCCCAATGCCCCATTGATTCCCCTGATTTTCCAGGATTTGCATCACTCTAGGGAAAGGAAATTACTGCAGGAAATTATCCATTCATCCATTCATCCATCAGTTCATTCATCTTCAGTAGCCTAGTTATCTTAGTTAGACCCCACATACAGTACATGCATTCATAAACTCATTGAGATCTACAGCTGCTAGTCGACCTACCATCGTGTTTTTGGAAAGTTTGAGCAAACATGAGAACCTTGTGAACATACCAAACTCTACACAGATAGCACCCGAGGTTATGCTCTCGCATCCTGGAACTGTGAGTAATTGCCGTGTTACAAAAACAGAAACCAACTCAATCAGCTCAAATAGAAGAAAACAGGAAATTAAGCGCCAGTGATTTATCTCGTACAGTCACTGCGCACGGCCTCGCTTGTTCCACGATTCTTAATTGTTTTTCGTGATGTAGGTCATGTTTTAGATTTGACTTTCGCTCATCGCCCTCGAGCGTGCAATCGATAGAGCTTTAAGAAGTGGATGGAATCAAAGGGATCAGAAGTAACCTCATTAACTTTGGGCTTCATTCGCAATGATTAACCAAACAAAGAATTGCCCCTGATATCGAGCCACACGGAAAACGAGCTGCTGTGATGGCCAAGTATTGATGCTCTTCATCCATTATAAGAGAGAGTGTGTGTATTAATTATATGGGAGAAAGAGAGAGAGGGAGAGAAAGAGCCTGGTGAGATCCATTAGAAATTTCCATTCACTCAGTTCAGTTTGGGTGAACTTGGCCTGGTCCAGTGTACAAGAGCAGATCCTGCAATAAGCTGATTACAGCTTGCGCAAACACAATTACTTTCTGCAAGTCGGTAATAACATAAAGGAATTGGGTTGCAGCAGAACTTTAAGTGCAACCCAATACTCAACGTGATACCATTTGAAGGGAGGAGAAGGCCAGGTAGACCCTGCAAAGCATGGCGCCAACCAGTCAAGAACAATCTACATCTATTAAATGTCAGGTGGGAGCAATTTGAAGACAGGACACGTTGGAAGAAGCTCATTGCCCAATGTTCAGGGATACTCTGGAGGAACTGAAAGTTTCAGTGGAATGATATCATATCATTGTTTTGGCACTTTAGGTACAGTAGCAGGTTCTGTAGGTACAGATGAACATAAAAGTTGTTTTAGAGTGGTATTATTCCTAATTAGAAATCTGAGTATTGAGTGACATTGAGTGAGCTTATTTTGGATTCATTTATCCTTTCATTCATTCATTCATCTTCAGCAAATGCTTTATCCTGTTCAGTGCTAAGGTGGTGCTAGAGTCTAACTTAAGAATGACTGAACCAAGAATGGGACACCAGTCCAACTTGGTAGTCCAACTTGGTGGAAGAACCCGAGTCACTTATCAAGAAGGATATTAGTGGGGTCAACTTATAGACATAATGGCACTACAATTCCATCTGTAATTAACATGTTTTATTTTAACTGACAGAAGACATCCTATGTGAATCAAACCCCCATCGTGAATTGCCAACAGAACTCCTGAATGGTCCAGAGTTTTCACTGTCTCATTGTTGGGAGATTCAAACAAGTTTAAGTTTAAATCCTAATGATGCCACGGCTTTCCATGGCGTGCCACACAAGGGTGCAAAATTGGCCGTGCGCTCTGTGTACGAGGGTCACACTCTATCCCTGTGCGTGAGCTATTCAGGATATAAACTTTTAGCTTTACATGCCCTAGAGGAAACTTCTGAGACAGTGTCTTCAGTTTTAAATGTGGCAAGATATCTGGGCTTCAATCAACCAGAAACCCACTGGTTTCATGGATGCCTGTAGAGGAACCATTGAAACTTTGGCCATCTAAGGAACCTAACATCACTCATATTGGTGCCTGATTGTTACAACGTGAGAGTAAAACAAGGTCTGGTGATGCAGTTTAAAATTCCAGATTCTTCTGACTGGTGATTCTGCTATGGGTGATTGAACTGTCCATGTTTATCTACTTGGACCACCTGGATCCTTCAGGAAACTTGTGAAGACTTAATCAATATTGTTCCTGTAACTGTGTTTATTTTGGTGCATATTTGAATTCAGCCATTTGTCTCTTTATTTCCATGAATTTGCTGAGCTTCGCGTTTGTATTTTGACCGAGACCAATGTTTGTAGTGCGCACGTCAACCATCTGGTATCTGTTTTTTCTACAAATTGCTCCACTTGAGTTTTAAACTGCTCAGTCCTTGGGTTTTATTCCACTTTGGTTGTATGTTGCTTTTGTATTCTATTTCCAATAAGGTTGAAAAAGCCACCCACTGCTTTCTGCATGTGTGTGTGTGTTAAATGAGATGCCTGATCTAGAGATGCTGAGCATGCAGAGATACCACTAAATTTATTCACAGTATTTAACTCGATAGGTACAGAAATCTTTTTCTCTCACACACAGTCTGGCTTATTGGAATGTTTGCAAATGAGTGCATGCAATATGCACATATCACGTTTCCTTTTCTCTTTCATCTCTCACATACACACACACATACACACACACACACACACACACTCTCAAGAGGGGAGAAAGCAGGATCTCTTTCCATCTCTGCATGGTGCAGCCTGCTGGAAAGGTCACTGGCGTATCAGGTTTAATTTTTACTCTTCCTCGCCTGTTAAGATCCATAAAGCCATCAATAAATCATTTTTAATGTCTGCATGAGCGCCGAGAGCTGACGCTGATTTAACACCAGGCCCTGTTAGCTCTGCTTCCATCCATCATCTCCCTGTCTCTCTCTCTCTCTTCCTCTCCCTCTCTCTTAGTTTCTTTTTTAATTCTTTATTATTAATTCTTTGTCTCCTTTCAACGGTCCTTTCTGTAATTTTACACCAAGACACGACAGAGCAGACTTCAGGTCCAGTGCTGCAGTTTTCGGAACCTTTATGCAGTTCAACCTAAGACTTGAACCTTGTGTGTAAAAAGCTGTAAACTTGCTATTAAACCCAACAGAGAGCCACAAATGTTTGTGCAAGGTATGGAAAAAAAAACACCTTAATGAGTCGTTTAATGAATGCTAGCTGATGGCGCACAGGCTGCTGAATTAGCAATCGCATTTTCCTTGTTAGATATTAGATGGTGAACAGGTCACAGTTCCACTGTTGACCTCAGGATCTTTCGGGATCAATATAGCTGCTATTAGGGATATGCATTTTGGTCATTTTGACAGCTCAAGTACTGTAGAGGGAGGGAATGGGGCTGATCTTAGAACCAATCTGTGACTGGAGTGTTTGCACTTCTCAGTAAACGTACTGTCAGCAAGATTTCTCTTAGTGTTGACATTATAAGCAATTCAGGAAGGCTGCAAGGGCCCTCAGGTGTTAGGGGAATTTAAGCTATCTACAAGCATTGAAATTCCTCTAAAATTATTTATTTAGATACGGTTACCTAGCTCTCGTTATTGTTGCAAGGTCATTCAAGTCATACCAGGACTTTTGATTGTGAAGAATAACAAAATAAAGAATAACAGTTATAAAAGTAAAAACTCCTTTTATTTCTCTATATAATCCTCTGCACTAGTTTTTCACTAGTGCTTGGACACCATCGTGATAGATTTCAAGTTTTCTCAGTACGCCAGAGCCATGATTCGACATGATCTAAAATGCAGGAGTCCCAGGAACTCCTTTAATGACCCAAACATGTTGCAATGGCTTGGAGCATTAAATGTTTAAATGTTTTCCTGCGGCTAAGAGTCTCTTCACCGTACTGTGCTTGAAGTCTTCTGTAAATGTTGATCGGTTTTACACTTCATTCACAAGACTTTTCACTTAAATGTCCCTCATACTGTATTTTCTCTCTTGACCAGTGTATGAGTCACTATATATACTGCCCTTAACGTCACTTTTATAAACAGTACCCCCGTTTTTAACCAAAATGGCTCAGTCACTATTTAGACCATATTTACTGCCCTTGATATTGCTGTGACCATTAGGACCAAAGATTTCATGCAGTTGGACCAATTCTTATACTCAATGAAATTGTAATTGACCGAATAAACCCCCCGTAGATATACTGTATCCAGTTCCTCCACATCTTCAGGGCAGCCCCAACAAGCTACCAACTAGGAAAGGTGAAGGCTTACATTACATGCTTTCAGTGACACATATAATGACCACATTGCAATGATTAGTTATAGTTCGGGTAGTGGCATTACAATTATTGTTACGATCACAGTTAAGGGCACAGTCAATTCTATCCCTATATCCCTCTATCATTCTGTTGCACCAGACCATAATTGTGTAACCCATGGTGACTCTCTAGCCAACTGGACAACAGTTCTCATCCAAAGTTCTTCAGTTCCTGAATCAAAGCCATGTTTCCACCTGAGTGCAGTTGTTTCCAATTGGATAAGAGTTCCCACCCCTCAATCTCACTCTGGTCAATTGGACCAAAAAATAAGTAAATAAAAATCCCGAATACCATGTGTTCAGTCATAAAGAAAATCCCAACTACCATGTGTTCAGTCATAAAGATGCATTAGCTTTAAAGTTTATAGCTTTGCATTGCAATTTGACTTACGTTGAATATACTTTTATAAGTATAAGTATAATGAACCTAATGTTCAATGTTACAGTTAGCAACATGACTACAGTAGACTTATGTAGTGAGATGGGGCCAGACATACTTGCTAAGGCGGTCCATAAAAGCGTCGCCTCCAACAGAGAGTTTAATTAAAAGGTTGGTTACCATTGAGATGAGGCACCTTTTCCACAAGCCACAATTCAGTTTAATTAGCAGCACCAAAAGAAAAAAACTCTGATTATGTGTTTGTGTGCAGTGTGAGCCGGGTCTTCGTGGTACGTAAGTGCTATCGAACAGGGCCATAGTCCCTAGGGCAGGGCAGTGCAGTGTGGCTCGTCTTACTTTACTTCCCCGAGGTCATTCTCACAATGTCACAATTCATAGGTGGAAAATAACAGCTTGCGTCAGGAAGAGTCCGGCATCAGATTCCAACTGCAGAGTGCGGCATACAGGAAGTCACTCTTCTTAGCTTTCATTTATATCCTCCGCACATGCAGAAAAATATAAAAGAACTCGAACTGTTATGTGACACATTATACATTTATGCGGTTTGTACATAAAGGGGAAAATCTACTGGTGATGAAGTGCGGCCGAGTTTATCTTTTCGAGAGTGTAAGATATTAACAAACACAGAGGGAAAGACAGAAAGCATCTCCAGCTGTATTTGGTCATTGCGACACCCAGCAGGTCCGATGTCATCAGACATCATTTCTGCTTCAGTGGATGCCTCCAAAAACACTCTGCATGAGAGCAATTAATGTGTGCTTTTGTGTGTCGCTGTGTGTGTCTACTGTGGAAACAGGTCCTGAGTTTAAATAAACTAATATTTTATTATTATAAAAACACTGATTACAAATTATTTTGAAACAAGGTAAAGATGTTGATGAGAGAAATTACCAGTTGCTATGAGAGGGGCCGAAAGTGACCTTGAGTTAAACAAAGACTTGCCTTAATAGGAACCATTACACTTTAAAAGCATTTACAGTAAAACATACCTTGAGAGAAACCATGACCCCATTAAAAAGAATCAAAATAGGACTTAATAGGACTCACACCCCACCCTGAGAAGAACCACAGCTTGGCTTAAGATAAAGTGTTGCTTACTTTGCGAGTAGTCAAGAAATGGTGATTTCTCTTACCTTAAGAGAAATCACCGTTTGTTTTAAGAAGAACCAAGACTCACCTTGAGAAGAACCAGGACTTACCTTGAAAGGAAGCAAGACTCAATTTATTTGGAATCAAGAAACCTTGGAAGAACTTAGGCTTACCTTGATACAAATCAACACTTGGCTTTAATGGAACCAAAAGTAATTTGAGAAAATAAATCAAAATTCACCTTGAGAGGGAACAAATTTACTTTAAGAGAAAAAAAACAGGATACATTGAAAGAAATCAAAGCTCACCTTAGAAGGACTCAATGCCAGCATTGTAAGGAACCAACATTTAGTTTGAGAGAAATCTCATCTCGAGAACAACCAAAAGTTACATGGAGAAAAATCAAGACTAAGTTTATTAGTTATCAGGATACCTTGAAAGAAATCAGGGCTCACCTTAAGAGGAATCTATCTTGGCTCTTAAAGAAACCAAGATCCATTGAGAGGAATGGAGATTTATCTTGAAAGGAATCAAAATTAACTTTACAATTGAAAAATACCCTGAGTGATGCAGAGCTACATCTTCTATGGACAGCATTTTGAGTTCAACTGAAATTGAAAGATTCATCTCTCTCTCTCGTGAGTCTAGTTCCTTTTAAGATTTCTTAGAGTTTTGTGTGTGATTAATGCCTTTGTCATTAGTGATCTTGGGCAAATGATATTGCTTTGTAATAATGTCAGTTGTTAGGACTACTACACACACTGACCTGCACCAGTGGGTAGACAGTATCAGAAACTTCACCACCTCCATCATGACCATGATATCCAAATTGGTATTTCTGGTTATAAGGGTTCAGAACTATAGCAGCATATTGAATTGTTGTTGAGCGCTGAAGGTCTTCAGACCTGTTGAGCCCCACTGGCATAATAGATAAGGCACTGGCCTCCTAAAATAGTGGGTTTGGGGTGTTTGTCGAGCAGACTGGTGCAGAAGAATCATGCTGATCACATAACCCAGAGGTCGACTGATCGAAACCCCCGACTGCTAAGCTTTGTTTACATGAACCCCAAAATTGTGTACTTTTAGGGAAGTGGTGGCTCAAGCAGTTAAGGCTCTGGTGATCAGAAGGTCAGGAGTTCAAAACCCAGCCCAACCAACCTGACAGTGTTGAGCACTGGAACAAGGTCCTTAACCCTGTTTGCTCCAGGATTGTCCTAGCTGATCCTGCACTTTGAATTCCGTTTCCCATCTGGGATATGGAAATAAGGAGATTTTGACACATGTTTGTTTGATAACATTACCCAGTTAAACTTTGTTAAGATGTCAGATGCCTCAGGAAAGTAGAGTGGAAAAGGGGTAATGAAATAAAGATACACACATTGAGTGATGGTGATGAGCGGAGAAATGTCCTTTCGCCTGTTTTGTCAGATCTTCAGTTTTTGAGATCTGCTAAGCCTTCCTGCTAGCATCTTGCCCTGACAGTCAATAAACCGAAAGTGATACTAATGGGTCTTTGATAATCTTTGATACTAATGGGTAAAAAAAAAATTAGCTTTTGCCAAAGGGTCTATTTCTTTCAAGGTTCTTACTTCCCTGCATGCCGTCCACATCTTGACAAGTTAATTAGCAAGATATTTCAAAAGCATGGTGACAAAAGTATGAAAAGTTACACAGCCAGCATAATTTTTAATGCTGCAAAAGGTTTGCCTTTCTTACTGTTCATGGAAGGTAATGAAAATCCCAAACCTGATCAGCAATTCCGTGTCTTTGATCTCACAATCATCCCCAGCTTCTGCCTTGAATCTCGGTCCTTCGCATGCAGTCAGACATTTGTTTGATTTTGAGGAAAGGGATGAAAGCGGAAGTGTTAGCGGCGAAGTAGGGTGTGGAGAATGCTTTTGATTCCACTCAAGGCTTACGAACTATGTTCATTAGGCAGAATCTGCTGAAGCATTGTCTCTCGAAGAGCTCGGCTTTTGCGAGTCTTATTGCTCGCACCGTCTGCTTTGACTCGTAGGGTTACAGAACTGCTGAACTAGATAAAAGAACACTTAATGGTGCACATTCTGAAAATCGGATGAGGTCTTTTAGCATCGCATTGATTTGATTTTCGACATAGTTTATGTTTACACTGTTGGGTCATCTTTCATGTACATTTATCATCCCATTTTAAGGCCCCCCCCCAAAAAATAAACCATATTTTAAACTAGACATTATCGATTCACCCAGACAGATGCATCCAAACAAAGTGAGACCCCTACAAAGAGCCATGAACGAGTCCTAAATTTATTTTGGAGAAAGGAGCCTTAATTGCAAGGGCCTTCATTATGGAGCTATGCTGAAAATTAGCTGCGCAGCATGCAGGTTTATTATGCAAATATATGCAGATTCCAGTCAAAATTAAGTCATTGGAAAGCTGTCTTCCTCTCTCATTCGCTCTCATTCATTCGCTTTCTTCTTCTTCTTCTTCTTCCACGTCCTCCTTCTCATCTCGCTCCTCTTTCTTTTTCAGCAGTATCATAGTAATGAATTCATTATGTCTCCGAGTGCATTTTAATGAGTCTGTAACTAACATTTTAATGAGCTATACATTACCATAAAGGCAGGATTAGGCAAAATCGAATTTGGGAAGTGTGTGTTGGTGATGGCGGCAGGACGAAGGAGGTTCATTAAGAGTTAATTATGTTGTTCTGTGTCTGTGTTGCGCTGCAGCTCAGTTTTTTTTCTGCAGTCTGGGGTCCGGTTGGAGCCTCAGCATGGGGTAGGCAGCGCTAGCGGGAGTCTCGTTAAGCTAACAACAGAGGGACAAGAAAAGAAACAGGCTTTGAAAGGACGTGTGTTTGTTTAAGATAGCGAGAAACCTAAAGCTGTGGATTGGTTTGATGATCACTCGTTCACGCTGAGACGTGGGCGTTAAGGTTTCAGACCACGTTTACTGTATTATTGTCGTTTGACCCTCTGTGAAAGCTAACTCCACCCATCTAGTATCATTTCATGAATAGACATGTTGCACTTTGCTATGGAAATAAATCAACTACAGTATATTTCTCTCTGGTTGGTTTCTCTTGAACGACTAATACCAGTTACAAAACCGAAACTTTTTTAGGAATAAATTTCATTGACGAGGAAAGGGCTATGTAGGTACATCTTAGTTTGTAATGTCACAAAAATAACCCGGCCAGCTTTGAACCAATCATGATGCAAATTAAGAAAGGCAACAATGTACCTAATAACTCTTGACCTGCTAACATTGTCCTTATAAACATCAGCAATTTGCCAATAATTACAATTTTATATTACTTTAAGAATGTGTATAGCTTCTTACATGCTGTGCAACTTCCTTTAGATCCTGTTATCTGAAGTGATTCGGAAGTGAACCTTCGTCCTCGTAGGGCTGATTTCAGGAGACTGAACAGGTAAAACTCTGATGGAGTGAGATCAGGACCATAGGAAGGATGCTTTAACACTTCAGAGTGTTGACAATGTAGGCAGAAGCATGCATCGTCACGTGAGATCACGACGCTGTAGGTCTCGCTGTAACGAGCACTGTTGATTGTTGAACTTTTTTTTTTTTGGACAATGTTCCAATACTTCTGGCCTTCGAGAATCCCAGAAAACTCTAAACATTGATGAATTTTCCAGCTGATGTTTGAACTTTTTCTCTGTCAGCGATTGAGGATGTTTCCGTTCCATACTCCAGAGTGCCGTTTACTCTCAGCTTGATGAATCCGTGTCTCGTCACCAGTAATGATTCTCTTAAAGAAACTTTCATCTCCCTTAAAGTATCAAATTTTGTTTGAAGACGCTCTTCTGAGTTGTTTTAGCACCAGGTACACCCTCAAACCATAAAAAACAAAATCATCTTTCATGCAAATCACAAGTGGCGAACATGTTTTTGCTCACACCACAGCAACAAATGAACTGATGTAACACGTTCACACCTGCTCAGCAGTGACGGGGGAGACAGAAGCCTTGAGCGGAGAGCGATGATTAGACAGTGCGGCCGAGAGAAGTTTTAATATAAACGGAATGAGGATCATTTTTGACTCACCTAGTATTATTATATTACGTGGTATATTTCAATACTTGGAAACTTGTCTAACTATGACAAATCCATGTTAGGTTGCTAGCATTTAGGTAACTGGCTAGCTATTTGGGGTGGCAAGAAGGCATGAGAACCTCTGTTGCCATGGTTTCTTAAGTGGGTCAGAGGCTTTCTGGGTCATTTTTTCAGCTTTAGGAGGAAATCTATGGTATTTTTCTGTCCCTAGGCTGCATATATCAGCCTGTACATCCCACGTGGATGGGTCTGTGATGTGTTTATTCAGTGTCTCGGAGATTCTCTCTTCATCTCTTACTCTCATTCTCTCTTTGTCTCCGAGTTAATATTCCCTCTGATGAAAGACGTCTACGTCCCGGTAGTCCTTTGTAAACAAATGGTTGTGTTTTCCCGCTCAATATGTAATGTACAACATTCTTACATTACGTTTTCACCCCTCAAGCACTCAATGTACACAAAACACACACACACACACGCACATTTATGCATTCATACAGTAGCTAGCGGCTGTACAATCTGCAGTTCCTCCAAGATCGACATATTTGCCATGTTCCATCTTAAAGCAATAGAAATCAGAGCTCAGCACTACTGAAGCAGCATCAATTTTAAGAAATGCAGTTACAGCTCTGAGTTCGTGATGAAAAACAAATCTCTCTCTCGCTCTTTTTTTCTCTTTCTCTGTCTGTGTCTTTTGTTTTCTTTCCATTTTGCACAGACGGAGTGGATTGGTGTGGAAGGATCAGTAGGAGTTGTCTAGCTGCAGGCGTGTGTAGTGAAACTCTTGACCTTGTGCTTTTCGTGTACATCGTGGCTGCACAGAATGAAAAAAAAAATCCTAAGGAATTTGATTTGATTTTTTTTTCATGTGAGGGGGGGTTTATAGTTGTTGGATATTTTTCAGATACTTCAGACACTTTCCTTGCAATGAGAAAAGAAATAAAACCACGTTTAGCCCAAATTCATAGCTCTGTATAATGGAAACCAATACATCTTTATCCTGGGATATTTAAACAAGGGGTGTTCAAGTCAATCCAGGACTTTTGGTTGTGCAGAAAAACAGAACACGGTTCTGAGAGTAAAAATTCAAAACTTGATTTCTCTATATAATCCCCTGCTACACTAATGCACTTATCCCAGCGTCTTATTAGTGCTTGGACACCATCAAGGTAGAAAGTTTTCTCAGTACGCCAGGGCCATGATCGGACTGCCTGTCTGATTCATGTCTAAAACGCCGGCCTCCCAGGAACTCCTTAAATGATCCAAACATTAAGGCTTGAGGATTAGTTACCGAAGTGTAACTACAGAAAGATTCTAGGCCTAAGCTTCAGCGTGCAACAGAACTTGAACAACAAAACGCGGTTCTACAGCATTGTGCAAAAGTCTTGACCCCCCTCATTTCTTCATATTTGCTCCAAAGTGTCAAGCTTTCCTTTTTTTTAAATGTCATCTTGAGTGAAAGTTCTCCAGGCTTCATGAATTTGTCTCTCATTTTCAGTCCAGTCCCTGTACCAGTTTCAGAGGAATGTTATTTTATTTGTTAAACCACACAGTGACCTATGAATTGTTCAAGCATAAAAAATATCTAACTTAAGACGTGACCCAGTGAGAAACAGGTGCAGATGATGACAGATGATCAGGCCGGTGATTAGTATACTGGTGACGCTGAATGCTGAGTGGGTTGGAACAAACGAGAGGGGAAATGAGGTCACTGCTGAGGCTGTTACATAAACGACCAGTTTTTAAATTGTATCTTTAGGCATTTCGCAGCGTCTCGCAATAAAACATTTGTTCCCATTTGTTTTATTCAATTTAATCTCCATTATTTAATTTCATTTAAGATCAAATGGAGGGGCTCAAGACGTTTGCACATTACTGTGTGTTTCTGGGGCACATGGCTCGGTGTTGAGTCAAAGCGAACCAGTTCTCAGTATCCTGTGTAACCAGTGTTCAAGTAACCAAACGTGAAGCACATCCTCTTATAACTCAGTAAGAGATGATTCAGTTTAAGGTGGATTAACTTATTCTGCAGGGAAATAAGATTTTCCTTAAAAAAAAGAAACAGACGCTTCTTGTTTCACAAAAAAAAAAAAAAAAAAAGCTTTTGCACTCCGTCACAACTCCAAAGTGTTGAGCTGAAAGGTTAGCAGTGTGCATTTGTGGGAGGGAGAAAAAGAAAAAGAAAAAGAAAAAAAAAAAACTAGGCACAACTAAGCACAAAATAACATATGTCGCCTTTTTTCCCCTGGCGCATGTCCCTCATATCAGCCTTCCATCTAATGCGTCTCCACACATGTCTCGACTCGCTCCTCCGGCTCTGAGCGCAGATTTTGAAATGATGCCAAACACACACAAAAAAAAGGGCAAAGTCGTTAATTTACCCTGCTCTGAAAAGAAGAGGAAAAAAAAGCAGCCTGGAAATAAATAAATAAGGGACTGAATAAATAACAACTCCACAGGAGAAAAGGGTGAAGAGAGAGGAGTGAGAGAAGGTTTGGCTTTTTCGCCCCGAGCCTCGCAGACGGATCCGAGTCTCGGCGGTATGAGTGTGGAGCGAAAGTGAAAAAATATATAAATATTCATCAAATGCTAGTCGGAGAGAAAGACTTTCGAGACAGAGAGAAAAAGATGACGAGGAGTGCTGGAGAGGAAAAGTAGTCGAAGCTTGGCGAATTAAAATTTTGTATCTTATATCTACCCTTACTCACAATATATTCTATACTCACAAGTATATATTCAAAATGCCTGTTTTGTAGATTAAAAATAAAAAAAAAGGCCTACAGAGACGATTCAAGCCAAGAGCTTTTAAACAGCCGGGTTCGAGTTTGGTGCACTAAGCTCTAGTCTCTGGAGTCGGCATCAAGGAAGAGTCGAGGAGCCAGGATTGTTATTTTTTTTTATGCTAAACTGACACTTGACACTGAGACAAGATTTCCTTTTTCTCATCTCTCCATCTGCCAAAAAAATCTAAGCCTCTGTTCCTTTAGTCTGCATCATATACAGGAAATCCATGATCTGAGTTCTGACAGATTTGAGCCTTAGTGCTGAGCTGCTGGTGTCTTCTCCATGAAGGTAGATAAGATTTTAGGTAAATCAGAGTTTATTCGGTGGATCAATTAACAAATCACTTCATTAATTAATCAATCAGATAATAAATGGTTCTAAATGTATAACTCTTGCATTTCAAGATATGCATTTTACATATACCATATATGGTAGGATGTTCCTGACCAATGCAGACGAGGAACATCCCACGAGACCTGCAGTTTTGGAGTTGCTCTTTGTTGGACCTGAGTCACTCAAATCCTTTTACTTGTCCATTTTTTCTGCTTCCAACACATCGACTTCAAGAAAAAAGGTTCACATGCTGCCTAATATATCCTACCCATTTTCAGGTGCCATTATAGGGACAGATATTGTTACTGTAGCTACTGTGAGGCGGGCCAAATTGTGATGGGTAGACGACTAAATCAGAGCAACCCCAAAACCGCAGCTCTTGTGAGTTGTTCCCGGTCTGCAGTGGTCAGGACATAACAAAAGTGGTCCAAGGAAAGGAAAACGGTTCAACTGGAGATGACGGGGTCATGGGTAGCCAAGGCTCACTGATGCACATGGTGAGAAAAAGTGAAAAATATAAATATATTTTATATTAAACATAACTGTTTCGTTATGTTTAATATTGTAAAACATCTAACAAAATAAGTCAGTTCCTGTTCTCACTTATGTTATAGCAGCTATAATCAGCCTTTCCGTGGCCAGCCTTTGTTTATCAAGCTTAAGAAAAAAAAAACTAGCTTGTTATTTTACGGGGAAAACATGTGAAATGTAAACTCTTCTGTCTTACAGCTTTTCCGTTGACTGTTGTAAAGCACTGACATTAGACACTAGGTCCTCACCTCATCTGTTACTATAGCAACAACAAGGGTTACATTATAAACCTGTGATTTTGGGCCAGGACGATTGTCAAAGCTGTTAGTATAGGAAATTAATCAACACTGCCCGGCCAATCAGAATTCAGGTTTAAGCAATTGCGTGACCTTGTCTCTCTTTGTCGCAGCGTTACTGCAGGCTGGAGGCTTGGAAGATGAATTTATTTCCCGCTGATTAGAGAGCGCTGCGTGTGTTTTAATTTCGCCACCCATCCCCTGACTTTAAAGTGTTTGCGTATAAATGAGTGACAGGAATCTCAGCATCGTCCTCTCTCTCTCTGTTTATACTGATGTCTCCGTAGGGAGTCCCATTAAGCCCAATTAGTTTTTACTTTGCCCTGCTGACTTCACATGGCATCACGCTTACGCACAAACATCTGAAGATGATTTATAGAGATTCATACAGTCACTTGCTGAACATCATACTATAACGTGTTATTTCCAGGCCTTGTGTCCTGTCCATATGCAAATGCATCCGTGTCTCAAATCAGTTAACTGAGTTATTCTTACGGAGGTCTTTCCGTCTCTTCTTCGTCTGTCTCAGTGCTGAGGGATGATTTCAGACAGAACCCTACGGATGTCGTGGTTGCGGCTGGAGAGCCGGCCATTCTGGAGTGCGTTCCGCCTCGAGGTCACCCGGAGCCCACCACCTACTGGAAAAAGGACAAAGTTCGGATCGATGAGAAAGACGACAGGATCAAGGTACGTCCCGGACCCTGATGGCATGGTGCTCATGGGAGTTTGAAACTTTAAGACGCTGTAGATCTTGTAAACAGTGTTTCAACAGCGTTCCCAAAGCACATTAAAATCACAAACAATACAGACAAACAGTTACAACAAATAAACCAAATAGGGAAAAAAAAACACTTGATGTACAGTAGTACTGAATTCATTAATTAATATAAATTTTGGTACACGGCAGTATAAAATATAAGAAAGGATCATTAGATCGGATTAGCTTGAGGATAGTTAACATACTCATAGTTACACATTGTTTTTAAAGGACTGAACCAAATTTGATTGGATACCAGGTGACTCTAATCCCGCCCACTTTTTTTTGCACTTTTATTCCTTTTTGTTCTTACAGATTCGAGGAGGAAAGCTGATGATCTCGAATGCAAGAAAGAGTGACGCAGGGATGTACGTGTGCGTGGGAACCAACATGGTGGGAGAAAGAGACAGTGAGACAGCTCAGGTCACGGTTTTCGGTGAGCAACGTTTAGAGACGTGATCAGATTTCAATATGTTAATGTTACTGGGTGGTGTATTTAGGCTTGAAAAAGTGGTTGCTATTCTTTTCCAGTTTTCCAAATTGTGTGTTTGTGTGTGTGTGTGTGTGTATGTTTGTAGAACGGCCCACGTTCCAGCGGAGGCCGATAAACCAGGTGGTCCTGGAGGAGGAGGCGGTGGAGTTTCGTTGTCAGGTGCATGGAGACCCTCAGCCCTCTGTCCGCTGGAGGAAAGACGACGTGGACGTCCCACGTGGAAGGTGACGCGTTGAAACACTCCACATTTTTTTCCTTTTTTTTGTTACTGATACTGAAAAAGACATCGATACACATCTGATTTACATTGCACACATTTCATGTAATGAAGTCTAAATATAATAACCGTAACTCCAGTTCAAATCTAAATAGTTTTTCAAATCCAATTCCACCATTTTTCACGTTGATACAGGATCAGATAAAAATTTTATAATGATATCTGATACCGTCTGATCCAATACATCCTCAATACCATGTTGTTATTTATTGATCTACAGCTCTCACTATCGCATTATTATTATTATTATTATTATTATTATTATTATTATTATTTTGTACCATAAATACTTTTTATATTCATGATGCTATATATTATACACATGTTAACGTCCTGCCGGTGAATTGGGTTCCATCCGATCCCATGCTGATCCAGGGTCAGCCCTCAGAGTCTCACCCTGACACTCGTGTCTGATAAAAAGATACTAATAAATATTTTTTTTATACCTGAACAAAAATTGTTGCTTTCTGCCCTGCCATTATTCACACGTGGTGTTTCACATCTCAGTTACGTACTGCGCTCTAAGCGGCTTCCTTCAGAGACGCTTCGAGCTACAGCTGAGCAGCGCGCATGAACTTTTGGCTCAGGTTAAGAAGACACCGGTGTGTTTGAATCCTCAGGCTGTTTGTAACTAGAGAATTAAAGACTAGATGTGTCTTTACACTGAGCTTGGGATGCTCATAAACTCCTCAGGTTAATCGGAAGCTGAGCTACCTACAGTACAGGCTCCCCTGGTCATGTTGTGAATACGGAAGAGCGGATTATATTGAGCTTGCGCATCAGGATGTGTTTTGGAAAGCTGGAAATGAAGATATCTGAGGTGGTGTGTGTTAGTAGGAACAGATGACCTCGTGAGTTCTTAAGGTGAAAATTCATGTAGTGAAATGCGTGTTTCCATAGAAAATAATGTAAATGCAGATAATCCGTTTCAGACACCCAGAAATATTACCAACATTACCAATTTCTAAAAATATCATCATATTTCTGCATATAAAACAATCTAAACATTTAGAAAAGGCATGTAAATGACGTAAAATATGAAATAAATAGACATTAAACCTCACTTAACCTTAATTTTTGATTCCTCTTGGCATCGGCTGCTTTAAAAACCAAACTGAAAGCGGCTCCCTTTTCTTCTTGCTCTTGCATCCTTGCTAACATTCTTGGGACCCATGGTGCTGTGTCTAAATATTGCACGAAATGCAAAAAAAATCCACAAAAATATGCATAAAAACAAGTTTTGATCAGCTCCTGGACGTACGCGCGACTTAGCCGAGATCGGTTCAGCTTAGTCTGTCGAAAATGCTTCATATACTGAGGCAGATTGCTTTCGAAAATTTTTAAGGCGGAGCGTTCATATGCCGAGAGTACCACTGTATGTCCCTTAGTGTGTATTAAGACCAGGATATAACTTTAAGCTTGCATTTGTATTATAGACTGGTTCTGTCTGATTTGTAGAAAAACATTGCGTACAGAGCGATCTTTATTAAATTCTCTCCATCTGCAACTATAGCACACAAGGTTCAAATCTATAATTCCAGTGTAAACAGGTTAATGATCATCTACAGTAAATGCATGATTTGAACTAATTCCTCTTACATTAACTGTAGAAGTGTAAAGGGTTAACATTACCCATACTGAAAAACTGTCGATTTGTATTATGCAAACTACAAAAGTTTTAAAACAGAAAAGGTCGCTTTTTTAAACAAAAAAATTATTTAAGCACATTGCAGTTTAGTAAACAATTGATAAATGTTTGAACGAATCCCCATCCACAGAAATACTGTATACAGTACTGTGTAAAAGCTTTGAGCCAGTTCGCTCCTCATTAATTTATATTAACTTAAATTAAATGATGCAGATTAAATTAAAGAAAATAAGAAAATTTCTTAGCAAAAACTGGCAAGGAGGATCTGAATTAGCGTTGCATCATTTCATCCTCACAGAGAATTGCCTGAGTTTGAACTAGTGCCTGGGAAACGGGGGAACATTAATATTCCAGCCTAGACGTCGGACCACATGTAGAGTCCGCAACTGAAGATCAAAAGTTAGGTTAATGTTCGCACGCGGAACGTTCCATGTATTCAGAATCGAGTAACGCGCATGCTAAGGTCGATGTATCGCTCGTGAGTGAAATGAACTGCATTACACCTTCAAGGTTGCCAGATGTTTATTTAGCAGACATGTTAGAAGTAGATTTATCTTCAATAGTGTCTAGACGGTCAGGTTTAAAAACGAGCATTCACCTTTAAATGTAAGCACCAACGAAGCAATAAAATCTAAGATCGAGGTCATGGAGTTTTTGGAGTTTTGCGTGTCGGCTATTTTATCACTGTTTGCTCTCAGTAAGAAATAACAGAGCACTAATTTGTTTTAGATTTAAATTTGGCTGTGACTTTATTCTTCCCTATACAGTATTTAGTTCTTTGGATGAATGGTTGTCAAAATCGAGGTCAGAAGGATGTTGTTTATGTACGTACAGTATGTACCGTACTTTGCAAAAGTCTGGGGCCAGACCACATTTCTTCATATTAAATAGAATTAAATGATGACTAAACTAAATTAAAGACATAGGAACTCATGTTTTACTGCGACAAAATTTTATGCAGCAACCTCATTTCCCCCCTCGTCTGTTCCAATTACTAATCACTGGCCTGATCATCTGTCAGCATCTGCACATGTTTCTCACTGGTTCGTGCTTTAAGTTAGATGTTTTATATATATGTATGAATGATTCGTGGCTTAACAAACAAACAAAAAAAACATTCATCTGAAACTGTTCAGGTACAGGGACTGGACTTAAAATGAGAAATGAAAAAGTATTCATTTATTAGAAAAAAAAAAAGTAGAACTATTCCTCAATACTACAGTATGGTAAAAAACACAAGAAAGTCTAACTCTGTATAAGAGCATTACCACACTGTGTTTTTATTCCAAACGCAGCATTTTCTTTCACATGTACGTGCACTGGTTTAGACTATGATTATCATATCTGTACCTTCAGCAAGCTGTGTTTAAATTGAATTTATTAACCTTTTAATTTCTATTATTATATAGAATCCTTCTTGCTATCAGCGTGACCAGACATACAGTCATTTTTTATTTTTTATCTTTTTCCGGAATGAATACTACATTTATTAAATCTGACATTAATGAAGGCATGACACTTTCCAGTTTCTCTAAAGCACACACACGGCCGTTAATTAGGTTTGGGGAAAAACAATGACAATCAAATTATTAAATTAATCATTATTGTGCTGTTCGTAATTACGCAGAGGCTCGGTGGAGACAGCACGGGCGCTTTGTCTTTACTGTTTTATTTCGTCTTCTTGAATCCGGGGAGTTTAATTCCGGACGTTCTCAATCCTTCTCGTTTCTCGTTTTTTTTCCCCCTTTCCATGTCGCTCGCTCTTTGCCGCTTATCTAAACTTCGAGCTTCAAAGACACGCTGTTTGACAGACAGCCAGGGAAAGCGGTCGACCTTCGGGTTACGCAATTATAGAAGAAAAGAAAGAAATAAAGAGTTTTCTGCTTTTCCTGTTTTGTGGAAGGATTTGCACGTACTCCAGCTGATTACACACGCAGCTCATTAAATATGCTCAATAAATACGTTAAATTATGAACATAAGCCCTAAAATGGGACTGGTTTTAAATACACTGGTAAAAAAACAGATAGACTTTCTCACAAGGGCCTTCGCGAACACACACACACACACACACACACACACGGCATTACAAGCATGGGATGGAGATATTAATGGAAGGACTGTTAGGTTGGTTAGGTTTTCACTGAGCAGTGGATGAAATCAGGGACTCAGCACAACACTGCCAGCCATCATCATCGTCTCTTACACTCTGTCTCTCTCTCACACACACACACACACACACACACACATTGAGGTTGGTCAGGTTAGGTCAGGTGGCTGAATGCTGATGAAGTGCAGGGTCAGAGGGAACGATCAGCCCCCGAGATGAGTGCAGTGGGGGAGGTAAAGGGCACACACACACACACACACACACACACACACTGAGCCCTGGGCAGTGTAAGATAAGCCCCATAAAGCTTCTTCGAGTCTCTTACTCTCTGGGATTCTCATCTCGTCTCTCTCTCCTTTTAGCTTAAATATTCTTTCTCTTTCTTAAACCGTCGCTTTATCCTCGACATTATAAACATTTTCGTTTTTTTTTTTTTAATCAGCTCGCTTTCAGATTTTTTGCTCCGCCAAGCTCGGTTTAGGCGCCCCAGGCTCCAGGGTGCGCTGCTCAGATATTAGCGCTCCCCCGGTCACGTCGTCAGGTTTAGCCGCTGCGAGCGGATTTCACTGTGGGTGGGAATTTAAATAGTAACTAACAACTAATGCATCGATATGAAAAGGAGAACGGGGAGCAATGGGGTGATGGTTAAACTTCTAAAAAGATTTTGTATAAAGGTTTAGTACGGAGCATTTTCCAAATGCCACGATTGGCCCTTTAGTCACAAATCGTTTAGGGGAGTGTCAGGTCAAGCAATAGTGTGTTCATGAAAATCATCAAATAAACAAGTTTAAATCCCATAATTGTGCGGATTATGATGTCAGTGGCACTGTGGCGTAGCGGTTAGCACTGTCGCCTCACACCTCCACGATTGAGTTTGCATGTTCTCCCCATGCTTGGTGGGTTTCCTCCGGGTTCTCCGGTTTCCTCCCACAGTCCAAACACATGCATGTTAAGCTAATTGGTGTTCCCACAGTACCCGTAGTGTTTGAACATGTGTGTATGTGTGTGTGCCGTGCGATGGATTGGAACCCCGTCTAGGGTGTACCCCGCCTCGTGCCCCGAGTCTCTGTTACCCCTTTTCCACTGCTCTGGTTCCCGTGCCGGTTCCGTGCCGGTTCCCAATTTTGGAACCAGTGCCGCGCTTTTCCACAGAAGAAAATTGGTGCCGGTGCCCTAAAATGAGCACCGAACAGGCCCCTAAACTGGTCTAGTTGCGAGAACCCGTGACGTCACGAGCGGTGGGCGGAGTTATAGGGAGCGTAAAAAAAAAATGGGGGAGACCCAAAGTCTGTTAATGTGGAGCGCGGACGAAACAAAGGTGTTTTTTCGGCATTTTGGACATTCGCCGAGATTCAGCAGAAATTGGAAAGTGCTTTAAGTAAAAAAAAAAAGTGTATGAGGAAATAAGAGAAGAACTAATAGTCGCAGGCTTCACACGAACAACCGACCAAATAGTGTATAAGCTAAAAAAAACTGAAAAAAGACTTTCAGCGGTTATAACACGTCGAATAAGCTGCTTTTGGATACTGAAAATACATTTATTATACTAGTTTGGAGAATAACCAGTAAACGGACTTCGGCCATGGTCGTTTTTGTTTAGTGGGCGTGGCCTGTGATGTATTATCATGAAGCTCCCGCTGAGCTCCTGTCTAGTGTAAATGCGGGCCGGTTCTCGGGGGTCCCCATGCAAGCACCAGCACCAGTGTAGTGGAAATGAGGTATATAAGTATCTAGGCCCCCCCACAACCCTGCACACCGGATAAAGCGGTACAGACGATGACGATGACGACGGCGATTACGATCACGATGTCGGGTTTAATCACGTTTTTATTTAAAATCAACACAAATATTTCAAATCTGATAACAAACAAAACAAAACCTACAGTATACATTTAGACACATAAAATTAGCATTTCAGTTAAGAAGAAAAAAATAATGGCACCCTATAAAACCGAGGACAAACTGCAGTGCGCCGCAGTGGTCGAGCTGCATTATTGGAAGATTTAGCGCACGCCACAATTTAAACGCACTGTTTACCCGTTTAGTCGAGAATTTTTTGAAAATCATTTTTTATTGAGTTCTATGAGGGATTATGGGCGTGGCTAGATGTACATATCCCATGAACATGAAAATATTTGGAAATTTTCTGCTTGCTTTCATAAATCTAAAGGACTTTTTTTGTCAGGTTCAACTTACATAAACATAAACGTGAACATACAAATTTTCTAAAGGAATATGAAAATCAGAGACCCGGAGTTTGCAAGTGCTTTTGAATATGGACTGTGCCTGTATTTCAATTTTGTATTCTGTTCTTTTCTTATCACCTTTCCGTGGTTAGTTTAACTTGTGTCTCCAATTATGCGGTAGGTTTTGTGACATTTTCTTTCTAAACACTTTCCACAAGAGCTTTCAGTGTACTTTAGCTAAGTCTCGGTACTTATTATATCATTTTAACACTAAGTAATTAAACAGTAGTTACTTGCTTCTGTGTGTAGATCGTATCACACACGCACACCCACACACACACACACTAACATGGTAAATTGCTAGTAATTTCCGCTCATATCATCATTAACGTCTGAACTTTCAGGGCATTTCTAACTCTATGGTATTTCAAAGTCGAGGGAACATTTCATAACCAAATGGAACCAAATGGTATGTGATGTAATTCCACATGAGAAAGGGACTCAAGCCTGTGCTCACCAGTTCCTCTGGGCTTTCTCGAGTCATTACACTGTCGTCAGCAGTCCTCTCCTCTCCGTCTTTTCCCGATTTCGCCCCGGGCACCGACACCCGGAACACTCGATCCGTCTCTGTTTATTCTATCTGTTCGGGAAATTTCCACCACCGTGTGCTGCACCTCTGTTCCTCCACGCTAACAGTGTGAAAACCACCACGATCAATCCTCATACAGTCGCCTCTTTACATGACAACGAGGACTCTAAATGTTCTGGACGCTGTTCAAAGAGGAAACAGACTCGGGGAAGGAATGTGGAGGCATTAAAAGAGATTGTGGGAGTTCAAAAGCTTTGAGGGGGGATAAAGAAATGAAGCGGTATTTAGTGCTGAGCAAAGAAAAAGTACGAGCGAATACTTTCATGATTAGTAAATGTAATGAGAGCAAACTTTTTAAAAAGTAAATGTGTTTCAAAGAAATCGCTAAAAAGAGCAGGAATTAACTGGAAAGTTAAGCAGAAAGATTGCAAATTTTTGGTATTATAATTATTAAATAATACCAAAAATTTCAAATGACTTGGTTATTATGCCCGGCCCGGAAGAAGTCGGTATAATTTGGTGTGCATATGTATGAGAGGCGTTCAAGTCAAACCAGGACTTTTTTTTGATTGTGCAGAATAACAGATCACAGTTCTGAGAGTAAAACCTCCCTTTATTTCTCTATATAATCCTCTGCTACGCTAATGCACTTATCCCAGTGTTTCACTAGTGCTTGGACACCATCAAGGTAGAAAGTTTTCTCAGTACGCCAGAGCCATGATCTGAAACGCTGGCCTCCCAGGAACTCCTTTGATATCTGCCCAAACATCGGAGCGAGGTCAGGACTGTACTGGGGACATGGCGATAACTCTATTGTTTTCACGGACCAAGTTTTGTACTCACCGAATGTACGGTCTTCTTTAAAATGTGTGAGTTTGAGTCTCATCACCGTACTGTGCTTGAAGTCTTCTGTAGATGTCAATCGCTTTTCACGTCTTCATTCGCCACAAGTCCCGGTTTGATTTGGACGCCCTGCTATTCTGGATTCCTGGTTCGAGTGCTTTAGAACAAACTATTTCAGGTAAAGAACTTTATGTTACAATTCAAGTCTAATAGCTGCAGTATAATATGAATGGAAAAAAATAAACACTTTGAGAAAATAGAAAGGATTTCTGAAGGTAAAGTACCGTACTGTAGTTAGTACTCCATCAGCGCTGCAGTTCCTTCGCAGTAAGAGCACGTCGTTGTTATTCAAAGCCTAATTAGACTTTTAACACTTCAGCCCCGGCGGTCTCCCAAGTCTCTTTAAATTTGCTAACGCTGCTTTGAGTGAGTCCTGTAACAACAGTTTGAGCTGACGAAGGCGAATTGCGGCGGAGTGATTTATGAGAAGGAAACGGCTGATCGCCTCGCCGCGGTCGTTCCATCGCCGTTCTGCCGTATGTCGTTGTTTGTGTTGATCAAGTGTGAAATAATGCAGCGGGAGATTGTACTTCATTCCTATAATATCAGGCTGCGCTGTAAACTTTCCTTTGTTACCGGACTAGAGTTCTACACACCGGGTATCGAGCTTATCTGCTCCTTCCTGGGCGTTAGGCAGGGTTTTGAATGACAGACTACAGGCAGGTTGTTGTCTAGCTGTCAGACTAGCCACACACCCACACACACACACACACACACACACACACACACGTATGCATGCATACTCACACAAGATGCCAATTATTTTCTCGTGAAATGTAGGAGGCCAACCTACAACACCTGTCAACTTTTCAAGCACACTTTCTTCCTACATTCTCGCTCTCTCACACACACCACTCACAACACACACCAGGGTTCAGAGGTCAAAGTGTTGTCATTACTATGAAGCTGGACTTCACTTAGGCTGTCTTTTGTATTAACTTTTCTTTCTGTGTTTTTGTTTTCCTGAAATTCTGAAAAAAAAAATCAGTCTGGTGTCTTGTTTCTTTAGGGATATTAAGACTTTCTTGGGTAACTCATCATTACACATACACACACACTCACACACATAATCTCTCTCTCTCTCTCACACTTACACACACACCGCAGAGCAGATGCCTCATAAATATTGAAAGCGTCAGGTTTTAGCTGAAAGCCTTCTCCTCGTCTCTGTAGTGTGTCACTGCTGAATAATTGATCCACCATCTTATGTTGTGAGTGAAAAAAAGAAGAAGAAGAAGAAGAAGAAAAAACCCACTGTGCTGTTTTGTTCTGCGCTTGATAATGTTGAATGTGTTAACCCTTTTTGTGATTCCAAACAACAGCGTGGATGTTTTGTCTCGTCTAGGAGAAAAAAAATAAATAAATAAATAAATTTTAAAAACTCAACATTCAGAACAATCGGACGTTGCTCGGATACTTTACCTTCTCAAAACTGCTAACTGTCAGAATCTACGACGTGAGCGACCATGTTGACAAGTCTTTTCTGGACTCAGGATTGAGAACAGCTCCGTGACTGGAGTAAATATACAGTAACTGCATGATGTAGACACGTCAGTCGGAACAGTCTGGACTGATTGTTATGAATTTTTAACCAGAATGCTAGGGAGAGGTTAAACCTTTGATTATCTGATTATCAGTACGAAAATATCAGCCCTGTAAACACTTGAGCTGAATGATAGACTCCAGGTGGCTCTGGTGGTTGAGTCTCTGGGGTGCTGGGGTTTTGGGGAGTCGGGGGTTTACGCCTCGCCATTGCCGGTTTGTTGAGCCCTGGGGCAAAGCCCTTAACCCTACTAAAGTAAAAACATACCCAGGCACTGGGCACTGATGCAATGCAGGGTCCCCTCAGTTCTAGTCCCAGGACAGGAGAAATGGTGGGATTGTGGTGGGGGACAGTAGTGCCTCAGTGCTTGGGGTGTTAGACTGCTGATCGGAAGATCCCAGGTTCAAACTCTATGACCACCAAGTTGCCACTGTTGAGCCCTTGAGCAAGGCCCTTAACCCTCAACTGCACAGATGTATAAGTAGATTTTTTAAAAATGTAATTCGAGCAGTAAGGGCATCCTGCATTAAAGCCCATGTGGTGAAAAAAAAAAAAATGCTGTATCTGATCGTTTGGAATAAGCAAATGGTGATGGAATAAGTAAATTCTTTCTTTCTGTTTGGAGGTAAGTTCAGATGACTTGATGAGTTTGCAGGAGGAAAATTGCTTTCGTTCCTGTTCAGTAAACTCCATAAAACAAGCAACTTCTCCCACCTGCCTTTACGTCAGTCACCCACTGGGTCTCTGGCAGGGGAAGGTGCTCTGATTGGCTCAAGTTTTATACACTGTAAAGCACCTAACCAATCAGAGACAAGACTGAAATATTGTACCCAATCAAAATGCAGAAGTGGGAAATATCATCCTATTCTACGCATAAAGTTGGAAATAACCTTTTTCCTCTGTTATTTTTCCAGCAGATTATACTGTACACTTCTCAGCAAGCAAAACCACAAGTTGTATTCTGATTAAATGCTTTGAGCATACAGTAAATGGACATCTTATCAGATCATTGTCCATGTAAACGGTCAATATGGAATCTTTAATTGTAACAATTTCAGTTGGATTAAAGAAATAGTGTCCCTGTATGTAACCGTAGCTAAAGAATGGGAATTTTCAGAAAGAGCGGTGTTTTCCTATTTACAATCCTAAATCAAATGCAAGATTATTACAAAGATGCTCTGTGACTTTGTAACACGCCACCTTTTCTGAACAAACAGCATTTTTGAATCTTTGTAGAAATGTTTTTAAAGCAAAACTGCAGATGTTTGTTTATGGCATAAATACACAACTATGATATAACCAGCATTCATAATGTGACAAAGGATACATTTAAGGTTAGGGGCGGGGCCATTTAATCCGGATATTCTTTAAGCCTAAACTGCTCCTTATCTTGCTCAGTGTTACAGCACAGAAGTCTCTCTGGAATGCTGGATGCAAAACAGGAATGCACATGGAATACATATGTCTCCACATATGGCAAGAATGGAAACATTACACCTTTATAGATTTTAGATGTAGAACACATGATAGAAACTCTCTAGAAGCTGGATTTTCACCAAGTAAAAGCTCTTCTTCTTTTGTTAAAAGCTCCTCCTCTTCTTTTCCTGGTCAAAAAAAAAAAAACATACTCTGAAGTACTGTATGAAGATGAAGCTAGCCATACTGAACATCAGCGATGGGTTAAATTTGGTTAAACTCTATTAAATATACAAAAAAAAAAAAAAAAACTGCTCCACCTATCTTTATTTAGCTAACAAACAATTTCAGAGTTTTGTGACCAGGAAGTACAAGTGGGCGGAGCAAGGAAAGATAAAGGTGTTCCTGAATGGATTCTTTGTTGCAGATGTTTCTGGTTGTATCTGAGGTTTCTCGGTTCCTGAAAAGGTTCCTATGATGGAACTGACATGCAACTGATAAATAATATATAAAAATGTTACATGGACATTGTTTAAAGGTTTGGTTTGCCCTCTGTGTGTATGTTGTAGGTATGACATCAGGTTTGATAAGGAGGAGTACGTGTTGCGGATAAAGAAAGCATCAGCTGCTGATGAAGGAACCTTCACCTGCGTAGCAGAGAACCGTGTGGGTAAAGTGGAGGCCTCAGGGACTCTCACTGTAAGAGGTAAGTCTTACTCTTGGACGGTACTGTAGTTACAAGTTTAGGCACGAGCAGGAAATGATGACCTTATAAGGAAAATGTGGCTGATTTGGCTTGACAGAACATACAGTATGGCTTGGGGATGGGAAGCTAAATAATTCATGGGATTTTAAACATACATATATTCAGCAATTTGTTTTAGACTTAGATTTTTTAAGTAAAACTATATAAAGACCTTTGAGACTGTTTAATTTTTTTATTTAAATTACTTTGTTTTTGGTAAAGGTATTATTATTATTATACGGTAGAAAGAAATGGGTTAGGAATTATAATTTAACACAATAATCTGCACTCTTTCATTTGGGAAGAAAAAAAATATGGCAAAAAAGATTTGTGGACTAAGCTGTAAAGCTAAACCTTCACCCTTACCTTCCCTAAAACCCATGAAATGGTAAGAACACTCCTCAGTGAGATCACCGAGCACTTAAGTATCTCTGACATGTCCACAAATGAATCCCGTGGAAGTGATAACGGGGAAGTGAGTGAGGAGGCCGGCCTGTCTGGGATTCTTTTTGTTGTCATTATTTATACCGCTGGAGTAAAAAGGCTAGCTGACTTTCTCGCTGTTGTCAAACTACCTCCGAACAAACACACAAAAACAACATCTCCATGGCTCCGCCGTGGCCAGGACCAGCAAAGCCATTTCACAGTTTACTGGTGCAGACCGACCCCATGATGCACAGCCGGGCTGGGTGAGGTTAATAAAAACATTTTGCCGTAATCGCTCCCCTTTACCTCCCCTCCCTCTCCTGCTTTCTCGTCCCATTAAATCAAATTGCTGAGGTGCTCCTTGGAGAGCTTTAAAGCTGCACAGGGGGTCTGGAAGACTGCAGAAGAGGAAGGTGCGTGGGGTCGGCTTCAATTTTCAGGCTTTTTAATCGAGGATTTAGATGCAGTTTGATGTGCTTGGTGAAGCTAAACTCTTGGAGGAGAGAGAGAGAGAGAGAGAGAGAGAGAGAAGGGGGCGAATCGAGAGCCAGAACTCCAGCTTTCTCAGCTTTTCCCCTGCATTAAACATGAACCCGGGTCTCTGTGTCAGCCTCTCGTCCTCCTCCTCCTCCTCCTCCTCCTCCCTCTTGTCTCAGTTCCTCGCTGTCTCTCTTGTCAGTGATGTACATGTTTTGCCTTTTCCTCTCTGAAAGCCAGGTGTGTGTATGTTATTAATGTCAGTCGCGTAGCTTCGATAGCACGGCTGTGAAGAGTGTCAGCCTTTCACCTCGCGTTATAATGAGATCATGTGAGGAGATGAAGAACTTTTATTTTTTTGACCCTCTAACCTCCAGAGATACCCTAAAATGATCACCCGTAGTGCATGATCTCGCCACCAGAAGGCACTAGAACCGGAATTGTTTTGTTGGGGAAAGACGTTCCTCGTTCACATGCCTCGCTATCGAAACTCGCGGCGGTTGTGTTTCCCGACATGCATTGTTTGTTCTAATGTAGCGTTTTGATTTATGTTTTCTCTCTCATCCTTGTTGTTTTGTCTGTCTCTGTCGATGTTATCATTTCCGTCTTGTCCACTCCACCATTGTTGTGTCTCCAGCTCGCCCTGTGGGTAAGTACCCATCGTATGAGTATTACCATTGCACGAATGTCCTCTGTTTTTCATTTTTTTTTCTTCTTTCTTATGACCTCACAAAGCAACCCCAAGTTTAACACTTCAAGTTTCTCCTTAACTCACTAACCTACTCACAAAACAGTTTCCTAAGTGTGATCCTGTTTTGATCACTGTTTTGATCCTTGCCTTATTTGACCTTGCTTACTACAACTAAGTACAAGCCCTTTACATACATCCTTAAATGTAGAATTTGAAGCTATGCTAAAGCTAACCCTAGTTGGTAATCCTGAACCGAAATGTAGGCCTTTTTTTTTTTTCCACTGCATGGTACACATGCTAGTACATGCCCGTTAATCTAGTTTGCTTTATTTGACTAAACCTTTAGTTTCTCTTAATATTATTGAATTCTGTGGTCTCAATGAGTTTATTTACTACAAATAACCACAAAAATATTATGTTACCATTTCTGTAGGAACAGCTCTTTTACAGGGACTCGGACATCAGACATGAAATTAATTATAAACAGAATAAGAATTTGTGTTAATGTTGATATGGTGAAGTCTTCATTAAAGAGTTTTGTAACATTTATTGAAGGAGTCTTCAGTATTAGAGGTCAAGCCATAGCTTTCAGTTTTCCTGTAGAGAAGTTTACGCTTTTTGAGGTTTCTTGGTAACATAACCGGCTTTCTTCATAAGGCCTTGTTCACACAGCGTTACATTTTTGGATAACGAACACGCTCTGAACGTCCTAGACGTTTACGTTGCGTTTTGTAGTGGCGCTCGATTGACTTCTACACTGGCGTTCGTTTGTCTCTGTCTAACGCCAGCCTGCAGCCC
>JAOVVA010000052.1:24487657-24508173 GCA_028565275.1 Leiocassis micropogon | reverse complement strand
TTTTTGACGCCGTATAAACGCGCAGCCGGACAAACGCACGTCACCAAAGCCCGTGTGAACACTCTCATTGACTCCTACGTATGTGTAGAAAACTCTCGACGCCTGATCCGCGCTCACCGAACGCTACGAACGCCAGAAAAATGCTCGATTTTAACGCCCGTGTGAGCAAGGCCTAACTAACTAACTTTGCTGTTTTATAGCAAGGAAATGATAGTAACTTATAAATAGATAAAAACAAGTTACATACTAACCCGAAGAATGCCATCAGTAGGGATGTGAATCACCAGAGACCACCTAGTACGATATTATCACGATACCTAGATGTCGTATTGCGATTCTGTAAGTTTCACGATTTCATTACAATTGGTCAATAATTCTCTCCTACCACACAGGACGCTGTTCTGCCTGCTAAAGTGTGAACAGTTTAGAAAGCGCCACCACTAGGATGATAAAAGAACAGCAACATTTTACCACCTCAAATGCAAATATTTATAAATTAAAAATAAAATTTAAAGACCCGAATTTTAAATCAGCTGTAAATGAAATTGAAGTCAAACGTGAGTCATTTTTGGAAAAACCTGCAGATCATGATATTCAAGAAGGTGCATTTCATTAAACATACAGTGTACCATGGAGTCGAATTTTTTATATAGATGTAGCATTTGTACTACTTGAACCCTCATGTGTTCTCACACTCAGAACACAATGATCACATCTGGGTCCGAGTGCACCAAGTGACCTCAGTCATAATAAGTAAGTGATTAATTTGCATAAAACTATGAGGGACGTTCTAATTAACCTGGTACTTTTGAGGAAATAAAGGCATTAAAATGATGGGCATTTACAGAAGACTTCCAGCACAGTACGATGATGGGACTTGAAAATCGACGGATAACGATGCATCTGTCTGTGGGAACTTTACACACAATCATTCACCAGCACCACTTGCACGTTACAGGAACTCGAATGGGAGTTATCGCCACGTCCCTCGTACAGTCCTGACTTCGCTCCAGTATTGGCCATTAAAGGAGTTCCTGGGAGGCCAGTCTTTCAGACGTAAAGCAGGCAGTCTACAGAAAAGAAACTCTGGTATTAGTGTATCAGGGAATTATATGTAGAAATATCAAGAAATGTGTTCGCTTCTTCTGCATAATCAATAGTTCCGTTTTGAACTGATTTCACGTTTTCAGGTATTTCTATAACTATCTACTTATTTGTTTAGCTTTACCTCTGTGCTATCCATACTCGGATGAATTCCAAGCACTTGAAAGAGTTTTAGCCCTACATGCCACCCGTGCAATTTTTCTTTGCTTTTCATTCTTTGGTTTAATTTTTAACCAAAACTATCATCCGAGGCTATGGAAATCCACAAGGGGAAAATCAACTCTACATTATCAAACACTGCCTTCATTGTTTGTTAACAGCTGTGACGACGATACAAAGCCTCCTTTAGAAATTAAGATGGAGTGGCGTTGTTGCTCTCTGTCAGGCTTCATGCTGTTCATTGTGGGAGGTATCGTAGCTTTGGGTAACTTTAACCCACAAGTAATTGTGGCTCCATCTGTTAAGGTGGATTGGATGGTCTCTCACCTACACGTATCCATTTTCAGCATCAACAGAAGGACATAAATGGGAAATATATTACAAAGAAATCTTTTTTTTTTTTTTTTAATCTGAATTACTGCTGTTTGATTCGCAGCGGAATCTGAAAAACATGTTTCAAGCATCGTGGCAGTTAAACTCTAATTCATGTTGGGAACATTTGAAGCCAACACACCACAGATCTTCTAGGGAGTATGACAGCCAGGCGATAAAACTTTATCTAGCAATAACTCCCGCTGCTGTTTCCTGCCTTTGATGAGAAATAAGGGGAGAAAAAAAAAGAAAAAAAAAAACAAGCTTCTTTGACACCTTGACCTTCTCATTAGCGTGACATCTGTGGTGCTTTGCACAGGAACTGAGTCTGATGGGAAGTCTGGAGGACTACCAATGAATCGTGATGGTGCTATAAGGTTGATGTTAGGAGAGGCTGGAGAAAGGGATGACGGGTCTAATTGGTTCATTAAAGTTTTCTCCGGAGGAGTGCTGGGGTTTGTGCCACAAGGAGATATAAAGAACGGAGACCTTGGCTTGTATTATTTAACTCCTGTTGATACGTTTAATCAAAAGATATGTCTAGGTGCAGAAATGTCTTATTGTGAAGCTTTGATTTAAGTACTGTTTGAAGAGGTACAGGTTTTTTTGGGGAAAAAAAAAAGTCTGTTTAAATTATGTTACCCGAGGACGTCTGTAGCAATTCAGGTCCGTTTGCACAGTATGAGCAGTCTGTGAAAAATGTCTCACGCATACTGTATATACTGCACTTTAAAAAAAAAAAAAAAAACTCTTTCAACTTGCTGGAAGAGAGGTCATATGACCGCACCATCAAAAAAGAAAAACCCTGGAAGTGCAACTTCACAACTTCTCCTGTTAAACACCATAGAAATTGAATTTGTTCTGAGTTTTAAAGTTTAATTTGAGTAGCAGATGATTGAAAAGTGCGAACGCTTCGTGGAGAGTCTTTATACAGAAGAGAAAGTGTAATCTTTTCATAGCTTCTGAATGTAGACAGGGTGTATGTACAAGATATCATTCCTGGAGTTGTTTCTTCTATGTTAATCCAAATTATACTTAATTTAATAAAATTATACTTACTTAATAAAACTGCTAAAATTTAGTGGATCAAAAGTTGGCTATTTGAGTGTCAACTGGACTTTCTTTCTTGTTATGTAGAAACGTTTCACTACTCATCCAAATATTGTAGCTTCTTCAGTCTGAGGGAAGTTGGGAAGTTCCAAATGTTTCCGTCCTCCAGGGTCAAAGGATCCTCCCCTGTCTGAAAAGGCTCATTAGGTGAACAATAGAGAAGGTGACAGTAAGAGTCAGAGGGAGAGAGTTGTTAAGAATAGCCAGCAATAGAGAGATTAAGTGTGACGAACAGAGACAGTAGGAGGAATCATTAAGCGTACTGTAGCTTTCCTGGTGGATCTGTGATCTTGTTTTTTTGACGCTTTTGGGTTTTTTGCTTATGGGTACACCTAAGGAACCTTTAGCAAGGACTTAGACCGGGGGTGCGGAAGGCAAAGTGTTTCTGCAGATTGAACTAGAGTACTACAGTGTCTTTCTGGAATCTGGACAATTTAGGAGTCATTATCTTTACAACATTGATATTTTATTTGTTATGTGTTGTTCCTGGTGCAACCCTGTTACTAAAACTCAGAAATCTGGAAAACAATATACAGTATACTTATATAGTTTACATCCTTTACCATTTATCTTGTCCAACTTTTCAGTAGTAACTGAATGCATTAGAATTTGCTGTAATACATTAAGCATACAATCTCGCAAAGTATTAAAAGGACAATAGATGACATGATCATGAGTTCAAAAATGATTGAAGAAAAATGATACGGTAATAGGGCGGCATAGGGTTTAGCACTGTGACCTTGCACCTCCAGGTTTCAGGGTTCGGTTTCTCCCTCAGGTCTGTGTGCGTGGAGTTTGCTTGTTCTTCCCCGTGCTTGGTGGGTTTCCTCCAAAGTGTGAGTGTGTGGTGTGTATCTGAGATGGATTGGCACGTGTACCCCGCCTTGTGCCTGAAGTTTCCAGGCCTCCTGTGACCCTGTATAGGATAAGCAGTTCAGAAGATGAATGAGTGAAATGGTAACAGGGTTGAAATTAGAGTAACATGGTTGCACAAGCAGGCTGTAGATTGTAACAGAAAGGTGATAGATGAATAAATACACCAGAATGTCTTTAAAATAATATATTCAACTGGCGAAAAGCAGAATACTGCAGAGTACTACAGTATTGCTCAATTAAACACGATAGAAGAAATAAAATAAAAAATAGGTGTAGTTCAGCGACGCTAATTTTTTAAACACGGACCACTGTGGGTTCTATAGTGGATCCTCTAGCGTGGCCAATCATGCATAAATGTGTTTGATTGAATGAAACATTGAGGAATAGGAGGGAATTTTTATTTACTCTCTCTCTGGTATGATTAGTGAAATGAAAGCATTGCTCACTGAAGACAAATCAGATCATTGTAAGATGATTGGACTGAAAACTATGCAGTTATTCTTCAGGTTCGAAACAGACCTCTGTCAGGACTGATAGCATGAAGTGTCTTTGCAAGAATAATTTGATGATCTAGAACTTTCAGCATATCTTAAAAACCTTATTAAAGGTCTATAAAGTTTAAGGTTGTCCATAAAGCCATTGTCGACTTCTATGATTATGATAAATACGCCTGTGCAAGAAATATCTGTTGGAAAGAATTCCTCCATAATCCACAGTTTTCATGCACCAAGGCATGAAATGCAGCAAGTGCAATCACTAACCTCCACTGTCGTAATGCTCGGACACTCTCCGTCATTCATGCTGACTCCGCCCCCTTCCCTTCCTGGATGAATGGCTTCTCGAAGTTGCACTGGTGACACCTGAGTCCCTTAACCTGGCAATACGCTTTTGCATGAAACCTCCAGATCCGTGGTGTTCTCTCTATCTTCCTAACCATGCTGTATTTGTTTTTCTGTAATCCAGCGCCACCACAGTTTGTGATCCGACCACGGGACCAGATCGTGGCTCAGGGTCGCACGGCGACGTTCCCATGTGAGACCAAGGGGAACCCTCAACCTGCCGTGTTCTGGCAGAAAGACGGCAGCCAGGTACTGTAAATGAAAATGTTTAACATATCATCCAGACCTGCATGTTTATATTGAGCGGTGTTTATTTATGTACTTTGCAAACATCCACTTCCTGTAATGTGATCATTAATTACATTTTCCAATTAGCAGATTCTGTATTCCCTGTATGCTCATTATCAAACAGATTATAATGGTGCAATGTTTCTTTCCATTTTACCAAATTTTTTTTTAAATGAAAAAATACCGCAATTTGTAGAAAAATCACTCTTTCAGTCCGCATGTGTGCACGTTTGTGACTTAAATAAGACATGAGGTAATTAAGTAATTACTACAGAAAGAACCCATTCGCTCACACTTGATGGTAATGGCCTGGACATCCATCATGTGTTCATGGCTGGAATAGTTAATTAGAGGAAACACACATGCATACACACATAACATACACTCATAATTTGCTGCATTAAAGTCATTAGATGTAAATGAATCCAGCTAATGTTTCACCGAAAGTCTGGTTTGAGACCATAAAAAAAAACTGTATAAAAATAATGGATAAAAAGGTGCCAGAGTATGCTAAGCATTAAGTAGGACGAGGGCCATTAGCAAAGCTTGTTCATTATCCTGCTAATTAGCGAAAACTGTCGAGGACGATCTGAATTAGCGCCGCATCATCTCATCCTCACCTCGCTCTTTTTGGTTAGGTGGAATTTAGACACGGATTGTATCTTATTAAGAATTGTTTTTATTTGCTGGAGTTTGAACTGCCTGGGAGACACGGGGGACATTAATAGTACAGTCTACGTGGACACAGAACCACATGTAGAGTCCGCGCTTAAGTTCAAAAGTTAGTTTAATGTTGTGTATGTCTGTGTATTCAACATCAGGTTACATGCACGCTATGGCTGATGTCTTGTTCGTGATTAAAATGAACTGCATTTAGTTCAACACCTTTTAAGTTGCCAGATTTTTATTTAGTACAGTAGACGTGTCAGAGGCAGGGTTTTCCGATAGCGTCTAAATTGTCTGGATTAAACACACTCGCTCACCTTTTTTCTGTTCAAGCTTTTTTCTGTCTTAATAATCTTATTCTTATGATCTTATGTATTGCGTGTGGGTTATTTTATCACTGTTTTAATCCGAATGTGTGCCCAAAGCTTGAAGGGTAAAATAACAGAGCATTTATTTGTTAGATTTAAATTTTACTTTGGCTTCATTTGAGTTCTTTAGATGAATGTGAAACTGCTCAGGTACAGCGACTGGGCTGAAAATAAAAGACAAGCAAGTCTGACTCTTTAGAATCGGAAAAAAATGAAGAAGGGGAACTATTATGCGACTTTTGGACCATGTATAAAATCTGTAGCTGTGTTTGAGGTCTGGATAGTGTCCTGCTCTCTCCTCCTCTCTGAATACACTTACTGTAAATCAGCACAGAACCAAGAAATGTATCGCAATTCCACCCATAGCAGTTGTTGTTGTCGTTGTTGATTTTTTCACCTCCACAGGAGTCGCAGCTCAGCTAACTGCTCCACTTTCCTCCTTATTGTTTGTTTGTGCAGAACCTGCTGTTTCCCAACCAGCCGCAACAAGCCAACAGCCGCTTCTCCGTCTCACCCAGCGGAGCTCTGACCATCACGGGCGTGCAGCGAGCAGACGGAGGCTACTACATCTGCCAGGCGCTGACGGTCGCTGGCAGCATCCTCGCCAAGGCCCAACTGGAAGTAACAGATGGTGAGTGTTGGTGTAGTCCAGAGCCGTGCTTGTAATGTTTTCTTCTTGATTTTAACATTTTATTATTATTATTATTATTATTATTATTATTATTATTAATAGGAAGTGCTCTGATGAGTATTATGTTTTGTTCTATATATTTAACCATATAGGGAAGTCGCTCAAGCTTGGCCACCGTGAAAATAGCAAAGAAAACTAGACATGCACTTCATGTGTGGGAGACGTGACTTAGGATCGCAATTTTTATGAATGATAAACAGAAAATGATTGAAGGTTCCACATCCATTAATTAAACTAAACACACAAGTTTGGAATGAAAAGGAAGTAAAATTTTTCATGTAGAAACACAATTTGTTTTAAGTAATTATAACACAGATCTTGTACAGTCCTGTACATTTTTGTATTCTTTTGTGAGAAAGGTTCAGAGAAGCCACCTCTCTCTCTCTCTCTCTCTCTCTCTCTCTTATCCTCCTTCCCTTCTTATTTCTCATCTCTCTTTTCTTTGTCACAGTCTTTCATTTCATCGTATTCATCTCCCGACCTCCCTTTACTTCCCGATCAGACCCGTCTCTGTAGCAGGAGCACTTGAGCAGCACGGTCTTTGTGCTGCGTTTCTATTGACGCTGTGGGGCCGAGCTGGAATTTGTCCTTGAATTTTTCCTGAGCAACATCGATTGTGCAGCACAAAGCGAACCGAGCAGCACGGCTGACGCCGGCGATTCTGCTTCCTCCCCATGTTGTTATAGCAACTTTACGAGAGAGAGAGAGAGAGAAAAAAAATTGGCTTTTTATTTTTTAAGTTGTTTCTTTTTTTTCAAAATCCAAAGAAACGGCCTTGATTTCAAGATGAAAAGTTGTAATTTTCTTCAGACTCAAATAAGTATTTGCTTTAAACAGAAATTTTATTCCATTTTCCCTCTTACATGAGATGAGAAATGTATCAATGCTAATTGTTTATTTTATTTAAAAAAAAAAAGAAAAACACATTTAATCCATTTATCTTTCCATTTCGTGTGAAAGGCTAGTCCAGACAAAAACAGGAACTACAACTAGGATGCAGCATTAGCATAACAATAGCATTAGCAAACATGACGAGAAACCAACCAGAACAGAACACGAGGAAACACATCCATGAACTAAGTAGACGCAAGACAATGAACCGTGTTGAAGTACATGCTGGGAAATGTGAGTCAGGAAGGCAACACAAACCAAGAAGTGCAGAGGAAAGCTGCGACAGAAAGAAAATAGTTCCTGTTCTCGCTTATGTTACAGCAGCTATAGACAGTAATGTCCTTACCAGGTTTCTCATCTTCATTTCCCGAAGATAATGTTACGAAAAAGTGCTGCTTAGCATGTTACAAAGTGTAAACTCTTTATAACAAAGTGCCACTGGAGACTCCATAATTGCAGCATCTAAGTGTCTAAGTTGTTCCCAATAATGGTTGCATTATTATAAACCTGTCACTGCTGTCAAAGCTGTCAATCAATCAATACCTTCTGACAAATCAGAATCCAGAATAAAGTAAGATCGCGTGTGCATGCAAACACGATTTCCAAAAAAGGAAAGCCCTCAGCGTGTTTACTCGTGTCGGAATGTGTTGATAGTGTACCAGAGAGTGAATTGACGGCGAGCAGGAACGAGGGATTAGTAGAGAGGGTGGAGGATCACGGTCGCACCTGCAGTTCTAAGGCGTGATTTAGTGAGCCGAGGGGCAACAGGAGTCCGACAGGTTCAAGGAGAAATGTAATGAGAAATTCCTGATGCAGACAGCACCAAGGCCCCTTTAATCTAAGAGTCTGACCATCTCCTCATCAATCTGTCATGTCATTCTTGCACACACACACACACACACACACACACACAGACACACTTATTCAGTTGAGGCTTTTCTCGTCACTCCATCATGGCTTCCAAATACACATACTCGCACCGCAGCACCATCACTCTCACAGACAGACAGGGATTAGATACTGTCTGATCGTAGTGGATGGCAGTGTTGGCTTGAAGAAACACAGTCTATTTCAAAACCTCACTTTACTGTTTAACATGAAAAAATAAATGAAAACATATTTAGGATGGAAAGGCATCTTTGTATCTTCTTGAAACTTCTTTGTAACTGTTCTTTGTTTAAATTTTGTACATTCCTGCCTGGCTCACCAATTTTTTTATATTCCATATTTTGATGTACAAATTAAAACCTGGTTTGATCCAGAGCCTAGCTTACTGTCAGTGTGGAGTATTTCCTCCATCCATATGGGTTTTCTCTGGTGTATATACACTGATCTGCCATAGCAATATGACCGCTGACAGGTGAACTAACCAACACTGATCACCAATTATACACCAGTAAACTGGTGACAGGTCCCAAGGCCTACCAATGCCCATAGGGACCAAAGACCAGGATATCCGATCTGATCCCACAGAAAAGCTAATGCAGCACAAATACCTGAAAAAAATGCCATTCTGGTGACAATAGAACACACCAGGAAAAACAAGTCCACCACACTGTGTACAGGGTCCAGCAGGCAAAGAGCTCAAGTCCACCAACCCGACCTCTAAACTCTTCAGATCCCAATCCAATTCAGCAGCCATGGGATACACCAGACAAACAAATGCAATACATGGAGGCCCTACACTGTCATCCGCAGCACCCAAAGGATCTGCTGCTAATTTCTTGGGGAAAGACACCACAGCAAACCCCAGAGGCTCTATGGAGTCACTTGCCTGCACAAGGCAAACCCAACCAAGGTTTTAATGTTGATGGTTGATTGGAATATGTTTGTGTATGCATGTGTGTGTTTTTTGTTACACTACAAGGAGTGAAATTGATCTTCACAGAAATGCTCTAAACACTGTATTTAGTTTTCGAAATGTTCTCCTGGCTGGCTCGCCAATTAGATGTTAACTTACAGAAAGCTTCTAGAAATAACATGCTGTTGTTTCCTTTCTCTATCTCTTTATTTACTTATTTACTTATTTATTTAACTGAATTATGAAATAATGATCTCATACAATTAGTAAAACTGTCCCACACAGAGTCTGTGCCAAAGTTGGTAATTTAGTCTTTTTAAATAGTTTTGAGTGCAGTCTTGTGCTGGCTTGCTAATTAGATTTTTTTTAATTTTTCTACAGATATGTTACACCAAGACATCTCATACAAAAAGTTTACTTGACCTACACTTACAGAAAGTTTACTCTTTGCATTAATTCATTTAGACTAGTGTCTGGCTCACCAAATAGACTTTAATATGTATTAGATCTGTAAATGAACAGAAATACTACACTTTATTTGAAAATAGCATGCAGGTAGTGAGTTAGTTCTTTAACTTTTTTAATCTTTGCTACCTCAAACAATAGATTTTAACGTAAAAAAATTTTATAACCAACTAACTGTGGTTTTCATTTATTTACAGATATGGGACACAGTAAAACTTATAGTAAATATTATACAAATAACAATTTATGTCATGTCTTTTACACCTCTTGTTCCAATAGATTTTGATTTTTCCATTTCTGCAACTCACTATAGTGGAGGTAAAGTGTGCTTTATGGCAAGCTCACACAAAGTTATCTCAAGATATATGTGCATTTACAGTACTGCTGTAAATGACAGTGAATTGGTTGTGTGGAGGGTAATATACTGTATTTTTATATTTTTTAAAAATCCTACACTACAAAGCTCTCATAGAAAAGAGTGAAGCCTTGTGACACAAAGAGTTTACACTTTTCTGATTTGCATATTTATTGTATTGGACCTTAATTTAATCAGGAGACGCTCAGATTTGTTTAAACATCTAGCAAACAAACCAAAGCATCCAGAAAAATGTGAAAAGACACGGGAAGACCAAATTCATGTAGTCTAATAGCTTTTTTATGATGTTTTGATGATACACTGATAGGTGCTCAGCTTCAAGCAGAAGCAATTACTGGAAACAATTTAGATTTGAAGATACAGCGTTAATTTCGGAATAATAATTAAGTCAGCTAATGATGCTAGCTTTCTGGCTAGCAGGAGAAATGAGCAATATATGGGAAGAATTCGATTTGGTCGAAATTAAGCCTAGCCTCATCCTCCTCGATTTTTCAAGATACCATGCTTCATGGCAAAAGTAAATGTAGGAAATTCACAAAGGTGAAGCGCTCCACCAACCAGGGTTAGAGAGGAAGACGGATGTTACCCGAAACGATCAGAAAGGTTAAAGGTAGATACTGTAATTGGTACCCTCAGGTCTGCTCTCATTAATCCATACTAGCTCATTATAGCAGCCTTAAGGCCAAGAGACGTGTATTATTCAGCTCTCAGAGATAAAAGCTTGCCACCGGTCCAGGAATTATAGATTACAAGAATCTTTTTATCAGCGCTTGGCAAATATTAGGCCAACATTTTTTTCCAAAAAGAATGAAGAAACTGTTAATACGTGGAAAGATGACCTTGACAAAAGATCTCATGTTTATGGTCAAAACATTATAGGAATTTCGAATTCGTATAATTTCTAACCATAAATAGCTTTTCTTCTGCTTTACAGTGCATGTGTAGGTTATTAACCTGCCTCTTATAACCGTAAGAGCTTATTTACACTGACCACACAGACTATTATAGCGCTATATATATTTGAGAACATTTAGGGAGGGTGCTATAAAAGTCACAGGAGCGAAAAAGCTAGGAAAGCACCTCTTGCACACCACATCAGTGAACAGGAAAACAAGAGTCAGCAATTCTGCTACTTTTTTACAGAAAGCATAGTTACGGTCCTGTGGTTCAGCCATCAGATCTGTACCCAGGTCATTTGTGCCCAGGTCTGGCATTTCTTCTGCTTCAATGATAGCACTATACATTTATCTGATTATTGCATTACATAGAAATCTGGTTGCTGAGGGTAAAATTTTCATATTTTTGGTGTAAATGTGGAACTATTTGAAGTTTAAGTTTTGTAAATGTTATGTTTTCCTTAAATCATACCAGACCTACCATCTTACATTTTCTGTAGAAAATTCCTGCTATATCTGTAACTTGAGAGGTAACAAGCCTTCATTACAGGCCATGAGGTTCCATCATCAAACCAACATCTTTGTTCATTCATTCATTTCTTCAGTGGTCAGGTGAGTGGATGGTCAGTGGATGCAGATGCTATTATTGCCTGCAAGTTGGGAATCCCTGGGTGGGATTAGGGCAGTTTAGTTAGCACATTTCAACTACTAGCATATTTTTGTGGTGTTCATGGAAACTGGTGAACCTTGAGGAAACCTACATAGAAAACAAAAAGACAGTTCTCCAAAACCAGGAAGGAATCAGGACTTCTGCAGCTTTAAATGTTTCTAATGTAATTAAAGTCATTAATGTAGTTACGTCACCTTTAGCTTTGTTTACAGCACACAATGTGGTGTTCAGGTCGTGTGTAAAAATTATTCCCCATGCTCGCAGCACCACTCTTTCGCAATTTGAATATTGGAATATGCCCATGGATTAGGATACAAAAAGAAAAAATCCATAGATACTGTATATTAACCTGGTCATTAAGTACATTCAGGTCATCAGCTGACTTCGTTTTATTGCCACATAATACTAGGGTCAATCTGGACTCATCACATGACCTTTATTCCATTATTCCAAAAGTACTCAATCATTATGCTCCCTAACATATCAAAGCCTTTTTTCTGATGAGTCTCACTAACAAGTGGTTTTCTCATGGACACATAGTGATCTCCATTGGTGATTTATTTATTTATTTATTTATTTTGAAGGGTCCTTAACACAGTTCCAATTGTTTCAAATCTGAATAGTTTTTTTTTTTGGGCCACACAGTGTAGGTTTTTCTTGGCACCTACTGTAGTGCATTATATAAACTAATTCAAACCGAAAGGAAGTCCTCCATTCTAAGGGTTCGGGTTTGGAAACATGATCAAATGTTGGGAGGTTCTTTGTGGTTATGGAAGTAAACTGTCAGTGCTGCAATTGAATACTGGATGTTGAGAGTTTGACTCCCACTTTTACTGTTAGACCTCACAACCTTACTCACTACCTAACTCAACTATAGGTCCTAATGTGATATGAAAGAGGTAAATGATGCCTTTCTTTCTTATTTGGTCAGTTTTGACAGACAGGCCACCACCAATCATCAGACAAGGCCCAGCCAATCAGACTCTGGGTGTGGACAGTGTAGCTCTGCTGAAGTGCCAAGCATCCGGGGAGCCTGTACCCACCATCAGCTGGCTGAAGGATGGAGTGAGTCTGCTGGGTAAAGATCCACGCATGTCCCTGCAGGAGCTTGGCAGCCTTCAGATCAAGAACATAAAGGTAAGATTGGAAAAAATAATAATCTCATCTTTGTGATTGGTTTAAATTTCTAAGAAACATGTTTTCCTCTGTTTAGATTTCCTTTCCTTTACCTTTTTTTGGGTGCTGTATAATCTTTACCATAACTTTGCTTGGTATAATGTAATATTTTTCTTTGATTGATGGTAAAGCACATGCGTCTTTATTTATTGCGCGAATATGTAAGACTGACTGTCGAACACTATGGGTGTCTAAGTATGATGTATAAGCTTAGCTGTATTCAGTAAGATATTGGTAAGACATAGCACACGCTGGCAGAGGGAAATCACAGTGCATTAAAGAGATGAATGCAAAATATTGATTTTAGTAAATTGTTTGATACTATCACTTAGTTATATGACAGGTCTCCCAAGCATCATTTGTAGAAGCTTGGACAGAGTCCAATCACGCAGACATATCCATACACACACACACACGTATACTACTATATTGAATTTAAAGTCCCCGCACCCTCCCATTTGTCCTCGATGGAATATCCATTATGGCTGACAGAGCTGCCCAGCACTGACATTTTATCTAATAAATGAAGGCAAGGCGCAGTGATGAAAGGTAACAAACAATGCGGGGAAGATTACATAAAGGCAGGAGAGGACAGACGCCAGCTGTCATCAGTCCAGGGGGTTTCGGCCGCCGGCCTCTCTAAGCGCATTAGCCTACCCTTTTGTTGCTGTTGGAGGGACAGTTGGTTAAATTTGCCAGCAGGTAAAATGCAGGACTGTGCAAAACAGAATTCATTAACAACATTAGCATCAGCACTTACAACTAATCAATCAGTGTAAATCCACGTAAGTTGGAAGGCTTACACTTAATACGCCATATTTTTTCTGGGTGCGTTGAGTGAATTTTAAATGATGAATTAATTTCAAATTGTAATGGTCTTTTTGTAGCTTTCGGATTCCGGCATTTACACCTGTGTGGCTGCTAGCTCGAGTGGCGAAACCTCGTGGAGCGCCTTCCTGGAAGTGAAAGGTACGCCGTTCGTTGATCAGTGTCAAGGTCATTGAGCAGCAAAGTACTGCATTGGTGTTGTCTTTTGTGTATATGTCTTGACTTCAATCTGTTGTCTGTTTTGGGAGGGCGTGACCTTTCCGGGGATTTTAACCCTTAAAATCAAAAGCATTTAATTTATTTAGCCAATTTATATATGGGGCAGGATAGAGTATTAGAAACAAGAGACTTTTTTTTTCAGCACAACATAGGCAATATGAACAACATGAATTTTATTTCATTTTAACCAACCATATAAAAAACAAAAAATAAATAAATAGGTCACATACAGTAGGCAAAGAAACAGCACAGATGCATATGATCAAATTTTTTCATGGTTGCTTTTGATTGCTTCCATGACTAATAATAATAATAATAATAATAATAATAATAATAATAATAATGTGTGCATTTGGTGAGTTTTACATATTTGCTACGTCATTTCCATACTCCATTAATGGTAAGATTTACATGTTTAAAAAGTATTTATTCAATACACATTTTGATATCGGAAGCTTCCCCATCTACACATACCACCTGGAATTCCTTGAAAGCATTTTTTTGTTTTGTTTTTTCTACAAATCAGTGATTCACCAGTGCTGTTTTTAAGAGTTACATTTCAATGAATGAACAGTAGCCAAAATGTACAGCTTACAACACACAATACAATTCATATTTAATCAGCTTTGTTTTAAATGTATTTGTTTAATTTACATGCTACAGTAGGGACCACCAATGTCCGACTACATATTTTCAAGCTTTATTTTTTCTTCTCTTAAACAGAAAATGGGAACTACAAGTAAGTGGGATAGAATTGGACTGAGGAATCATTTGAGTCTCAACCATTTGGATTTTTGCAGTATCATGTCATAATTGATGTACAAAGTGTTTAAAAATAAGCAGCAGAAAGTGAGTCACATGTAATGAAACAGAGCATCTTATCTTCTCATTTTTATTTCTCAGAATCTGGTGGCATAGTGCAGATCAAGAACAGAGAAGAGGGTGAACTTCCTGGTCCACCCTCCAAACCTCAGGTCACTGATGTCACCAAGAACAGCGTGTCTCTGTCCTGGCAGCCAGGCCTGCCCGGGGGTTCGCCCATCACTTCATATGTGATCGAGGCATTCAGGTATAGATGAGCCGAGTGGGATTTTGCATCTGGCTTTGGTTTGAGCTCCTAAAATATACAGTATATAGCGTATAATGCCATCTTTTAGATGGCCGTTAAGCATAAAACCTGTAATGTGTGTATCTAAATCTATGGCTTCTTTAATGTCAGGCGCTTTGCAAAGTCAGGATTCACATTTTACTGTCGAGTAAATTACCTTCCTAATGTTCAAATGAACTCATCAGGTCTTTATTGGAATCGTACTCATTTGCAAAATGGATTTTTTTTTTCTGTCCTGTATCTCTCAGCCAATCTGTGAGTAACAGCTGGCAAACTGTAGCAGATCACGTCAAAACCACCCAGTTCACCGTTAAGGGCCTGCGACCCAACACTATCTACCTGTTCATGGTGCGCGCCGTCAACACACAGGGCCTGAGCGACCCGAGTCCCATGTCCGAGCCAGTGCGTACCCAAGGTAATGGCTTTATATATATATATATATATATTCATATTTTACTGGAACTACACGAAATATTAAACATCCCTGATTTTCTTCTTGAGGACAAGATTGGACTGTTTTACAGGAAGTGAGTAGCACAAGAAAAAAAAAAAACAGTACCACTTTGCGGTACCACAGAGGTCAGGAGTTGTTTTGTTGGGAAATGGTCTAAACTCAATTGGTTAACCTGTACACTAACTATCAGAAACCCAATTACGTCCCAGTTCAGAGCGAACATCTTTCACTTTTGGAGTTTGTAATTGAGTTTGGGCCATCCGTGCGCCCTTAATGATCATAACTGAGAAAAATGGCTGACCTCAAACTGGAAACAGATTCGATTAAAATGCCATGAAGCTCCCGGTCTGTTCATTAGGTCTGGACTTTAAGGTCTAAGTGCGAAGAACAGGTACAGTATGCTGCTTTATACCACAGCGTCGTTCAGTTCTCGATTCTGAATTGGTGGATTCATTTTCCGTGACAAATAGCGGGTATGACTATAGTTTTGGCTGGAATTCAAATTCTGGGTTTTTATTAATGGGCTTGTTAATTCATTAATACATTACCGTTTCCATAGAAACGACTTGTACGATAGACACTGCACATAATCCAAAGCTAAAAATGAAGACATAAAATACATTGTTATTTAAGAAAGAAAAATGTCTGTAATTGGTCGTGAGGTTAAGTGATTATTTATTCAATCATTTATTCATTTATTTATTTATGGAAGAAGTCTCCAGTGTCAGGTTTTTGAAACATTTTAACTTTAGGTTTTTATAAGCAGTGAAATGCTTCCACAACTATCCGTGACCTAAAATAGAAAGACGGAATAGAATAGAAAGATTTCACTATAATAAGAGGAAGATTGCACTAAAAGAATACAAATAAACTAAAGATAGACTTTTCAGTCAAAATAAAATAAACCTCAAATGTTAAAAAAGCAAATTTGCAGATTTTTTTAAAGTTAAAAATAAAATAGAATTACAATTAAAAAAAATTATTTATAAGTTAAGCATTTTTTTATCTTATATTTGATTTGTTGGAATTTTTGCAGTTTATATTGATGTCTAATTATTATTAATAATAAGTTCTTGATCTTAATTTCTTTTTTTCCCATCTGCAGATATAAGTCCTCCAGCGAAGGGTGTAGACCACAGGCATGTACAGAAAGAGCTCGGCGAGGTCATCGTGCGGCTACACAACCCCGTGGTCCTCAGCCCCACCACCATTCAAGCCACCTGGACCGTAAGTCCGATTTTTCCGTACTATTAGTACTTCACAGTGAAGTCAAACTCCCAGCTTTTCCAAGGTCTGCTCGAGGCTCTGTCGCTTCATCACCGATTCTTGAATCGCTGCATAATTGATATCCAGTAAAAACTCATTGTCTTCGAAAAGTGCCATTTTGATTAATTGCAGATGCTGACTCAAATCGGTTTAGAGCGAAGGAACACGTTCGTGATTGTGCTGTCAGTCAATATGGAAAAACACCGGCAGCCATCTGGAGCTTCATCAATCAAAAATCAGATTCTTTAAAAATTTTTCCTACATGAAGATAAACGGTTAAAACGGAGAAAAAGTGCAGTGTAATTAATCGCAGGGTTGTCACTAAACAGTGCTGTCTTCATTTTTTATAGCCTAGGAGGGTTTTTTGTCTCACACTTTTAAACTCTGCTGTAAACCAAGAATGTTTTACAATGAAAGTTTCAACATTAAAAAAAAAACACTATAAATATAATTAAACTAATCATAAATTAACAAAATTAAAACACTGCAGGCAATTTGGAAATGCCAATTAACCTAATCTGCATGTCTTTGGATTGTGGGAGGAAACCGGAGTACCCAGAGGAAACCCACCAAGCACAGGGAGAACGTGCAAACTCCATGCACACAGACCCCGAGGTGGGAATCGAACCCGGACCCTGGAGGTACAAGATATTAGTGCAGTTTTATAAGGAAATTACCTGCTTAGTTTTACTAAGTACCCTGTAGAACCAGCCACAGTCCTTTTAAAGACTTTGTTCCACCTGCTTCTTCCTTTTTCATGCAGGCAAATCCCAAAAGTTTAGTTTTTTTGTCTGAAAAGTCGTCTTTCATATAACATGCTGCAATCTTTTCTGGCCTATATTTTCCTGAAAAACTAATGTTTGGAAATCAGACATGTTTTTTGGAGTGACTTAAAGTTACTTAAAAAAAATGACTGTTTTTGTTTAGCATTTGTTCAATAAAATTTCCTATTGTTTTATTTTTAATAGCTTCAATCAAGAGTTGATAACACTACGCTAAAACTGTATTAGATTTTTTTATCGCTTTTTATTCTGGAAACACTGCCTTGTAAATGATCGCACACACACACACACACACACACACACACACACACACGGTGACCCTCCGGCAGCCAGGGCTGTTTTCTGTAAGCATCAAACTCTTTAGCATTCCTGTATAAAGAAAAGTTAGGAAGCTGAGGGGGAGTCGATGAGAGGAACGATCGAGCTGATTTAATTTGTCTGAAGGGGAGAAAAACAGCTGTTTAATATCTCCGCCTGAAAGCCGAGCCACGGGCTGCCCTCCAGCTGAACAGCCATTAGAGTGAGTTATGCCTCGTTATGTCCTTCTCGCTGAAAAATATGCCGACTGTCTCGAGGTGGCCTTCGTCTTCAGGAGTGACGTGATAATCGTGCAGATGTGATTTCTCGCTAGTCTTGCTAGAAATAAAGTCGTGCTTGTTTTTATTGTCAAGTGTACGGGTCTGTCTGATCGGAGCTCGCTCACCGTCTCGCTGTAAATCTGAAATAAATCTTTCACAGTGTGTTTATACACGACATAATGTTAAGCATGAAAATAATTATGAGAGTTTATATTCAAATTACATGTCATGTTAAGCGATCCCATTCATTTAGGACAATTAACAAGTACAAGAAGTTCTGTACGCACTTGTCCATGGTACCTGATGCGCTGCAGTGGCTATGCTGCGTTACTGAAAGACAAAAAGCAGTAATTAGATTTTTTTTTTCACCATGCCTAAAAGTAAATCATCTGTTCATTGAGTGCATTTCCTTAAATTACAACTGATTGAGATTTATTAGCAGTAAGTACAGAAAAATAAAAATAAAAAAAGGGTTTTTACATGACATTACGGGCCTGACCTTATGTATAAATATTTATATAAATGGAGATTTTTCTAATTATTATGCCTAATTTAATAACTTTGCAAAGTTGTATTTGTAAACCATTAGTAAACTGATAAATACGTATTAATACAAAAAAATTATTAATGATTAATAAATGTTGGCCAGTTTGTGTGAGAATTTTGGTAGCACATTCTCTAAATACAATAAGTATAAGGCAGGACGATGTTATAATAATGATGCATTAAAAAAGGTGTTTACACATTTTTAGAATTATAGCGCGTCTTTTTAAATTCAATGTAGTTGTGAACAAACCAAATATATATATAAAAAAATACTGCATTTGTTCAAAAATTTATGGACCTGTCTGTATCTATAAATATTTATATCAGTGGATATTTTTGACCTATGTACTATATTATAACCTACTTATTATGCCTAATGTAATACATTAAATACAGTTATATTTGTGGACCATGAGTAAACTGATAAATATGTATTAAGACAAAAAAAAAAAAAAAATAAACAAACAAAAAAAAAAATCAATGCCATTTGCAAATGTTTCTTTTCTAAAAAATATTCTATATTAAAGGAAAAAAGAACCAAGGTTATACTGTGTATAACAACCCAACTTCCGTTTATAATGCATAGTAAGTATCGTCCATAAATGTTTAAAACAGTGCATTTCAGACATTATGGATGTGTTCAATATAGACATGCTTTTCATAGAAACACTTCCCCGAATGTTCTCCTTCCTGGAATGATTCCCTGGATGTCCCGCTCACGGTTTTTCCCCAGTTCACGTCGGCCCTAATGATGTCTGACGTCATGAGGCTTTTACGATTTGTGTTGGTTGTGTGTATGTATTCCTGTGAGGGGTCGCTAAAAGCTTTTTTATTGAAGCTCTACAAAGTGAACATGAGGTTTTCCTGTAGATGTTAGCTCTGCTACAGTAGGTCACTGAGGAATTCGAAAAAATAAATGGAAAAATGCAGCGACCGCATGTGAGTGGAGCTCGGTTCTAAGGTGTCATCAATCACGTTGGAATAAATAGATTAGGATTTTTGTGGGACGAGGTTTCATAAGACGTTCTACAGTTTTGTGTTCTCTTTTTTGTGATTACAGGTGGATCGTCAGTCGCAGTTCATCCAGGGCTACAGAGTTTTGTACAGACAGACGTCAGGGCTGTCGTCGCCGGGGGCATGGCAGACCCAGGACGTCAAGGTTTCCTCCGAGAGGACCATCGTGCTCTCGTCGCTGAAGAAGGGCATCGTGTACGAGATTAAAGTGCGACCGTACTTCAACGAGTTCCAGGGAATGGACAGCGAATCGAAGACGGCGAGGACTAACGAAGAACGTAAGATGCTATTAATGTATAAATATATACAGTAACTTGCATGAGTATTCACCCCCCTTGTAGTGTTACAGTACAAAGTGAAAGGGACTTTATTGTGATTATGTGAAAATAGACAAAATAGTGCATAAAAATGTTGGGGTCAGGGAAATTATTGATATAGTTTTCATCAGAAGTGATAGAATTAGTTGGATGTTCAGTTACAGTAAATGTTACATGATCTCAGTGTTCCTGAAATCTGTTTCTAAAATAGCTAAGAAGTTGTTTAATGGGACACGTTGGCTCAGAATTTACTGATTAGGTCACTTACAGTACAGTGCGATATCTGTGCCCTGCATTATAATTATATATATATATATTATATTCCTGTATGATGTCATGAGTGATGTCTCATATACGTATATTATAGTGTTACAAAATTACTATATATATTGTATTCAGTATATAGGTAATAAATACAGTAAATTCAATTAATTCATATAGTAAACAGTATATGTTTATATAACTTTTTACACAAATAGAACATAAACACTACACCACAACCACGTGCAGAGGATGCATGCACGTGACGATGTACGCCAGGCATGTGATATTGTGTCTAACTTCCGCGATTGAATGTGCAGGAAAGCATGTTCGTAGCTTAGAAAGTTCATAACTTGAAGGTTCATATAAAAGGCATTTACTGTGTTTAAGTGTAT
>JAOVVA010000052.1:24470101-24482530 GCA_028565275.1 Leiocassis micropogon | reverse complement strand
CTATCTATCTATCTATCTATCTATCTATCTATCTATCTATCTATCTATCTATCTATCTATCTATCTATCTATTTAAACATACTTCACCTTCTACCTATCTATCTATCTATCTAAACGTACTTTACCTTCTATCTATCTATCTATCTATCTAAACGTACTTCACCTTCTATCTATCTATGTATTTATCTATCTATCTATCTATCTATCTATCTATCTATCTATCTATCTATCTACTGTATGTTTCAATAGAGATAGTCATAGATCTTAAGTGAAGTACCTTTATATAGATAGATAGATAGATAGATAGATAGATAGATAGATAGATGGTTGGTTGAGTTAAAAAAAAACTATATAATTTTTTTATAACTTTATAATTCATAAAAATATATATTTTTTATTATATTAAATAATATTAAAATGCATTGCAATAAATAACATTAATATTTCATAATGAAAAAGGAAAAATATTACAACTCTTAAAAAGGAATCATTTCGAAAGCAAATAAGCAACAAATATATAATTATTTAAGTAAGACTAATTTTTCACGATATAGATAAAATCTAAAATAAATCTTAAAAAGTAATGAACATTGCAAACTATTTCCAAATCAGGTGTAATAAAAACACAGTATAGCTATTAATGCGTTAAGCTGATAAATTCCTGCATGTAGGGTACGAGATTTTAAAGTATTTATGGTTAAATATCCAAAATCAAGGAAAGTGTAGTACAAAAAAAAAAATAATAATAATTTATTTGTTGTATACACGGTCATACACAGTATGATATGCAGTGAAATGTTTTACCAACGGCCCATGACCCAAATACATATATAATCCAGTGTTAGTATATAAGACGTAGTCCTGTGTTAAGGGGTCCAGTATGTAATGTACAATTATGCACCTGGCAGTCACTTTATATATAAGAGACATGAGGTGCTGTGTGGTACAGTCTGTCTATTAGGTCTGTGTGCGTTCTTTGATTAGGATTTCTGATCTCTATCGCACCCTAATGGGACCGCAGATGTGTTTGTAGTCAGATGTTTCCTGAATGCAGCACATGACTGTGTACATGTGATTGTCTTTTATTTCCCCTCAGTGTATGAATCTGTCTTTCTGTGTAGATCTGGTGTTTAGGTAACGAGACGCGTTTCCACATCAATAAGACGGTGGACGCGGCGATCCGCTCGGTGGTGGTGGGCGGGCTGCAGGCGGGGCTGCTGTACCGGGTCGAGGTGGCGGCGAGCACCAGCGCAGGAGTGGGAGTGAAGAGCGAACCTCAGCCCATCATCATCGGTACGACAAAACACCCCACTGAATGAGACTATCACCTGGAGTTAATAGAAAAAAAGGGGAAATTGTTTTCTAAGGAGGAGAAGATTTTCAAGCTCAAATATACGGTGTTTTGTTGCTCTGAGAGGAAATTGTTTTGGATGTCAAAGTTGAGAACGTTAAAGATACCATCAGTCTAAATCTAGAGAAAATGTTCGTTTTTTTTCTATCACTTTGCAGAATAAAGAAGTGATTCATGTAATCCCTGACCAGTCCTGACTGGTTTGACCCATAACTGATGGTTTGGCCAGTGACATGCCCTTATTTCCCAAATGTCATCCGCACTATCCATCTTGACTCTCGGCCTCCGGGAGATACACCAACTCATATATCAAGCCTGAACTCAGTGTGTGTGTGTGTGTGTGTGTGTGTGTGTGTGTGTGTGTGTGTGTGTGTGTGTGTCTGTTTGTAGGTAAAGACTTCCGAGATGTGATTGTGAGTGGGGACAAGAACAACAGCATCACGGAGCAGATCACGGACGTGGTGAAGCAGCCAGCGTTCATCGCAGGGATCGGCGGAGCGTGCTGGGTCATCCTCATGGGCTTCAGCATCTGGCTGTACTGGAGGAGGAAGAAGAGGAAAGGACTCAGTAACTATGCCGGTAATAATAATAATAATAATAATAATAATAATAAAGAACATCCCATTCTTCTCAGTTTTGCACTTGTTTTAAGTTTTTACACTGCAAGACTGTGGCATGTGGAAGCGCTCAGCAGGTCTTAAGACGTTGGTCTGGCTCCTGTTTTTCGCGTTATATCCACTCTCTCACACAAACATATACACACACACACACACACACACACACACACACTTCCCCTAGAACAGCCCACTCCAGCCTCTTAACACACACTCTTTTTTCTGTCTTCTTGTTTTGCAGTTCAGTCGTTCACCTTCACCCCGGCAGGTACTGTTCATTTGTCCCGTCTGTCACTTTTACACTCCGTCCATCCTTCCTTCATTTACGAGTTTACTCATCGTCCTGCAGCATATCCCTCGTCCTGTAGCTCTCTCGTCCTGTACTGTAGCTCTCTCGTCCTGTAGCTCTCTCGTCCTGTAGCTCTCTCGTCCTGTACTGTAGCTCTCTCGTCCTGTAGCTCTCCCGACAGCCGTTGTCAGTGAGATCCTTTTAAATCAATCTCAATCAAGACTAAGATTTGGGTCGAAAATCCCAAAATTGAGGTTGTATTTTAATTAATTTTTTTATATTTTTCGTCAAGTTTCATCTTAAGGCATGCTCTTAAATTAAAATCAATCCATATTACAGTGCATTAGGATAAAAAGTTATATGTTAATTAATGAGCCGCTTTTGGGAGCTAAGTTCATTTCACTACTTAATAATAATAATAAGATATAATTTAAATATAATAAAATAATATTACCATTATTATATCCATATTATTATTATCATGATGTTATAATAAAGCATATAGCAATACATTCAGTATTAAAATATGTACATTTTTTTCTGAAGTTTGTATGCGTTTTTTTGACTGATTCTTTGTAACATAAAGGTGAGAAATATATCAAAACCCAAAAGTCATCTAAGGTTAAATCCATTTTTTCTAGTGTAAATCAGACTTATAATGTATTTCCAGTATTTAAAAATACATATATTTTACAAAGCATGGGTAGTTCGGTGGTTAAGGCATTGGACTATGGTTTAAAAGGTTCCAGGTTCAAACCCTGTGACCACCAAGTTGCGACTGTTGAGTAAAGCCCTTAACCCTCAACTGCTCAGTTATATAATGGGATTAAAATGTAAATCACTCTGGATAAGGGCTTCTGCCAAATCTGTCCCATCTTGTCCTTGTGTGTATGTGTGTTTTTGCGTCATTCAATTCATAATTCAACCAGACAGTCATCTTTCATTTTTTTCCCCCACTTTAGATATTCATCTTTTATTTCTCTCAGTTTTCTAAAGTGTCTGTGGTTTGCACTCCAACACCAGTAGCTTTTTGCTCACAAACACACAGCATGCGTTCATTAAGCGACCAAAGTCTTTCTGTCTACTGTATCAGTGTGTGCGTGTGTTTGTAAAATTCCTATTCATCATGCTGGATTAAAATAAAAGAACAGAAAACTCTAAGAATAGAGACATGCAAGGGCAGTTGTAGAGTTTCAGCTTTATACCAAAGCGTTCCTGATCAGTCGGAAAGTAGTGATTAGTTTTCTGGAACAGCAGCTCTGAGAGTGGTGCAGCTGCCTGTCACAGGGTTGTATCGATTGCGCTCGTTCGAATTCAATACAAATTACTAGAGGAAATAAGTGGATAAAGAATGTGTAATGGTTGATATGATGACATTTTCTGTAGGGATCATATTTCAATAGGTGGCACACTGGTGTAGTGGTTAGCGCTTTGGTTATGCACCACCAGGGTCAAGGGTTCGAGTCCTGAATCTGGTGTATGTGTGTGGAGTTTGCAGGGTCTCCTCGTGCTTGGTGGGTTTCCTCCAGGTACTCCAGGTTTCTTCCACAGTCCAAAGGATAACTAGCATTCCCAAATCAGCTGGTAGTGTGAGTGTGTGTCCTCGCTCAAGCCCCCTGGGGTAGGCTGTACAGAATAAGTGGACTAGGGATTAAGTGAGAGAGTATACAGTAAGTTCCCTAAATATGAACAAGTTCTATTCTGAGAGCTCGTTCGTAAATCCAATTTGTTTGTAAGTCCAATAAACATTGTCTAGGTACTAGGATACCAACACAATTGGCTATACTGTACATGGTATATTACGGTACAGTGTTTTTTAGAATCAGGCTGATTCGTGTTAAGGGAACAAGCAATGCCTGCCATCTTTTCATCTCGCTCCATTCTCTCAATTATTTTCACTTTTGTCTCCATCGTTATTGCTTGACGCTTCTTTGCACTTGCACAGGATGCACGCTGCACGCACGTGACAATGTGATCTAACTTCCGCAAATGAACATGTGCAAATACACGTTCGTATCTTTGAAAGTTCTAATGTAAATATGTAGGGAACCTACTGTATTTAGGATCTCATGGAAATGAGAGGACATTAAAATGTTACTTTAAATGGATTTGACTTTTGTTTTGTTGCAGTTTGGTTACAGTACATATTTATAATTTTCCTCTCAAATGTCTTGTCCTTATAAATAAAACACAAAGTTAAGCATTTTCATTTATTATTATTTTTTAATGTACAGTTTTATTTTGGAGACATGAACCTACCCCATAACACTGAGACTCAGAGGTTTCTGCAGGTGATTAATTAACCTGATTTTCTGCTCTGCTAGCTTTGATTTTTTTAAACTCTATGGTTTCTGTCTTCATTAATATCTGGCGAGCAAAAAGAATAGCACTTGACCCAGCACATCCATATCTATTTTTTTAAAAATAGTGTAATGAAATGGAAATAAAAGCAGAAGCAGATGTCCTCAGATCTCTCAGACTGAAACCTGATGGAGTTTTCATGCTCTGCTTGTGTCCTCCTGAACTAAATACTTATTAAAACAAAGCAAAGTTTCTGAAAGTAATGTCAGATTGCAGGACTTATATACAGCATTTATTATACTGTATGATAGATTCACATTCTGTGTTTGTTGCAAAAGCTATTCATGAGGGGAAAATGAATGAAAATCCACGGCAACGCTGTCAGATTCATCCAGATGAGTGAGAAGGAAAATTACTGCAGCATCTTCGCTATAAATGATCTGCTGATGCGCTCGCTGTAGGCCACGGAACTGGGAACAAGGGTTTCAACGGTTAGGGATTATTGTTAGGGTTTTAGGCTTGAGCTATTAAAAGTCACTGTACATTCGAATTTTCGCAAAAATTAAAAATAAAATAAAGGAAATGTAATTTGTTGATGTTGGGAGTTCTGGATTAGTTACATCATATTTGTTCTATAGTTTGTTTGCTCATTTGATTAATTTGCAAATTCCCAGTTCATTGCCATGTTTTGGTTTTTGGTTAATAAGTGTGCATAAGAAAGAACTGATACTACATATTAGGGGCGTTCAAGTCAAACCAGGACTTTTGATTGTTGATTGTGCTTTTGATTGTGCAGAATAACCCTTTATTCCTCTATTTAATCCTCTCTTAAGTAATGCACTTATCCCAGTGTTTCACTATTGCTTGGACACCATCAAGGTAGAAAACCATGATCAGTCTGCCTGCTTTATGTCTGAAACACTGGCCTCCCAGGAACTCCTTCAGTGGCCCAAACTTGTGGAAATATTTTGGAGCGAAGTCTGGACTGTACGGAGGGGTATGGCAATAACTCCCAGCTGAGTTACTGTAACATGCAAGTGGTATTGGTGAATGATTGTGTGTACAGTTCACACACAGATGCGTCTCTTATGCTAGCTGTAGATTTTCAAGGATTAGGCGTTCCACTCACTGAAGGTTCACGGAGACCACTGCAGTGACCTCAGAGTCACCTCGTCCAGGATCCTCATTCACAGACGTAGAGCCTTTTTTTAAACCTTTACACTGTTCGAAAGTTTCACCGTACTGTGCTTGAAGTCTTCTGTAAATGTCAATCAGTTTTACACCTTCATTCACTAGAAATTACATAAAAAGTCCCAGTTTGACTCATAAGTACAATTAGTTTTGTACATTTTGTTTAATTCATTAAAAAATAAATAAATAAATAAGTTTGTTCTCACAGTTTAAATAATTTTTGTGCAATTTGTTCAAATGTTTTTTTTGTTTTTCGGTTACTTCACATGAACGAGATTCACTTCATTCTCAAATTTTAGATTAATACATGGACATGATTTAGGAAAGCAAACTATTGAACAAACTAACAAACTATATTATGTGATCACTCTTCATGGAATTGTATGTTAGAAAACTGCAAAAAGCAAAAAGAAATGGCTTTACAAATCAATTTGTTTGGAATAATCATTTTTGGATTAAAGCTTTGGCTTAAAAATGATGAAAATGTATGAATAAGGAATAGTTTTATCTCAGTCTAATTAAACCTGAAGTAAAATACCAGACATAATTCAAAACTCACTGGATGTTTTTTTTCTCCTCAAACATTCAGTATGTGTGTTTAGAGCTCTGAATACCTTTACACGACTTTAATGAAGTAAAATTCATCCACACAATGTGCTCTGACCTTGGATTCTTTTTTAAGGGATTTAGTTTAAATGATTCATCTGAAGCTGTATTTAATCATTTTAGTTTAAATCACATATTTTTGACCTTCATTTGTACCAAACAACCAAATCACAGCTTTCACAATTTTTGTAAAGTCATTACATCATCATCATATTTAAGGTTTTTTTTTTTGGTTGCTTGTAGTTGTTTTTTGTTTTATACTGAATGTTATGTAAACAAATTGTCAAAGTATCCATTTAATAATTGGGGAAAATCCCAAACAGCATTTTTTCCCTTCTCATGTTCCCATTAAAATCACCTGTACTATCATCTGGATATTAGCTATAATAACTATAATGATTCTCTCTCTCTCTCTCTCTTTCTCTCTCTCTCACCCCAGTGACGTTCCAGCGAGTTGACGGAGGCTTGATGAGCAACGGCAGGTATGCATCTTGTCATTTGTCTGTGTTTTTATTCCCTGCTTACCAAAGCTCCCAGCACAACCATTTCACCTTCAGTCCTCTTTCTCCTGAAGCATATAATCAGAACAGTTATCCTCCATTCCGTTCATTCGGCTCGAGATTGGCCTGCCAGTTTGAAAATAATGGTTGCCGCAGACATATTTCTGAAAATGTAATTTCATAGCAAATGCACAGAATAATAAGGAAATCGGAAATAATTGAATGTTTGGAGGATGACAAACAGTAGCATTTCTAGCTATGTGTCTCCCTTAGTATTAGAGGAGCCAAGTGTTCTAGTGTTAAGCTTTGCATTTACAGTTTGTGTCTCCTCGCTGAGTGATATACAGTAGCTATGATTTCATGCATTTCAAGAAAAGGACGTGTAAAGTGAAAGGCACATTTGTTCTGAGAAGAAGTTAATCTATGCAAATTTTTATTTTTATAAGCTAAAAAGCACGTCTCAACCAAGAGAAGACAAGTCGATGGGGTGTAGACAGAGGAGCTGCTTGTACTCCCAAACTACTGTAGCTTGCTTATGTTTTTCATGCATTTACTTCAAAAGCACACCTTCGTTCATCTGTGTCATTAAACTCAACAAAATCACATGATCGCGTCGGGTATGAAATTGCGCGTTCATGTTTGAGAACGATTTCAACTAACCAGAAAAGAATTTACTTTTTCATCAGAAGATCAAATCTAAAAATCTGTCTATACATATATATATATATATATATATATATATATATGTAAAAGAGGGCAGATAAAGGGACAGTGTGTTCCTGTACATCGTCCTCTGAGTGGCAGGACAAAAAGATGTGGTTGGATGGCTTCAGGTGAAACACTCCAGGCTGGTAGATGTCATGTGATAGAGGAGATGTGGCTGGTGCCCGTGTTCCATCTGAGAAGAAAATAGAGAGATTTGTACCCAAAACACATAAGTAGACAACACTAGCAGCTTAGCTTGGCTTAGCCTAGCCTATCCTAGCGAATCGCTGTCGTCATAGTCATATGTTTGATGTATGTCCGAATACACAACCAGCACATAGCAGCAGAAGGTTCAAGGCTCGTTTGATTGCTTCTGATTGTGTGTGTGAGTGTGTCTACAGTATGTGTGTTCTGGCTCAGAACCCAGCTCTGTCTGTTTCACGCGACGACGTTCATCAACCGCACGCCATTTCCACACGCGTCAACCAAACCTCTAATATTGATATATGACTGATGGATCTCAGGATAAGAACTGCCTGTTTGTGTAGCCTGCATAACATGAGGAACACACACACACACATACAGTACAAAGACACACACACACACATACATATCTGTGCACATCTCCCTTCACGGCCGGCTGGTCTCTCTCATAAATCTCACCCCCCAAAAAGAATTAGCAGAAACAATTTAAGCAGAGACGGGTTTTATTTTATCATTTGTCACGGCGCCCCCCCTCCCCATAAGGCCGAGGCGGACCCCTGCAGTGATAAATTTGCCTGTCACCCCGCCGAGGCAGCGGGGATATGAGCATGTGTAATAATGTAAAAATAATTACCCCGGGGAGAGGCACGCCAACTCGGATAACCCCGCCGGAGCCTTCCAGCAGAATCAGCCTGCATTTCAGTGCAGAGAGAAAAAACACACGGGTTCGTTTGAAAGACACCAGTTACTCAGATCCTCTGGAGGAGAAAAAGATCCAAAGATGCTCACAACAGCCTTTATTATACCCGACTGGCTCAGATGTCTCACCTAACCACTTGTCGACCTGAAAATTGTGAACTATTGGAAACATTCTACTGTATAATGAGGGAACACGTCCATGAGAATAGCTGTGAAGCTCTTAAACTGCTTGGATTGACATATTGCAAATTAAAAGTAATTAAATTTAGTATGTATTAAATTGATTACTACAGCTAGAAGTTTTATGCCAATGTGCCTTTTTAATAAGTAAGAAGAAATCCAGACGTCCTCAGCACAATCAAATGAAAATAAACTGCATTTGCAATCAAAAAGCGTGTTAAAGAGACCGATCGATATCACACAAATACACACATACTGTATCCATCCATCCAGGAAACGGGAGAACCCTGAGGAAACCCACCAAGCACAGGGAGAACATGCAAACCCCATGCACACAGACCCCGAGACGGGAATCGAACCCAGACCCTGGAGGTGCAAGACGACAGTGCTTACAATACTACACATATATGCTAATATTGTGCAAAAAAGCAAATAAAGCAGTAGCACAAAGTAGTTATGGGACAAAATATATACGAATCTTCTCATAATCCGTGAAGAAATTAAAATGCATAAACAAGAGAATTCATGAAAAAGTGATTAAAAATAACACGGGTATTAAAAATGCCAAATTTACCAGCAACGTCACCGCAAACACGTTAGCATAAACGTATCATAAAGGTAGTCAGGTTCTCTATATTTACATATCTTTGTTTATGCTAGCTTAGAATCAGGTTGTTCAAAAAATACCGAATTTTTTTCAAAAGGACAAGATGTTCTCACTGGTTTAAACCAACAGACTGTTTTTTTTTTTTTAAACACAATACTGTGTAAGTGCTGTAGTTAAGCTAAGCTGTTTTAGTGCTAATTTAGTTTTGCTGAGTCATTCCGTTACCAGGTTTAAATCTGAAGCGACGTAGCGTTAAAATGACCTTTACCTTGCAAACACCTCGGTCTATATACATAGTCACTAAGTAGTTCACAGGTTCTCAAGAAGTCCAGATGTTGAGCGGATGCGCGCCACTTGCGCGTGCTTGGGGACGGAGCGACCATTTGTTACGTCCCCTGTTTATTGCATTAATTAGACAATAGTAAATGAGTCCACGTCTATTTTTCTCCTAAGTCTATTCCTCATTGGCTTCGTCCAAATTGCTCTGACTGAACAATTACCCTTAATCGATCACAGAATAAATGATTCATGGAAGATGAATAGGCGGCAGATTGGTCAGGGCTGGATACCTCGATTTTGGCTGCCGGGCTGGAATTTATTCCAGATTATGTTTGTTTTTCATCCTTTTCCTCTCTCTTTCTCCCTCTCTCTCTGTTGCTCATCTCACTTTATAAATCCCGAAGCTTCGGTTAAACGCGGCTTTTATCGCAGTGTACTGACAGATAAGTGTGCACTCACGTATTAAGGCTAAGTGACAGCATCCTCCAGTCGATGTAAATCTAAAAAGGAAACGCATGTCTCAGTGTGGTGTAAGTGTAAGCTAATATGCAGGCTTTTAGTCCAGCTTCAGTCTCTGATGCTCTTCATGCATGCATGTGTGTGTGTGTGTGTGTGTGTGTGTGAGAGGCGGGTGTGTGGCCCAACAAAGCCGCTCTGATTTATGAAGTGGCTTTGGGATTAATATTGCTCGCTCCACTTGTTTATGGTTCCTCTCACATGCGTGCTCCTGAGACAGTATTTTAGCCGAGAGCACACGTCTCGCAGTCTGGCAGGGAGGGAGAAAAAAATGGATCGAGATCAAAATCTACACCCTGGCAAGGCCACTCTAGCTGTCTTCGAAAGGGATGATTCGAAGCCTTGGGTTGATACACAGCATAGCGTTCTTTCTGGGATCGGCCGCTTTAGGAGGCATCACCCACAGCCATATTTCACAATCTAATCAGGCCGTTGCTGGAGTGCTGGAGGTGATGAATGCAAGGACAGAGCAAGCATTTCCACTGTCAACATCATCATCATCACCAGCCAGACGCCATCAAATGGCCTCTCCATGGGGAATTTGTATGTATTGGACAGGATGCGGTAAAAAAAAAAAAAAGTCCATCCTTCCTTGCCTCATCAATGATTGAGAACCTGTTTGACTATTTGCACAGAGGGATTACCGGATGAAAGATTACGAGGAGAAAGGTTGCGTAAATGAGAGGAAAAGATGAGAAGACGGAGAAAGAATGCTTGATCAAACGCTAAAGCTGAGAATTAAAGATCGTTAAAAAAATATGCAAGAAAGACAGAAAGGAGAGGATTCGGAGATTTAATGCAAAAGAGGCCAGATAACGATGGGACAAGTACGTGTGAGAAAAAGGGGGAAAAAAAAGAGATGCGGACAAAAGGAGTGAGTGACATGGTGTAGTGACAGCTGAACAAAAAGGAAACAGAAATAGGTAGATGTGGTAATGATAGACAGGATGCCTGAAAAAAATAGAAAGAGACAGAGAGAGCGAGAGAGAGAGAGGGAGGGAAGGAGAGAGAGAGAGATGGCAGGAATGGTGCAGGATGGTTTCTCAGACAAAAGACAAGAAGGATAAAATACAGGGTGTATAATAAGGGGTCGCAGTAGGGAGAAAAAAAAGGGCTCACGTGTCTAATGCGGATGCACAGCCATCATTTTGAATGAGTTACCCCTCCCTTTAAGCCCCGGGGGTCTGTTTTGGCATTCAGCTGCCATGTTGTGGGGCTTTTAGTCTGTCAGGACCCCGATACCCTCACGGCTCTCATTAAAACCCCAGACTTCCATTACCCGCTTATAGCCTCCGGGTCCTTACGGTAACTCACAATACCCCTGGGGGGGGCGGAGGAGAGGGGCACCATGGGGCATCGCAGGAGCAGAGATCTGGGTAGGAATGATGGACAGAGAGAATTTTCAGTCTTCACGGCTTTACTTCGAGATAGAAAGCGAGCGAGAGAGGGAGACTTTAAGCTGACCAGCTTAACAGCAGGTTCCTTGAATACAGCTCTGTCTCTCGTGCATCTCCTTCATCCCAGTCTTGTGTTTCATCTGTCTTTCTTAACTGAACACGCTGTCTCTTTTGGCGACCTGATAATATACGGCATCACCACACCCGATGAAAAACACTCTGTGTTGTGTTGTTGTAAGAAAATAATTCACATTAGATTAGGATGGTGGATAATTAGTCAATAGCACATTATACTGTGTGTGTGCGTGTGTGTGTGGGTGGGTGTGTGTTATAGCAACAAGCTCCGATGATGGAAACGTGTGCTACAGTGGCCATAATGGCCTCCTGCATTCACCCATGACAGGTTAAACTCTTAATGAAGGCATTTATGACACACCGTGCAGGGGACCTCGGCACCTGTTCAACAAAACCCCCTACACACACACACACACACACACACACACACACACACACACACACACACAAACTAAACACATACACACACTTGTAGGGTGTAATGGGGACGATGTACTACACCATGGAGAGCAATGGTGCAGGACGGAAAATTTCAGCCGTCCCTTTGAGAAGCATTAACCTTTTTAGATGTACATTAAGTCTTTTCCTTTGTGGTTTGGAAATTAACTCGGAGCATGGCATGTATGTGAATTCGGTGTGACCTCAGCTAGCATGTAAACACACACACTAGTCTACACAATAATAGAAATTGTGATATTGTGGAATTAAACAAAATAAGCAATTGGTCAAGCAGTAAAAATCCACTTCCTGGTTCAAAACAGCTACTACAGTATAAAAGCTGTCAGATGACAATGATACAGATTAATGGATTCTAACACTAGAATTTCATCAGGATAATTTTTTTTTTTTTTTTACAAAGTTTTACTAAAATTTTACCATGACATTTGCTATCATTTTGCGTTATAATTTAAACAG
>JAOVVA010000052.1:24421455-24457669 GCA_028565275.1 Leiocassis micropogon | reverse complement strand
GGAGGAAACCCACCAAGCACGGGGAGAACATGCAAACTCCATGCACACAGAGACGGTAATCGAGCCTGGCCGGGAATCAAACCCGGACCCTGGAGGTGCAAGACAACAGTGCTAACCACTACACCACCGTGCCGCCTGGCTGAATTTCATTCTTAATAATTGTGGGAAAAAAGATGCAAAAGATCATTCCTAACTTAACTATAACCTGAACAGTTCGAACTTCTTATGCAACATACAAATTAGTAGAAATTTGCTATTCTGAAAGGTGACGAGGTTAAAATAATTACCCAGAATTCCCCTGGTTTCTACCACAGTTAATATGTGGAACAGAGAATTGAGCTGAGAAAAAAAAAAAGTTCTCATCTCAGCTACTTTATTTCCTTCTTATTTATAGCTAAACAAATCAGCTAAGCATTCAAAAGTACTCTTATTTTCCAAAGACAGGAAACTCAGTAAGTAGGTCACGGATTTCAAAGCGTGTGTCACGGATGGTTGAAAGAAACGGAAGAGAAAGCAGTGACAGAGAAAGCCAGGGGAAAAAAGAAAAGGAGAGGTGAAAACTCAGATGTCAGAGCAGCTGAATAGAGCGGAAGACTGAATATGTGCCGGGTTCTGCTTTTACAGAGTCCTAACTCGTTGAAATGCATGAAATACTCCGTTAAAACGCTTCTGACTCGCAAATGAAGTCTTTCACGACGCTCTCGTGTTTTGACACATCGCTCCCGAGTGCCTCCGTCTCGAATCGAGTCGGCTAATAAAACTCAACTTCGCGCTCACGCCAAACTAAAGATCTGTCCTTCAATTTCAGACTCGGCCCTTTGAGTCGCTGCCTGATGTTTGGCGTCGAAGGTTTCTCGGTTAATTCGCTTCCTGCCAGCAACGGCTGTAATTTCAGGACCGAGCCAGGACAAGCTCCTCAGCAGTGTGCTGTGTGCAATATTGATGTTCACCGGCTAGAGAGAGAGAGAGAGCGCGAGAGACAGAGACAGAGAGATGTGGACAGAGGAAGTGAGGGAGTGATTGAGCGATCACGCCATCCCTCCATTTATTGGTCGAAGCCAAAGTGTTGCCCAGAGGAACGATTAGGGAACTCAATTACTTCCCCTACTCCTCTTCCGCCATGGCCACTACCGCCTCCGGCCTGTTGCTATTTTTTTTATTACTAGAAAGCTTTATTCATCTTAGTTTGACACCTCCGACTCAATCCTGAGCGCCTGTGGAACAACAGCACGCCGTCAATGAGGAAGTCTCTCTCTCTCTCTCTCTCTCTCGGGCAGGGTCTCTCTCTCTCTCTCTCTCTAATTGAGTGCAACACAAAAAAATCTTTTTTTTTGTTTTTCATTTTGTACTTAAATAAAACTCTGAAAAATAAAAAAAAATATTACACTGTATGGTCAAAAGTAAGTTGACATTCGCAAACATGCTAACTTATATAAATGTTAAACGTAAACTTAAATGTTAGCAAGTTATTAAAACTTACCTTTATAAATTTTTTTATTACTGATCGAAAGCTCGGCGGTTTAATCCCAGGTTCCCGCTGAAGAATAAAGAATTTCACTGTGCAGTAATGTATATGTGATGAGTAAAGGCTGAACTTATAACTTAATATGACTTTAGATGGAGTTTATTACTTTCAGTGAGGTAAAGGAGATGCCTCTTTTTTGCTAACGCTTTGCTAACTCCAGCATTGTGCCTTATCCATAATCAATGAAACGCTATAGGGCTAACTACATTATTTAGCATGAGGACGCCAAGGTGACAAATTGTCCTAATTATCCATCATGTGTTTTTTTTCTCCTACTGTGAAGGTCTTGATGGAGTTCTTGAAACTGAAATGTCAATCATTTGTTCCAGTGCCAGGTTGATTGACGGACAGTATAAGGAGCGGTCATTAGCAAGAAAAGAGGACAAATGTTTTTAAGACGGTCTGGGTAAAAATGTAAAAAGAGATTTGGCAAAATAATGTGGTAATAAACTACAGTATGAGTGTTTTCCACACCTAGTGAGATCTGAATACAGTAAGAACCCCATCATCATCATCATCATCATCATCAGTTCATTTTTTGAAGAGTTGATTTATAGTTAGCATTCTGGCATCGTCTAAAATGTCCGGGTACAAACCACAGCATGCTGCACCGCCCGAAAGCCAGCGTTTCTGCCCACCGACGGCAAATATAGATCGCTCGCGAGACGAAAGGAAGATGATGACAGAATCAGGCAATGTACTCTACGTGTACTGCTTTTAAATTTTGGCTCCATCAGGGAAAGAAATTTTACGCTCGACTTGAGCCACAGGAAGAGAAACATGCAGAGTTAAACGGTCATGTGTAACGCGTTAATCATTTCACCTAATCAATCAATCCTGCAGCTCTGATGACCACATCTTCACGTTACCTCTCTTCATTCTGTCACGTGTGTCCTTATTGTGACCGTACAGTACATCTGCATTTAAATGACCGCCTTGCGCACGTTATTTTAACGCAGTCAAGACGTTTTTTTTTTTTTTTTTTTTTTAAACAATTTGTCATTGCTGAAGCAAAAGCAAAAAACTAGCGGTGGAGTAGTGGTTAGCACTGTCGCCTCGCACCTCCAGGGTCCGGGATTGATTCCCATCTCGGGGTCCGTGTGCATGGAGTTTGCATGTTCTCCCCGTGATTAGTGGGTTTCCTCCCGGTACTCGGGTTTCCTCCCACAGTCCAAAGACATGCAGATTATGCAAACTGGCGTGGGTGTGTACCTTATCTTATCTTTTATTTATTATCCTAAATATTGTTTACAGTACCGGGGGAAACTGTTTATTATATTTGCTCTCACTTATATTCCAAAAATAATTATAGATTTAAGTTGTGATCACTTGCAGTTGAACATCTTCTGAAGTACCGTTTGTGGAAGAAGTCTCCAGTTTCAGAGATAAAGGTGTAATTTTAAGTCTTCTGACATCTTTAGAATAAGACATCTTTGGAAGAGTTCATGCTTTGTGGCTTCTCATTAAAATGACAAATGTTAATAGTTGGCAATTTGTTTGTACCGCCGTGACGGAGAGGGTTTTATTCCCTTTATATGCCATGTACAGTACAGGATAAGTGATGTCCTTATGCACTGTCACAAAGATTTCATCATTGTAAAAGTGGAGTAGTTTCACACTCGTCTCTGTACTTCTCTCTTTTTTCTTCTCTTTCCTTTCTGCTTGGTTTCATCATGTTTTGAGGGCAACCAGAATGAACTGCCATTAAATCTGCAGCCTAAACTGGTGTACAGAAGACAAACATACAGTATTTCACCCTGCTTTCATGGGAGGTATCGACATAGAGTAGAGGAGGACAGGGCGCTGTGCAACCATTTGTCTCTTTGTCTCTCTGCCTGTCTATCCTTTATAAACCTCAATCAGTCGCATCTTGTGAAGCCTCTTTTTTCAAGCCTCGGGAGTGCTGTTGTCACAGAACATCGATGCCTTGAAGTCCTGAGAACTCTTGAGTAGGATCAACTAAAAGGGAGAAAAATATCTCAGGTGTCAGGAGCTGGTGAAATTTGAATTAGCTTTGGGAATTGTGTGGAGAATTTTGTGAAGCTCTGATGGAGCACGAGCAGAGCACATGCAGCTCGCCTGATCCTGTTTTGTTCTTTCTTTTTTTTTTTTTGGATCTTTTTTAGGTGGAAAAGGAGGAAAGAAGAAAAAGACCAAAGTAGGAGCCAAACCCACGAAGACCAACGGCTCCAACTGGGCAAATGTCCCATTACCACCTCCTCCCATCCATCCTCTGCCAGGCACAGAGCTGGAGCACTACAGCACCGAGCACCATGAAGGAGGAGGGTAGGAGTATAACCGAGAAACCTCCTCTTTTATCTTTATTAACATAGCTGTCTCCAGAATTATTGGCACCCTTGGTTAAAACATCTTGAAAACTGGTTGTGAAAATATGTTGTTAATTTACCGTATCTCACAGGAGGAGTAAATTTATTTTAGGGAGGAAAAAAAAACATCAACAGACTTACGTCTCATAATTATTGGCACCCCTCAGGTGACAGCTATGCACTTTGACGGAAAAATATGTTTGAACCCGAAACCCATCTAAACATCCCGATTCTGTCCCGCGGCATTAAAGAGACATGCGTGTCTGAGTAGTGCTGGAAAACATCAGGGTGGTTTTTAGCACTTAAGTCTCTTGCTCGAGAGGTGTGCTTGCCTTTCAACCCCATTAATTTCCATCTCAGAGAGTCATCTAGCTTAATAGGCTATCTGGCAAATGAGGACTCTTCTGCACTGTAAATCTCAGTCGTGTCTTTAACGGCTTCAGATTAAAACTGTTATGTCCTCTGGGCTGTGCACTGACAAATTCTTTTAATGAGCATTGGCTTTATGATGTGTATTAGTGCGAGCGTGTAGGAAAAGCAGGACGCAGCCGTTCTGCTGGAAGGGGAAAAAAATAACTCGTAGTCTTGTTTGCAATATGAAAATATCAGTGTTTATAGTGTGAGTGTTTTATATAGAAAGAAAGAAAGAAATGAAACAAAACTAAAAAGATTGATCCTAAAGGAAATGGCTGCACACGGCATGCATTTACAAACAACCATAATAATAATAATAGTAGTTATAGTAGTTCTACATCACCCGTCCCTCAGTGTGTCATTTTCCTGTGCCACAGTTATGACAGCGATGGTTGGGGACACCCTCTGCCCGTGCAGACGTACCTGCACCAGGGAGTGGGGGATGAGCTGGAGGAAGAGGAGGAACGTGTGCCAACCCCACCCGTCCGTGGCGTGGCATCGTCTCCAGCAGCCATGTCCTTCGGAAAGCAGTCCACAGCCACGCTGACCCCGTCCCCTCGAGACGAGACGCAGCCCATGCTGCACGCACATCTGGACGAGCTGGCACGGCAGTACCAGCTGGACATGGCCAAGCAGACATGGTGAGGAGGAAGGGCTAAAAGATACATATTTGGAAATTATTATATGGTATAAATTGAAATCTAAAGTATCTACAGGAGAAGAAAATATAATTAAAAGAAAAACAGCCTTTTATCTTTATATTCATCCAATTGTTTTTTTCTTTTTTACCTCTTTGTTTATTTCCTGTTTTTAATTTTTTAATTCACTTTTTTTGTTTTTACTCATTTATTTTTTTTCCTTCCATCATTTTTTCTTTTTCATTTATTTTCTTTAGTGTTCTTTAATTCTTTGATACTTTCTTCCATTCTTTTTTTCTTTACTTTTTCTAATTCTTCTTTTGTTTTTATTCGTCTTCTCTTACATTAATTTCCTTTTCTTCTTTCATTTCCTTCTTCTTGTTCATTGCTTATTTATTTACTTCATTCTTTACTTTCCTTCATTTAATTCTTTTCTTTCTTCTTCTTTTTCTATCCAAATTTTGTTTCTTATTTTGTTTCTTTTCTTAGTGTTCCTTTTCCTTAGTTTTTTTCTTTTTCTCCCTTTTGCATTTGTTCTTTTTTTGTTTATATAGTAAATAATTCCTTCTTCCTTCTTTTTACTTTCCTTTACTTACTTTGTTTCTTTTTCTTTTCTTCCATCTTCCATTTCTTCCCTTATTCAATTTTCTTTTGCTTTTTTTCTTTCTTTTTTTTTTTTGCAGTACTGGCAATCTGCATTGAAATGAAATATGAACCCAATACAGAGGTCCAGACTGTAATTTATACCACAAAAAAAAAAAGTTCTTTAGATGTATAAATATCGAGCGCTTTAAGCCGCACAGCCACAACTTTTAACTTCCTGGCAAAACCAATTAATCACAATCCTCCGCTTAATTTCTTTCCAAGCTTTTTCTTTAGACCTGGAGAAAAAAAAAATCAAAGGGCTGGCATTAACGCTAAAACCCTATTTAAAACCGATTCGCTGATGCATGTCAGCGTGAGCGAATAAACCGTATCATTTTTAGGGCTTTCATGCAAAGCAAATGAGCCACATGCTTCATCCTGTCCCTCCGTCATGAAAACTGGCACGTGTTCATTTCTGCTCTCCCTCACGGCAAACGGGCTCCACTTGTCAAGAAGGAAATGTCATGTTACTTGAGTAATGACTATGTTGCTTCAAGTAAATCTCTGACAACAGGGAAGAGCCCATTATTACATCCAGATCCAGGAATAGCCTGCATCAAAGATGCTAACGTCGTTGCTCACGTACACGCTAACACGCACGCACTGGGCCTGTCAGCAGACCTGGCTGTTTAGGAGGTGACAGCCACGGATGCGAGCATGCCTGTGGTGCTCCGTATTGTGTCCTCCTCAGCTGCAATTAGCGGGGTCATTGTGTTAGCATGCAAAACGGAGCGGCGTGGAATTAGCCCGAATTGTCCCGATTCATCCGACGCTTTGACGTGGAGTGTTCCAGGAATTGCAAATTTGTCGTGACAGATACCTCCTCCTCTACATGTTTCCCATTCATCTCCATGCGTCTCTTGACACCTTTTGTCTCTGGCTGACATCCTGTCTGAGCCCCCACTCAAATATGGAAATGTCTAGGCTTGGCTTGATATATGCATGTGTGTGTGTGTGTGTGTGTGTGTGTGTGTGTGTGTTGGCTGATGTGTTTAATTTCTTTTCCCAGGCACATGCAGGGAGGCCCATATCCTCCTCAAGCCCCTGCTCCTCCCATCGGCTACATGTCCAGCACCCTCATGTCCGACATTGAGACGGATCTCCCTGACGACGACGACGACGAGGAAGAGGAGGAAGATGAAGGTTATGAGATGTCACCACCACCGATCCGCGGCATCGAACACACGCCAGGATCCAGCATGGACAACTTGGACAGCTCGGTAACAGGTGAGGTCCTCCATCCACTTCGTCAAATCGGTTGTGATATTGAAGGGATGCATTTATCATAACTACTGTGCTTCATATTGTAACATAATATGATATAAAAAGGTATTGTAATGTACTTTATTGTGTCCTAGTATATTATACAGTGGTTATAGCATGCTTTGTTATAGTATAATGGTATGATAGAACACTAGGATCATACTTAAACGTAGTTATCATATGACATCATGGAATAGTAAAATAGGAATAATAAATTCATTAAAATAACTAAGACTGTGGTTATTTTATGGTAATATATGGTTATTGTCTTTAAGATTAGAACTCTATGTATATTATATTACATTATACAACAGTGAATTCGACCAAATAATCTATTGAGTTCCATGAGTGGTGATAATGGATGGCACGTTTAACTGTATATACCATATGGACAAAAGTATTTGGCCAAACCTGTTAATTATTGAATACAGGTGCTTCAATCAGGTCCCTTATCCCCACTGTAGGGCAACCTTACTTCTTCAGCATACCGGGACATCTTGGACAATGCTTTTATGCAACTTTGTTGCAACATTTTGGTGAAGGCCCTTTTCTATTCCAACATGACATTACCACAGTGCACAAAGCAACGACTATAAAGGCATGGTTTAATGAGCTTGGTGTTGAAAAACTTGACTGGCCCTAACACAGAGCCCTGTGACCTCAACCCCATGATGAACTGGAACAGAGATTGTGAGCCAGACCTTCTCGTCCAACATCACTGCCTGACCTCATAAATGCTCTACAGAATGAATAGACATGAAACACTCCAAAATCTTGTGGACGGCCTTCCAAAAAGAGTGGAAGCTGTTATACTGTAGCTGCAAAAGGGGGACTGACTCCATATTAAAAGTAATTGTATTTGGATACAATGTCATTGCAGGTTTGACCAAATACTTTTGTCCATACAGTGTAGTGTATCACTCTGTGTCACAGGTGTTCTAAAGTGGTTAATGACACTAACTGTGGGTCTCAGCGTGGGTGAAAGTAAGTCTGTACGGTCCGTAGTACTGAGGAGAGAGCAGCTGCCTGCCAAAACACATTCACAACCAGTCACAGAAGCACGTTCAGCAAAAAAACACACCTGATAATGTTATCTTAAACAACACATTGTCTTCTTAGTAATCACGTCTAAGTTATTCCGAATCACCTCTGAATAGTCCGTGTTGTTCTGTTCATTGTTAACTCAAGCTACAAAGCCAAGTAGCTTCTAACACAAGGCTGAATCCTAAATCCCCCTCTGTTCCCTGATCAAGGGCACTACTTGGTCTGTGAAACAAGAGATTGTACACCCGACACAGCACACTAGCTTTTCATTAGATGCTAATTGGAATTCAACCCATTCACTATCTGTTGGCCGCCAGCTCCACCAGTCGCGGTTAATTAATTCCACCAGGTGCAGAAGGATATGAACAAACAAATCATAATCTGTTGATAATAAATGGTGTTTTATGGAACTGTTGCATAAAAGTAATATTACACTCAAGGTCGTGGTATTGTGCTGAACATCAGCAAGGCTGTGATACGGATCGTCGTCTTGATATACTCGACTGTACGATGGACAACCACCCAGTCCACTATCATATAATATTTTTTTATGGTACTGTATGGTTTTGCGTCATTCAACACTCATCTCGTAGTAAAAATGGAATAAATGATATGTGCAGCTCACCGCCTTACTCGACTAGAGGCATAACTTTAATTTGTTTTTTATCTTAGCCATCTTTTCCCCCCATTTCAAGCAGCTTAATTCAGTGTAATCTCAAACTGGACTCCAGCATGAGTTGTGACAAAGAGAAAAATCCAACTGACCTTCAGATTCAGACAAAGTAAAAAAAAAGTCCATTAAACATCAGCTCCTTCTGTGAGGGAGATCACAGCGGTCTTATCCAACCACAGATCGAATTTTAGCTCCAACCCACATGAAGGTCAGAGATAAAACAACGGAAATAACAGGTTGCCAACGATTGCTAATCTAAAAGAGGCAAATGTCATTTTATCGCCTTATGGTTGCATTAGTAATATTTACCAGAAAGGAATTTATGAATGTTAATGATTAATTAATTATTTGTTTATCATTATTTATTTGTTTATTATGGTTATTTATTTGTTTATTATGGTTATTTATTTGAACTAATTTAAGATAAAAATTGGGAAATTGGGATGAGAGGGGAAAAAATCAGGTAGGTAATGAAAACAAAAAAAAAAGAGAGAGAGAGAGAGAGAGAAATTAACAAATAGAAAGTAGGAATAACTGGAACTGCATCACATGGATGTTGCCACTGAGAAAAAGAAATTTGGAATAAGTCTCACGTTCAGCTATTTTTTTTACTCGTTCCATCCAGAAAGAATAATTTACATTTTTACAACGGTTTTATGAGCCGCCTGTCGCAGCGGACATGTGAAGGATATGACATCGCAGGGACTGGAAATGCAGAGTCTCTTCTGGAGAAAGTTACCACAAAAGAAAAAAGGGCTGGAATGTATAGCAGTATACGTTGTGGCAAAATGGCCGACACACTCCATTCACTCCATGAATGTGTTTCCCCCAAACCTTTGGTGGATGTAATTCTCCGCACTGTTACCTTTATGTCTGAGGTATTTGATTTCGAGGAACACCTCGGAGTGTGGAGATCAGATTTATGAAAAAAAGGAAAAAACAGATCAGAAGGTGAAGAGAGGGAAGGTTAGGACCTGTAAAAGAAGCAGGAAGTGCTATATAAATGGAGAGGAAGAAAAGTAAAAAAAACAGCCAGTGAGACTTGAGCTAGAGCTATGAGATGCACTTTTCTCTGTGGCGTGATGGAGCGCTAGTTTTGCTGGCTTTGACACCTCTCCGTGCTGATATATTTAGGAGGAAAAGAAAGCGAAAGCCTTGACCTAATCTAGTGCATCTCCCTGCCACTGTGTTACTCTGCAAACAGCACCTTTATCTCTGCACCGGGCTGCCTCGCTCGCTCGCAGCTCTCCTGACAGCTGGAGAAAGAGAGAAAGAGATCACAACTAGTTTTTTTTTTTCTAGCAAAAGTGTTGAAAATATGCTTTCGCTGGGGAAATAAGGAGTGTGTGTGTGTGTGTGTGTGTGTGTGGGTAAGCTATACACTTACAAAAACAGAAGAAAGGTTTGAATTGTTCTTCTGTTCTTTAGAGATTACTATGGTTTTGTTCTACTCTACTGTTCACTACAGTGTACAATGTTTTACCATGGTGCAGTATGATTAAATAGACTATACTGTTACTGGCACCTATTATGCAAAATTTACTTTTGGGTCATCCTTAGACATTCGGATGTTCAGCCTCCAGTGTGCAGAAAACCTGCAGGAACAAAAAAACCTGAAAGTTTTTCATTTTTGTATCAGCTGGTGCTTAAACAAGCCGATCCGATTTTCCCCCTATTGGGCCCTCATATAAGGAGATACCCCTCCCACTGGGTTATCGCTCGGCGCTTCTGTTCTCTGGAGGGGTGTGGCTCAGCAGTAGCTCATTTACATAAAAACTATGTTAGGAAATTATTAAATGCACATTTTACCCATTTTGCATTTTTGCATTTTACTGCATTATTAGATAGTTTAAGGACGCAGTGTGAAATTCGTGGTCTTCGTCCGAGTGTGACGAGGCCCTTAATGTCCTACAAAACACTATTATATTACCCTGGTTCACTGGGATCATACAGTAGTAGATGAACTCTGATTTTACTATGGTACAATGTGGTTTAGCCTGAAGCACATATTATAGACTATAGGGTACTTTCGGTTCTGTGTTGTTGTACACTATGATTACTATACATACTGTACTGTATTCTACTCTGGCTTTAATGTGCGACACATTAGTTTTATTATGATATGCAACACTTCTATAATACTACGCTATATAATACTTTTACATTAGTACACACTATTGTATACTGTGCTTTTACTAATGATATGATTTGGTTCTTCTATACTGTCCTATACTAGTGCTTTACTATGGAACGCCATAATTCTGCTATAGGACAGTACATTGTGGTTTTATTTTAGTTTACTTTAAATGTACTTCAGAGTGACCTCCAGGCACCATTTTATTTATTTAGTTTCATCACTATAAAACCAGAATATAATGCACCTACGTACATATATAATCCTTAACCGTACTCGAGAAGTGTTGCAGATATCACCGTTTCCAGCAGAAGGACAAAGAACAAAAGACTGGTTAATTTTTCCAGAATCATAGTTTATCCAAGTGTATATTAATCTATTGGTTTAATCTGTTTAATGTGACATCGCTTTATCTGCTGTTAATGGGTTCCTCTCTTATAGATTATTCCTCTGAACATTCGGTACAGTAGAAAAGTTGTCAGACCTGTTCTTATATTAAATAAAGAATGAAAATGCAAATCTTATTATTGGAAATGCACATTGATCACTTTTTAATTTAGTTTACTGCCTAGTAGACAGAATGAATATGCCAGTGTGCTGTTTGTCCCACTCTAATCACATTTATTTAGTTTTATCAATAGTGAAATGGCAGCATGGCTGGGGATCATAACTTTAATACTGTACTAGTTTCAAAGTTAGTCTGATAGTCTGCCTATTTTTCTGTAGTATTATGTGGTTTAATGACAGCATACTTTGGTTCTATCATGTGGTTTACTGGGAAACACTATACAATAGTTCTACTCTGATGGATGGATGGATGGATGGATGGATGGATGGATGGCAGTTACTAGGTTACTACTGTAACTATAAGTACCATCGGTTAAACACTGTTGGGAAGTTTTTCTTGTTTCCCCAGTACCTAAAGAAACAGATCGGTCTTTAGTCAATACTTAAAGATTGCCAGTGACTTGGCTGGACAGGCATCTGGAGAAAGTTCATACCACCACCTAGGAGCCAGATAGAGAGAGAGAGAGAGAGAGAGAGAGTGAGACAGAGAGAGTTCTTTTATTGGAAGAAATTGTAAAACATAGGATTAAAAGAGGGGGTACTAACTTTTAAACATTACTATATATAAACTCTAAGAATCCTGGAGAAGTGTTACAGAGCCCACTATTTACAGCAGAGGGACAAAGAAAATAATAATAATAATAATAAAAATAAAAAATAAAAAAACTTTAATTTGTCTGGAATCCCTAGTGAGTCTGACCCGGACCTCATATCATCATGTAAACTATACTTTCTTTCTATTATATTGTATTATATTGTTTTACTGTGTGATACAACACAATATTGTATCTTGTACAGTATTACTATGCAATAACTTTTATACCATAGCTCTACTGTACTGCACTATACTATGGTTTCATGACAGTACATTACTGTAAAATGATCTTCTGGAGGAATTCTTAATGGTTCTCTGTAGACCTCAACTCAGCAGAGTAAGCTTTCTCTTTAACAGTTTTTCTTTCCTATTCATTTCAATTTCTGGCCATGTAAAAACAATAATCTTTTTCCAGAAAATTTAATTTAAAGTAAACAAATATATAATAATACTGAAGTGTAAAAAAAACATACATTTCCACAAGCAGCTATGAATGTGTTTGGCTTCATTTAAGTGTTTTATCAGCGCTTTATGGTTTATGAGCTTTATGACATCTCCAGTGAGCTCACTCCCAGTCCGGTGCGGTTGACCACACTCTCATAAACTCGGTCACATGACCCAAAGGCGACCAGATACATCGGCTCGTCAAGAGGAATAATTACAGTGCTTAACGATATGCATATGAGGGGCAAGAGCCGGTATATAAATCAACTTTAGTGGCAGCGGGGTGCTGGATGGCTTTTATGACCCAGATAACACGGCTTAGCCGAGCCTGGAATATTAACCACGCGTCGCCAGGATGTAAAAGCACTGCTTCGGAATGTTTTCCACATGGCATTGCTCCTCTGATAGACAATTTCATCCTTATTTTAGATGAAATATTGATATGTACTGTATGGTTAACATATCATGAAATTACTTTTCTACAACATAGCTATTAGGAATGGGAATCAAGAAGGACCAACCGATACGATATTACAGTATCACGATACCCAGGTGCCGATACTATTTAGTTCAATTCGATATAAAAAATAAAAAAAATCTGAATTTGTTACAATTCTGAATAAACTGCAAATAATTTGGTTGCGGTGCTGCCTGCTAACATGGGAATACTTTGGAGTGCGCCACCTGTAGGATTGTTGAGGAACAGCAACTTTATGCAACCTCAAATGCAAACAAATACATTTAAATTATATAGATTGAGTCAGATGTGGTGATACATTAACTACCACAGAAACAAATCTCGATACATAAATGAATCAATGTTTTTATAGCACTGGCTCATTTACAGTAGCATGATATCATTTAAGCAAATGTAACCCTCTAATCTGTGATATTGTGAAGTTTTCTGTAAGACGATGTCTGTTTATTTATTCATTTATTTATTTATTTATGCATTTTTCCATAGGAAATAATGTAAATGCAGATAATCCATTTAAGTTTTAAAATATTGCCAATATTTCCAACACTATAATCATATTTTTGCATATAAAAAAATCTAAACATTTAGAAAAGAAATAAATAGACATTAAACCTCGCTTATTGTAACATTAATTTATGATTCCTCTTGGCACCGTCTGCTTTAAAAAACAAACTGAAAGTGGCTCACTTTTCTTCTTGCTACCGTTTTTGCTAACATTCTCGGGGCCCATGGTGCTATGTCTAAACTAAATCTTAAGTTTTAACTAAAGAACAACTAAAAAAAAAAAAAAAAAAAAAAAATCCCACAAAAATTTGCTGATGCAAATTTTTTTCTAAATTACAAATTTTAAGGTGAAAATTTTTAGGGCGGGGCATTCGAATGCTGAGGTACCACTATTACTATATAAAGGAAATGAGTCTCTAGTGTCAGTACTATAACAGTGATTTGGGAATGTCTGTAGGATTTTAACCCCCCCCCCCCTTTTTTTATAAGGCTTATTATTTGTTTTATTCAAGGGAAGGGAATGATATAAGAAGAATCAAATCCAGTGTTATTATGGGAAAACAATAAGCAGCAGGTTGTTAACAGTAACTTCATCTTGCAATATTTCCAAAGGGAATACATTAGAAATAATGTTCCAAATGTTCCATTACAAGCCGAGTTGGCATCTTTGTTGTTGCTGTTGTTTTCAGCGCCTAACCTCGTTTCCTCTACAACAGGAACACGGTATTTTGGGAATGCATTTAGTCGAATCTCTATCAGCGATGCCATCCTCTCGCTGGGTGGTGTGTGTGAGTGGAGTGTGGGCTTTCATCGAGCTGCACTCTGCCTGCGTGGGGTGTATTTTTCTGTGCAGTCTGTCCTTCTGATGTGGAGTAGCGCACTCTTTGGCACCGCACCTCATTCATTAAATTCAGTGTTGCTTTGTTGAAAGATGGGCTCAGGGGATGGAAAGATTTTTTCTTTTTTTTGTACAAAAACAAAGCTGAGACAGGAGGTGATTTAGTGTTCTGAAAAGAGAGCTTTTCTTTCCCTAGTGCTGGTACTTTTTTTTGCTTTATTTCTTAATTTTTTTTGTTTTATATTTTCTACTTGGTAGAATAATTAATTGTAGATAAACATTGTAATATGTATAATGAATCTGCACGTATGATCCTGTATTTGGAGTTCCCTATTTAAAAAAAAAAAATCCCCTTTTTCCTCCAATATCTTTCTGCACTAATTGGATATACTGTACCTTGTACGCTTAAAAATTACCATTTCACCCTGGATGCCTTATACAGTAGCTGTGTGTTTATTTCAAATGCTTTTTGATTGAAAATGCAATACAACATTTCTGAGATGTTAGGAAATAACCCAGCTGTGTGCCGGCTCATGCCAGTTTTCTCTCCTGCTATATCAGTGAAGTTTAGCAGCTCTGTGGCTGAACAGTGATGATGCAGAGTATAAATACAAGACTGTCACTGGAAACTGTGAAACCCAGGACACACCCTGGGGTGAAATAATAATACTTGGCCACTAGAAGGTGTAAAGGCGAGTCCGCTTCTATGGTAACAGGTTTAAACACTAGCTATGGCACATCAGGGCCTGGGTTTCGTATATCACTTAACAAAATGATGGACTGCAAATAATAATGATTCTCAACAAGATCATTTGGTTCTTGAGTCACATTCGAGAACTGGATTAGTTTAGCTTCTTTAAGCCGATTGAGTTGGTGTTCGTTTGAGAACTTTACACAGATACATTAAGGCTTGAAACCGTAATCAGACAGAGATGTTTAAATGTATTTTAGTAAACTGACAAAGAGATTGATGGAGGAAATATTGAAGAATATATGCACTCTTCTTTGTCCAGTTGTCTTAGTTTGTTTTTAAGTTTTTTTTTTTTCTTTCTTTAATTAACCATTGTCATAAGTTTATACATTTACAAAGGAGTATTAGTGCAACATTTGGTGGGGAAATTATTTAGTAGATTTAGGAGATTATTTTAAATATTAATAATAATAATAATAATAATAATAATAATAATAATAGCAATAATAATAAAAGTTGAAATATTACCAGCATAATCCAGTAACCTTTTAAATATTTAATAAATAAATGTGATTTTTACCAGAAATGTAAAAAAAATGTAAGAAATTCTTTAGTGGCAGTAATTTTACAGCAAAAAAAAAAAAATAATAATAATATTTGAAACATTCTAAAGATAATCTTTTAATTAATTTAATTAATTAATTAATTTTAATTAAAAAAATAATATATTTTGAGAAAAACCTAAAAAAAAAAAAGAATATGATAAAAATAATAATAAAAAGCAGAAAATGCAATAAAAAAATTAAAATATGGAAAAAAATGTAGCAATTTTACAGCAAAATAATAATAATAATAATAATATGAGAAAAAAAACAATTTTTGAACAAAAAAGGTCGCAGGCGATTTTTAAAATAAATTCACCAATCAGGAAATAAACATGAGAAAAGCAATTAATTTTTAATTATTGTGGTCCGAATCCCTTCCTCTCTCCCTCTCTTTCTTGAAAACACTTTCTAAGCTAACTTTTTAAGCCCGGTAGATAGTTTCTGGTCTGATCAGAAGCCTTCAGCTAAAACATTTACACACTGTAAATGGCTCATGGTTAGAAAACTGCAGTTTCCCTTTGAATTTTTGATGACCCCTGGACTAGGAACTATTAACTTCTACTAAATAATAATACCATTATTGATAATAGTTCTGACTCAGAATGGACCAGTGGTTTGTTAATCATCGTTGAGATATATTTTAACCTCATCAGAACATCCATATGTATTCAGCTGTGAGCGGTAGTTGTGTAAATGCACACACACATTCCCTCAGTAAGTATGGTACACTTATTCCTTGCGGCTGCTGCTTGTAGGCTCCATGGTGAACGGGTGGGGCTCGGCATCAGAGGAGGACGACCGGCCCTTTTCCAGCCACAGGTCCAGTGCTGGGAGCTCCTCCGACGGCTCTCTATTCACCCACTGCAGCTTTGCCCGTGCGCTGGCAGCGGCCGCCGATAAGGCAGGCTACCGCCTGGATGGCACCAGCCTCACCAAGAGAGGTTTGTCTGTTCGTCTGTGGTGGAGGAAACATGCCGGATTCTCTCCATTTCATAAAGACAGCTCTGTCTTCTTTCCTCACTGGCTATTGCTTTGATTCATTGCTCTGCTATGGGTTTTGAATTTCTCACATTCCTACCATGTGGGTTGGTGATGGTACTAACACACTGATTGATGCTGCAATCATATCTGAAGTGTGTTTAAAGTCGACCTCTGCAAGACAAGCATGGCGCAAGTGGGTGACATTAACACGGAATTAAAATGAATTGTTGTGCTATTCTTTTTGTAGCCGCTTGACTTGGCTCTTACTGGCTCTTCACAATGGCCGTCCTGATGGTAATCACTTCTTCCATGATGTCCATTTCACCTTCTTGAAAGTGCTCGATGCCATCATTTGTTTTCCCCGCTTCGAACTATCAAGGATGGTGATTGATCCGGATAGTTCTCATTTTTTCTGATTCTTGCTGGAAAAAAACATGGCTCCCCATCACAACAAACCCTTGGTACATCTCAATCATAACCACGGTCCTGTTCTCCTCTTACAGATCAATGTCTGGCCATGAGACCTCGGCCTGCTAGTCCATTCTCTACAGACGGCAGCACCGTGGGAATGCACAGCCTCGGTCACCAACGGGCAGCACGGCCCACTCGCAAAAACAGAGGACCGGGTACGGCTGTGCACTGTAGGGATGCCAGTGCTGATGGTAAGTCCTGACACTGGACCACTTTTTAGGGGTTTGACCCTGTGGTGTTTGACTTTTGGGGTGAGGGATTGGTTTGGGTAATATGCTAAATACAGAAATAAAATTTATATGTAGAAGAGGTTGTGGGGGAAATTAGGCAGATTTAGCTGTGGAAAACTTTAGCTATTATGTAAATGTGTCTCTAGGTTAGAAACTCATTTCTTATCATTTCTGAAATACTCGGAGAGAGAGAAAAAACAGTGATCTCGTTTCTTAGATGGAATTGATCTTAAGTCTTTTTGTATATAGTATTTTCAAACACACTGGAATCAGCTCATTAAATTTTCAAATTTTGTACCCCTCTCAAATTGAATGAATAAAATACAATAAAATATTTCCAGCCTTTAAACTTTTTTTTTTAGCTCTCAAGTGGTATAACGACCTACATCCACCATATCATCCAGAGATTGCAAGTTTAATTCCTGGTTGATGCTACATCCATCCATAGTCGAGAATCTAGAGAGCAGATTGGCTGTGCTCTCTTAGGGGGCAGCCGCCCTATCACATCAGTCATAGTCACACTAGCCAGTGATGGCCGTCTGAGAGCTCCCGCAAGCGGAAGGGGCGGAAAGCGCTTTCCTCTGAGTGTGGTATGCGGTCCTTAACTTTGCTTGAGCAGCACTTTAAAAAACATGCGGGCATCTGGCATCACGTTTCTCAGGGGAAGCCTGTGATATTCCTCGCTGCCTTGGGTGTAGTTGTCACCTTGATGGCAGGGCGCCCTAACTGAGAGACAGGTGAGAATTGTCTACAATTAAATTAGGAGAAAAAAATCTGTTTCATGTGGCTAATGGTTTTCTGGCAATTTATGTTCAAAACTATTTATTTCTTGAAACATACTGAGTATCATAGCAACCCTATCTCGAACCCTTACTATGCCTCTGATTAGACCGGATCCAAGCCCCATGGCACAAACTGAAACATCTGGACCTGGATAAGCCTCAGCAATGAGTAAAAGTGCCATGAGGGATCTAAGGAGCTAGTTAGCATTTTTATTGATTAGCTCATTTAAAGTGGTGCAGCAGCACAAAGTCTGTACTCAAATTCAAGCACCAAGGCCATTGGGTCTTGTTGAAACTTAACCTTTTGGAATGCTAATAGCCTCATGTCACAGTTTCCTAACATTAGGAGGAACTAGAGATTATTGGAAGTCTGTTTGTTCCCACTGAGCTATGAAATGGCTGCCAAAATCGACTTAAAATGCTGCCGCTGCTTTGGGTTAAGTTTGTTAAAAAGAAATGCCGCTATTAACACCCTGCTATTGTTGTTGTGTCCGTGTGTGTGTCAGACCTACCTCCACCTCCAGAACCCCCACCGTGCCAGGGTATGCGCATCCAGGGGCCGAGGAGCGTCGGAAACATGGGCAGTCCTGGCGAACGTAAGGCCTCGTCCCTCGAGAGGCAGAATATGAGTAGTCGGGATGAGGTGAAGAGTTCTTTGGAGAGGCAGACTCGTACGTCTCTAGAGCGCCACAGACACGGCCAAGAAAGGCTCGGTTCCATGGAGAGAGCAGACGAGGCCAGGAGAGCACAGAAGAACGGCACTGTCGCGGGTACGAACAGAAATAGACTATAGAAATCGTGCTTTTTATCCATTTGTAGTTGTATTTAATACTGTGGAATGTCTTTAAGTTATGGCATCTATAACAAGCCATACTCTTACTTACCCCCAAAGTTAATAAATCTAAAATATGCAGCTTGTTACTGAGAAAGCATAAAGCTTTCTATCCTGAAGAGTTTTTATGCAGAAAATCATTAGCTCTAAGTGTTACAAAGTGCTGAAAAATGGAAACTCCTTCAATAATTGCTAAATAAGCATCTCTTTACAGAAAAGTCCACCACACTAATGATAACATTTATGTCAACACCCACCTTACCACTCCCTCTGAATAAGCTGTTACTATAGAAATGCCCAACGCGTAAGAAATGACTCCCATATAAGATAAAAGCCCATGTCCCTTGGAAACATATTTTGTATATTTTATCTAGGTAATTTTTTGCAATCTCAGGCTTAGACCCCAAAAATGTACTTGAATCATTTTTTCACTTTTATCAAAACCTAAAATGAAAAATTGAAACTCATTATGCTTTACAAATCTCTCCATAAAAATGAAAAATGAACTGAATAACTGCCATTGTTACCAAATCAAATCCGCAACATTGTTCCGTAGAGACTCTGATCTATTCAAACGTCACGATGGCACAATTAGCACTCTCATTTCACTTGACATTTTCTACCAGAGTGCCATCAGTTTTCTCGCTGCTGTGTATGCTTCAAAGTCTGAAGCTAATCAAGCGAGTTATGAGCAAGTCATCAAAGTTCGGAGCTAAGAAAACTAAACTTTCCAAGCTCGTGGTGATCACTGGGAGACCGCCAACTCCAGATGTGACCCTGGTGTTCAATTAGGAAGCCTGCTGTGAGGAGAAAGGACCTGTAGACTGACTTCTTGCCTGGAGCTGAAGGCGAAATGGAGGCACAGAGCAGATGTGCTGTAATCATTTCACACACACACACACACACACACACACACACACACACACACACGCACACTGCAAATCAGCCTCCTCAGTCATCTGTCAGATCATTAAGACCAAGCGCTTTAAAGGTCCTGGCAAGTAGATAGTCAGGGTTGGCTTGCTGAGCTTCTGCTGACACGTCTAACAAGGTCTCCAATTGGTGTAGCATGAATAGCTGGACATGACCTGGTTATGTAACTTGTTTTTCACAAGTTTTTCTTCTTTTTGGAAGACTCATGGTTGCTTTCTGTATGTTGTTGTCCAGAAGAGGCCATTCCACCCTATAGCAAACCATCATTTCCATCGCCTGGGGGTCACAGTTCCTCTGGAACCACGTCCTCCAAAGGATCGACGGGTCCTCGTAAAGCAGAGGGGTCACGAGGTCAGCACCAGCGCTCCAACACCGAGTACAGCGACTCCGGCTACACTGGGACCAACGGCCAGGGACAGTACTCCGGAGAGTTATGTAAGTTACTCTGGATGTTAATTTAAGAAATAATAATTATTGTTATAATAGTTCTTTCACAGCACTGTTGAGTGTTAAAAATTTGATTGGGATTGTCAATGATACAAGGTTACTGTAACCAATCCCATTAAAGCCTTTTATTAATATGCTCACTCTCATGCCTTATTCTTACTATATTAACTGGTATAGTGTAGTGTAGTGAAGTGTAGTGTAGTATAGACTAGTATATCGGTAGAGTATTGTATTATAGTACAGTAGTATAGCACATTGCCTGATTATGTAGAGCACAGTAGTATAATGTAGAATAATATAGAAGTTAAAGTAAACATGAACAGTGGCATAGTATAGTAAAGTATAGTAGAATAATATATTGCAGTAGTGTAGAGTGAATACGTATAGTATTATGATATAGTATATACACTCTAAAGTGCAGGATAGAATGGTATAATATAGAGTGGTATAGTATATTATAACATACCATAGTATAGTATAGTAAAATAGCAGAGTGGTATAATATGTTAGTAGTATGTTATAGTAGTATAGTGTCTGATTATTTATAGTATAATCAGATGCCTAAATGTAAATACAATAGTACTATAGTATAATAGATAAGTATAGTATAGCAGTATACTACAGTACAGCTGTATAACATAGTTGGGTAGTAGAGTAGCACAGCACAATACAGTAGTATAGTATAGAAATATATAATGTACTATACTATACTATACTATACTATACTATACTAATGTAATACATTACCATTCACAATGTATTGCATTGGTATGGTACATACTGTACTGTAGTATAGTGTAGTAGTATAGTTTAATATAATATATTAGTAGAGAAGCATAATACAATAGTATATTGGAGTGGTGTAGAGTAGTAGTACAGTATAGTAGAGTGTTATAGTATGGTAGTATTGTATAGAACAGTGATATAGTACAGTAGTATAATATGGTATAGTATTGTGTGGTATAGTGTAGTAAAGTAGTAGTGTGGTACTGTATATTGTAGTAGTGTAGTAAAGTGCAGTGTTTTAGAAAAGTACTAGAGTAGTATTGTGTATTATAGAATTATAGTATAGCACAGTTTATTATAATAGTATACTAGTAGAATGGCTACTGCTAGAATGGCATAGTACAGTAGTTTTTTATATCATAGTATTATATGAGTATAGTATATATAGTATATAATATATTATACTGTACTGCTGTACTATATTTTAGTATAGTAGTACAGTAGCATAGTACTCTATGATGTAATATAGTACTAGTATTAGGACTACATTTCACATAAACAGATTTGAAAGATAGAAAAATGTGTGTAATCATTCACAAGCTTTGCAAAAGCAAGGAGATGTTTATTTACCATTTATGGAAGGAGTCTTCATGGAGTCAGTGCTGAAGCTTTGTCGACACAGGTCTACAGTGGAACAAAAGTCATAATGGTGTACAGATCATCAGAAACCTGATTCATAACACCAGAGATGCAGGATCAGGATCAAACCCCAGTTTATGTCACAAGTACAAATCAGACCTTGCTCAAATGCTCAGTTGGTGTTTTGTGACTTAATCATGTTTTTGTGTTTCTGACAGAGTAAGACGCTGTGGATCAGAACTGACATTTAAAAGAAAAAAAGAAGAAAAGAAAATGCTTTTTTCCTGCCCCGGAGATGTCTCTGAGATCCACTCGGTGAAACGGACATGTGCGCCGCGTCAGAAGGAAGAACCGATCTTGTACGCCGGAGGTGAAGGCGGAAACGACACGTTGTAAATGCGATGTAAAAACAGACAGTCCCACGATCTCGATTTGATGTTTTCTGTCCTATTCAAGAACAAATAAAATACTTTCAAACACTTCGATACTGACAGCCATTCATCCAGAGAAGAAGAAGAAGAAGAAAAAGAACAAAGAAGACTCTAATTTCGAGTCCTTTAGTGAACTGGGAAAAAAAGGGAACATTTCCTGTAAATATGAAATTTCTTGTTGAAAATCGCTATTGCATCGCTATGCAAGCCGGTTTCCGTTTGCTCACTTCCCCGTGTTCTTCATGTGTAATATATGTGAATGGAAATTTAAAATTTTGGACGGCTGTGGTGCCATAAAGAGTTCATGGATTTATTCATCGGTCCATTGTTTCTGTTTACTTGCTGTTGTTATTATAATTATTATAAATGATTTTTTTTGCACTGCAATGTTTTGGTGAAAAGCACAAAAAGAAAAACACACACACACACACACACACATACACTTATCGCTCCCGCTGACATGAAGCACCGGGGGAGAGGAGGTTTAATGACGAGGAGTTGCTGTACTGTAACTAAAGAAAAAGAAAACAAATATATAGCCATGTACAGAGATATATTAAACTACGATTGTGTGCAGGATTTAGTGCAGGATTTCTGCAGCTGAGTCAGAATCTCACGGTTTGGGGTGTTATTTACTGGAAAGGGGTTCTCCTGAGGCTAGGATCGGGGGACAGGAAATACGTTTAAAACAAACCTTCTTTAAAATAAACTTTTAAAACATGAAACTGTTCAGAGATTTAATACACCACTGAGGCAAAACATCATGACCACCATTGTGCTTCCAAAAGAGCTCTGAGGTGTCGCGGCTTAGATTCCACAAGACTTCTGGAATTTATCTGGAACTAAGACTTATCCACAGATCCTCCGTGGGTCAGACTTGCTTGTCCAGCACATCTCACAGATGCTTAACACCTTGAGCTCCCTCTGTCATGCTCCTCAATTCATAAACAATGTGTGCAGTGTTTCAGGGCGCATTATTCTGCTGAAAGACGCCGCTGCCGTCAGGGAACACCGTTTCCAAGGAGGGGTGTGACTTGGTCTGCAGCAATGTTTAAGCAGGTTGGACAGATCAAAGTTAAATCCACATGAATGTCAGGACCCAAGAGTTCTCAGCAGAACATTGCGCAGAGCATCGCAACTGCCTCCCACTGTACATCCTGGTGCCGTCTCTCCCCCACATACACACGATCCAACCTTCTTCTATTAGTGTCTTGTTCGTACACTGGCTTGCACATTGCAGGTGATTTGGATCAGCCAACAGGCCTCGCTTGGTCTGGGCTCTCTCAAAGTCGCTTAGGTTCGTCCACCTGCCCTGGAACCAATACGTGGACTCCGAGAACCGAGTGTCAGCCCGACGTCTAACTCATCTCAAACCTTGACGTTATGAGACTCAAAATTTTTATCACTTTGTCACGTGACTTCCATCGATGCTATGTCGTGCAGTACACAGGGAACAGAATTGAGTGGCTCTTCTCATGAGTCTTCTGGTCTGAATTTTTTTGTTATTTTGTGACACATTTTAATCTGTGAGCAGTCATGATGTTTTGCCTCATGGTGTATCACGTCGGAATTGAGTCTCGTAACACTTGGCTTGCTGCTGTTCTTAGCTTGTTTGCTTGTTTGTGTATGTCTCTCTCTCTCTCTCTCTTTTTTTCACACACACACTCTCCCCTCCCTCGGGCATCAATCACTATCAGTAACATCAGCAAACATCAAGTATCAAGTGGACTCTGTTGAGATATGATGATCGTGTCATACGCTTTAATCCTATTGATGATGATTTAAGTGATTTTTGTTTGTTTTTATTTGTTTGCTTGTTTGTTTTTTTTCTCCAATATCTCCTCCAAAAGACGGATCACTCACTAAGCACTTAAAACGCAAGCGATTTAAAAGCCATATGAACAAGAATAAAGTGTATGTTTTTTTTTCGTTGTTTTTTTTTCCTCGAAAAAATCATACACATCTCCGGTTTTAGTGCTTTTGCAAAACGACGGCATGCTGAGCTTCATGAAAAGTGCGTCTCTTTAAGAGCGCAGCTGGAGAGCCACTTAGAACAATTATTTTCTGGCTTGTTTTTTTTTTTTTTTTCATGTGGAAAATGTTGAAACACTAATTTATTACGCATTATAGTCTTACACACTTTGTGGTACAAACAAATTGCAGGTTGAAAAAAATTTCCAACACTAAGTACTAATGAATTTTTTTATAACCAAATAATATTTATTTCTTAATTTTATTTTTAAAGCACTTATTATGATTTTTCTAGACGACGATGATGATGATGATGACGATTAAGACCAAGCTCCAGCTGCGTCGTCTTTGCTACGTCTTTGTCTATGCAGAGAATCGTCACTCGAATGTATATGCATGCGGATTAGCCCCGTAGGTCTGCAACAGACGAACAGACAACACGTTAGCATGTTTTAGTGGTCGCTAACGACGTATAGCTCCTACGGTATCACGATGCACTCTTGAGTCACGACTATGTGTATATTTCGAGTGAATCTGCAGTAACGGCCGATCTCTCATGCCGTGTGATCACGCGGCGTTTCAAACGTTTTTGTTTGTTCTTTTAAAGATATTTTTGTCATTTCCTTTCTCTGGATTCATTTATGTAAAATTGTACAAAATGTTTCTGAAAACTAGATTTTGTTTTTTATTTACTGTCGAGCCTTCAGGAGAGTGATCTGGTACAATGACTGTTTCGTTTCTGTTGTTTGTTGAATTTGTCTGTTTGTTTTTTAAAATACGAACGACGTCACTCGGATTTTAACACTTTCTCCGACTGACCGTTGTCACGTTTACGTTGCTTTCAGAGCGCCATTTTTTTTGTTTTTTTACTGCGCAGTTGTTTGGAAGAATGAGGTGCGGAGAGTATCTCAGGTTATTTTACATATATTTTGGTGGTGTCCTGTGTGTGTGTGTGTGTGTGTGTGCGTATGTGTGTGTGCGTATGTTTGCGTGTGTGTGTGTGTGTGTGTGTATATATGCATACGTATCCTCACACAGACGGCCATTTCAAGTTTGCTAATGAAATTTCTTCTCCTTGTGTCCAACAGGCTTCTGTATTTTTATTTAGATTTTTACTGAAATTATTATTTTTATTTTTTTTTATTCTTTTGTCAAAATTTTCCCCTCGTTCACGGTGGAATGCATTGCCTTGTTGTGTCATTTAAAAAAAAGAAAAGAAAAGAAAAAAAAACAAATTTAAAAAATGTGCCGGTTCACTTTCTGTTCATCCGAACAAAGATGTCAGTTACAGAAACATACCAAAATTAATATTGATTAATATTTCTAATGTCTAATGCATTTAGTGTCTTTTTTAATGCTAATGTATTTTTTTTCTTTAAAAAAAAATTAAAAAGAAACAGTGTTGTTGTTTTTTGTATTTATTAAAATAATAAAGGTATATTGTGAAAAATGCATAAAAAAAATTGTGGAATATGAAAAACCTTTTTGTCCTTTATTTAATCTTAATGTGAGACGAAAGCCAATGTTATTTAGTGACTTGCGTGCACCGAGTCACACCACGCTGCTTCCTCATCCGCGTAACGCAAAATAATCAAACTTGATGGAAACGTTAACGTTTTCACAGTGACTTTTATTTTGTAAAGATTTTTCAGAAGGATCAGCCATGCTCTGCTGTCCCTTTCTCAAATCTTTGTAGCTTGTTATTTAAGTGTGATGCATTTCTACTAAACAAAAAAAAATTAATAAAAAAATTCATAAATAAAAGAAATAAAAATGTGAAGAATATCCGCTGTATATAAACAAGCTCCGCTCTTTTTACCTCCTTCTGTCTTCACTTGCATGTCCTTTTTTGGGGAAAAAAAAACTACATACTAATGGAAAGAGAACACAGTTTTGGTTTTCTCACCTCCATGTCCTGTAAAATAAATCCTGAGGTTTGTTATTCCTTTTTGCACTTTTTCCCCATTTACCTGGATTACAAATAACATACTGTAGTTTGGGAAAAAAGGGGGGGGGGAAGGATTTGAATATTAGTGTAATGAAAATATGTTGTTCTAATGTGTGTGTGTTGGTCAGTCAGTGCAGCGCGGCTCAGCTCATCAGTATTCCGCGGCGTTCAGTAAGCCGGCATCAAACAGAAAGCGAAATGTGTGGAATTATTCAGACAGACTGCTGCGTCTTTGAAGAAACTCGCAGGAGAAAGTCGAAACATGACGCGCCTCAGATCTACGCTTCGACCTCAAACTTTAATCTGTGATCTGCCCTGCATTTTAATTCGTCAATAATCTCAAATCATTGATGAAAATCAAGAGATGGAGCTATGGCTTATGATTTATTAAATATATATTTTAAATCACTCTAGCGCATGCTTTACGCTGACTAATAACAGATTTTTTCATATGCATTTGTAATAAGATTGTCACAAGTTATGAATGGTTATACAAATGATATTTTGAATAACACATCATACACTGCCTCCCTGATAAAGGTCGCACCCTCTAACATTTAGTTTTATCTAGAGATCTTGTACTGTAATTTCCAAAAGTCAAGACTCTTAGGTCACCGGTTCATATACTGTACCTTGAATAATCTCACTTGATCTGATAACCTGGTGATTCAGTACATTCAGGTCATCAGCTAACTTTCTTACCCCGACACGCCCATCGCTCTGGAATAGACTCAATCTGGACTCATCAGGTCACATGACCTTTTTCCATCACTCCAAAGTCTTTGCTCTGACTTCTATAAAACTAAAGTTATTTCTGACCACTTGTTTCTGAGGTTGATGCTTCAGCTCTATCCTTTCAGGCTCAAAAGCCTTAGGCATCCTGTGGTTTTTTTAGTACAAACTTCCCTATAGGTTTTTTTTTTTTGTTTTTTTTGGGGGGGGTTGTTTTTTAAATAAAAAAACATTAAAAGGTAAAGGGAAATAATTACGTTAAAAAAAAATAATAATAATAATGCCAGAAAGAAGACATTAAATTATATAAGCGGACAGTTTTTAGACAGAAAAAAATGGAAGCTGCCGGATTTTGCCTGGAAAAAAGAAGCAGGTGATACTGATGGGAAATTTGGATCATTTCAGTGACTCGGTTCTTTAAATAAAAATTCTTTAATCTTTTTTTATCAAACAGAACAAATCTTTTTTTGAGTCATTTAGTTCAATTCGTTCTTTTGATCAGAAATAATAATTTACATACACAATTTAAAAAATAATGTTACATTTTCAATAAACAGACCCCGAACACGTCTACATACAGTACACACATTCTGGCTCTAGTTATTATGATGAACAGAATGAGCAGCTCACCTCTCATGAGTCTTCTGGTCTTTTGTTCTCTTGTCACGTGACTCTTACAGACGCTATGCAGTGCATTACACACTATTAACGTCTATGAGAGTCACGTGACAAAAGAACAAAATATTAAGGCCAGAAGACTCATGAGAAGAACCGCTCAGTTCTGTTTCATGTGTTTTGTTCTTCATAGAGTCTATGGGAGTCACACGCCAAAAGAACGAACGATTCAGACCAGAAGACTCGAGAGGTAACTACAGTACTCATTTCTGTTTCCTGTACATAACCCATGGAGGTTTTGCGATGCTTTGCGCAAACGCGCCCCAGTAGAAAATGAACAAATCACTCTCCGAGACGACTCGTTCTTCTGAGTCACGTTAAAGACTCTTTCAAAAGGAACGAATCGTTCATGAACGACCCATCACTAGCAGGTGCAGCAGTCAACGTCCTCAGAAGAACTGTGAGTGGCTCTGTTGGAGCTTACTTACCGTAAACATACTGTAGTAGCTAATTTCCTTATAAAACTGTACATATTGTACAAACCACTGTCACACCAAATACTGACTTTGTTTTTCGTTAATTACTGTTTACAGGCTTTATTGTTTATTACTTTTTTTTTTTTGAAGACATCCTTACTCTACAGCATTTATTTGCATGTACCTAAGACTTTTTCACAGTACCGTACATTGCCAAACAGCTGTATGTAATTGGTGATCTGCTAAAGTTTTCTTTCTTGTAAGATGAATAAGGAGTCTCCAGTGTCAACACTTTGTAAAGGTAAAACTGTAACTTTAGATTTTTAAGACACTGCATATTACGCGTTGTGAATTCTCAATAAAGTAATAAGTTGCATTTTCGTTTTTTTTTTGTCATACGGTTAAATGTTACGGTGTAAGATTATGACATGACAGTGTATTTTGTTTCTATATTAGATGACTGGATTGTTATAAAAAACGTTCCAGTTGCCTTTTGTCCTGAAGGAAAGAACCCGCTGTGGAGAGAGGCCTGTTGTTTGAGGCCCGTGACGTTCTGTAAGTCAACCGTACTTTTGTTTTCCTGTTTATACACAAAGGTCTGCCTGCGGTGTTTTTTTTATTTTTATTATTATTATTTATCATTGCCCCTAAGCAGAGCAGTAGTAATGTGCGTCTCAATGCAACCCCCCCACACACACACTCACACACACCTCCTACACAATGCCTGCAAGGCTAGAAAAGTAATGACCAGGACTTTTATTTCTGCCAGCAAAGCAAGTTTTCTCCTTCTCAATTTCATGCCTTTCCCCCACTCATTTTTCACCCACTTCACCTAAACATGCTTTTTTTTTTTTTTACCCTTCTGCATCTCCTGCCCTGTGGTATACTGTATAAAAATATCTATATAATAAAAAACTAAATATATACAAATGCAAAAACTATACAGACCCCCAAAGTTTTGTGCTAAAACGTGGACACACCAGTTTGTCACCTCTATTATGCTGACTGTTAGTTTCCTTCTTTTCAGATTGTAGTAGACCCGTCTTTAAGCATAAAAACTAGAAATGATAACTTCAAAGATATGTGGCATGGTGACGTAATGGTTAGCACTGCAGCCTACTGTGGTTTTCACTTTGACTTTTCTTCACGAGCAACACTTCGCCTAGGTAGAGAATGAGAGGGTTGTTTATATTCGAACAGCCCGAAGACATCTTCCAGAAGCCCCAGGACGAACAGGTTGTGACTCCGTTACTGCTTTAGGCTTTTCTTTAAACTGAACTATAATCCCGTTCATGGTAGAAAGCCAGATTCCTTGATTCCTGCCTCAGGTCTGTGTGCATGGAGTTCGCATGTTCTCCCCGTGCTTGGTGGGTTTCCCTTTGGGTAATCCGGTTTCCTCCCACAGTCCAAAGACATGCAGATTAGGTGTGTGTGTTTGTGTGTGTGCCCTGCGATGTTCAGGCGCCCGTGACCCTGGACTGGATAAGTCGTTTAGAAGATGAATGAATGTTATATCACAGAACTATGCATGTGCTTCTGGTTCTTGCATGTCTGTGTGTACACCACATAGGACGCGCGTAAGAATCGGAAATTAAGGGTACTTTTTTTTTTGGTTAAAATATCTTGCTGTTCCAATACTTTTGAACATAGCTTAACTACATTATTTCAAATAATAATAATAATAATAATACAATTTTCAATTTATCTGTATAGGTGGATGAAAATGTACCATACATGCGAATTAAGTGTGCGTGTATGTGTGTGTGTGTGGGGGGGGTTTCAGATTTTTGCCTCTCTTCTTTTCTTCTTTCCTCTCATTCCCTTTCCTTTCGCTCTATCTCCCTTTTCCACTCTGTCTCTCTGTGCAGATTGGTAGCATGTAGTGAAGCGAGAGAGGGCAGCCATAGCAATACAACACCATCTATCATATGTGTCTACACACAGTCTACAGAGAATTCTCTTTATCAGATTTTTTTTTTTTTTATAGAAAATTCATTCAGCGTCTGATCGTTTATATTTTGATTTACATAAACTCAACATTAATAAACCGTAAGTACTGTACTGCTAACAAATAAGGAATGAAACACTCACCGTGATGTTATAGGACATTAATCAATGTCTGGCTGGCGTGATGAAGTGGAGTTACTGATACCAGCGCAAGGTTCATGCAGAAAGTGAACGCAGTAGTGTTTGTTAAACGCCTGGAAATCACATCTTATTTGTTTAATTAATTGTGGTACAGGGGCAAAAGAAATACCAAAACTGTGTCACTTATAACTGGACTTTATGGATGTTATTATTTTTTTACTTATTCATATTTTTTTTTATGATGAGGGTGAGTCAAATATTATCCGCACTCTGGTTGGCTGCATCAGCGCTCTCTGCTCAAGGCTCCTGTCTTGCCCCAGTCGCTGCTGTTCAGGTGTGAACATGTTACATAGTTCATTTGTAACTGCGGTGCGAACAAAAATGGACGCCTTACTTGTGATTTACACAAAAGAAACGCAGCATGCAGTAATATTTCTTTTTTCTCGTGGTCTGAGGGAGTACCTGGTGCTGAAACAACTTACAGAAGAGCATAAACAGAAGCGTTTGGGTGTCTGCAAACAGAATTTAAACTCTAAGGAAGATGAAAGTTTCCTAAAGAGAATCATTACTGGTGACGAGACACAGATTCATCACTACGAGCCTGAGAGTAAACGGCAGAGTCTGGAACGGAAACGTCCTCAATCACCGACCGAGAAAAAGTTCAAAAGTTGACCATCAGCTGGAAAATTTATCAACGCTTACAGTTTTCAGGGGTTCTTGGGGGCCATAAGTATTGGAACAACATCAGGAAAAAGGTTCTCAACAGTGCTCATTACAGTGAGACGCTCATTGAAGAGCTGAAGCCTAAACTTCGGATTAAACACAGAGGACTGATATCTAAGGGCGTTATGAAGACACGTTACGATGCACGTTTGCACACTTCTGCCCACACTCTCGATACTCTGGGGTGTTTAAGCGTCCTCCCTATAGTCCTGATCTCACGCCATCAGAATTTCACCTGTTTGGTCCCCTGAAAGCAGAAGTACAGTACGAGGACGAAGATTCCCTTCTGATGACAAAGCGAAGATAGTGGTGCATTTGTGGCTCACAGCTCAGACTAAAACAAGTTTTAATAAGGTAATACAAAAGCCTGTTGATAGATGGACAAAGTGTTGTAAAGAGCAAAGAGATAAGGGCAAAATGTTATGTGTTAAAGTTAATTAAAATTAATTCTTCAGTGGATAATAGAGTGTAAATATTTTTTGACTCGTGAGTGAATGTGATTTTTCATTACTTTATGTTATATATTGTTCATTAATTCCAGGTTTGCAATTAGTTAATGAAAACGTGTTTGTTAATGGAACCAAGATAAAAAAAAAATACAAAAATACAAAAAATGTGTAAAAGATTTGGGTTAAGTGTGTTTTAGTCTGATACATGCCCAAAAAGAAAAAAAAAATTCAGCAGTTCTTTTATATTCTTTAATTTTTCCAGGTGGGCAGAATTTCATTTGAATAAAACCTTTATATGCTGCACGTCTTTCAGAGAATTTAAATTTCTTTTGTCATATTAGACTTATTCTTGACTTCTCTTTTGTTCGAGTCCTGTTCGATTAAACAGCTCCTTTGAGCTGCGACGGTCTTTTTCCTCTGCTGTCGAACTCCACCGCAGTCAGAGTGTCAGTCAGGAAACAAAGCCTCTATCAGGAATGTTAGATGACCTTGAGAAAGCTCTCGGTACTGAAGCCACAGATATACAGTTCCAGTTGTACACCCTGCAGGCTTTTAATAGCGTTTGGCTAATGAGCATCTCTTAATCAAGGCCTAATTGTTTGAGCGTGATTGTTAGTGACCTGGCTAATGGGAATGGCCCTGATTAACGATGTGTGCTCACACACAGTAGGAGACTGGGAGCCGCCCCGCACCCTCAACTCATCCAGTCATTAAATCATTTATTAATTAAAACATAGCAATGAGAGAACACACACACACACACACACACACAAGTGACAGGTGGCATTGCATGAGGGTATGGATTTGAGAGATTTTTAACATGAAAGAATAATAACGTCACAAAATCACACCACCAAACAAGCTTCCAAAATCATCTGTGTCTCAATAAGTTTAATGATGTAAAAACCAATCTGTACTTGGAGTGAATGGTAAAAGTTTTAAAGCTTTTCTACTGTAAGCTTTTCTTTTATACATACGCTAAGACATAAAATGCTTTTTGATGCGGATAAGGTGGGAAAAAAAAAATACCGCACAGTGCAGACATATACATTTTTGAAGGGTTTGTTTTGATATGTGCATGACTCGCACCATTTGCACGAAAACAGAACTAATGCAGAAGAATAATTCATGCAAATTTATGCAAAGTGCATAAAAATCAGGTGATGGTAATCTTTCAAACCGATGTCTTATTTGAACCCTACTTTGATTAAAAACCGTTCAGTGCTACTTTATCCTGTGCACATGATCGGGGGGCCTGGAGCCTATCCTAGGAGACCATGGACGTGCCAATCCATCACGCGCGTGCACGCACACCACAGGCTCAGCCAGGTTACAGCGCCCCTTGGAGCAGACAGGGTTAAGGGCCTTGCTCAAGGACTCCAAAGTGGCAACTTGGCCACCAAGTTGCTGGGGCTCGAACCAATCAGTAACCCACAGCCTTAACCGCTTAAGCCACCACTGCCCTGTGTACGAGTAGTACGTAGTAGTCCTAATACTAATACTAGTACTATTGATTCACTTCTACTTGTTACTCTGTATCATCATCATTATTATTATTATTATTATTATTATTATTCCTGTGTTGTATTTTTTGTTCTGCTCTTTGTGCCTCCCGCGATTCGAATCCAGTGAATCGACTGCCCAAAAGATTCTTTTCAAAGAGTCGACTCTTTTGTGAGACAGAGCCTCATGTTGTTAGCATTCAATGCTAAGCTGTTGTTTGAGGTAAGGAAGTTGGTAAGGTGTTTATTAATGTATTTAAAAGTCACTCAGTTCGTGTCACAGTAATAATAAATATGTATATTTTAATGAGGAAATCACTGAGGAACTATTGTGCTAGTTTAGCAAACGAGTTAGCATGAATTAGCTAGCTGTAGAGACATCAGATTTAGCATCTATACAGCAGGTTAGCAATAGTTATTTATTTATTTAAAGCATTACAAAGACATTTTTTTTTTTTACTTTAATTATGGAACTGTTGTATAAAAGCAATATCACACGTCTGATCAAAAATGAGTGTATAATGTGATATTTAACCATCATAAACTGACGAAGAGTCAGAAATTATCCACACTCTGTCTGTAAAAATTCATTTTTAATTTCGACATAATCTCCCTTTGCTTTTCAATACACTTTGTCCGTCTGTCAACAAGCTCTCGTATTCCCTCGTTAAAAATAGTTTTAGTCTGAGCTGCGAGCCACGAATGCACCGCTGTCTTCTCGTCTTCATCAGAAGTGAATCTTCGTCATCAAAGGGCTGCTTTCAGGCGACCAAACAGGTGAAAGTCCGATGGCGTGAGATCAGGACTGTAGAGAGGACGCTTTAACACCTCAGAACCAATGTTTTAACAGAGTGTCGACAGTGTGGACAGAAGTCATGTGAGTTCACGATGCCCTCGGATATCAGTCGTCTGTGTTTAATCCGAAGTTTAGTCTTCAGCTCTTCAATAAGCGTCTCACTGTAACGAGCGCTGTTGATTGTTGAACCTTTTCCCTATTGGTGTTCCAATACTTCTGGCCCTTAAGCATCCCAGAAAACTGTAAACATTGACGTTTGAACGTTTTCTCGGTCGGTGAATAAGAATGTTTCCGGTCCAGACTATGCCGTTTACTCTCAGACTCGTGGATGAACCCGTGTCTCGTCACCAGTAATGATTCTCCTCTTTCATGTAAATCACAAGTGGGGTTTCCATTCTTGCTCGCGCCGCAATTACAAATAAACTAATGTAACACGTTACATGGACACTAATATTCCGTTAATAATCAGAAAAAATATATGAAGCCACCTCAATCAGGAAGAGTCTGACCTAATCAGAATAAGAGAATCAGTATTGTACTTTGCTAATCTGTTCAATATCCATGTAAACGTTTAGACAAATATAAACAAATATTTTTTTTTTGCACGTGTGTCCCATGTGGGGGTAACGTGAGGTGACGTGACTAATTCCTAGGAGGGAAATCTTGCTTTAAGAGCCTTCATATTTCGCACATAGTAATGCATCCAACCAATAACAAATGAGACTAAATTCTTTCAACTGCAGGAGGTGGAATGGCGCAGGGCGCTTGGGCCCGCTCATTGCAACTATTTTATTTTATTTATTTATTTATTTAATTAATTCTAAAGGAACAATGTCAAACAAGAAATCTCCACCTTCCTCCTTCACCTCTGTCTGTCCATCTGTTTTGTAAATGACCCCGCTTTCTCAAAAGTCATCAATTCTCTGTGAGAAATGGCTCAAAGAACGGCAGTTTTCTACCGCGGAAATAAGGCACATTCATTCGCGCCTGCTCAGTAATTGACAGACAGGACGGTTCTGCGTTCTCTGAGTCATGTGAATAATGAATCGGGGTGCTAGTTTGCCGTGTGTAGAGCGAATGAGCTAGTTTCGTGGAGTTCAACTTCTTGAACAATCTCCGCCGTTTATCAGACGAGATCTCTCGTAATTTCCCAGGCTTCAGAAACACACGGTTGTAGACATTATTTTTAGTCATACTAGCGACACCGGTGTACACGCCTCCGTTTATTTATTTATTTTTAACTTTTAGATGAGGTTATTAGATGTAACCTCTGTAATGACACGTGTCACTGAAGCAGCAAATTAACAACAGGTTAACGGCAGGAAGAAACATCATCTTCCTCGAACATCATCACTAACCTTCCAGGTTTTAAAGTAAAATGTGTTTTTCAGTTTTTAACCACATTGTTGAAGTTTCAGTAATATTTTTAGCTGTTTTCTTTGCTTGATGCAGGACAATAATTGAAACATCTCTGCCACGCCCATAGGATATGTCTTCTGTCATGGTCGTTTAAGCGCATCAGGAGTAATTTGCGTGCGCAGTGACTGGATGTTACAAGCTCGATCATCTTTAACTCTTCGTCATCACAGCAGTTTTACTCGGGCCGAAGAGAAGAGACGATATTTTCTTCATATTGAACTGGAGAAAAACCAAGCTGACGTCAGAGGGGAAACAGTGTGGGAAACACAATTGCTAGGAAAAATACCACAAACCTGAAAAGACGCATCAAAGCATCCCATAATAATCACCCAATTTTACAGCCTCTTTGTGGTAATTATGTTTTACGTGATGTATTTTATTTTATTTTATAGTTAAACCGTTGCCAAACACATTAATCTAATAGGTTAGCAAATGATTGTGACCCAAAGGAGCTACAGTATCACTACAACAATCCAACTGTGTCAATTCATAATAAAAAAAAATTAAAAAAAATTTTTAAAACACTGTATTGTCCGTACTGCTCCTATTGTTTTGTAGTTAAAAATATGGACATGCAGCAGTTGTTGTGATGTTTAAAAATAAATATAATTAGCTGAAAACATAAGATGAAAAGATAATTATTTTGTGAAAAAACTAAAAAAAAAAAGGTTTTGGCTAGACTAGATTGACTGTAGCGTTAATTAATAATAATCATATTGCTTACATTTTACGTTTTCATTGACTAAAACTAGACTAAACAAAAATATATAAGATTGACTAAATATGATAAAAACTAACAGGGACATTTATTCCGGGACTAAGACTAAACTTGAAAATATCTATTAAAATGAACACTAACTGAGTGTATTTTGGAATCGATCCAAACATGGTGATGATCATATGTGAATGTTTAAAATCATTTCCTGGATGTTTGAAGAACATTTTTAGGGAATTTCAAGGCTTTGTGGTCAGCACCACGTCCTGGAGTTCGACTGGTTTCATAAATGTGCAAATTGGTGCGAAAGCCTGTGTTTCAAGCTCCCAGTTGGTGATAGAATCGTGTGTGTGAGTCAGTCATACATGCTGTGAGATATGAAGCTCGGAGAAAGAAAAAACTTATCGCTCGACATGGGAGCGTACCGGATGAGCTGCTCGTTTATCTGTTCATCTTCAGTGAATTCATCTTCAGAACTTCATGACCAGGATTACGGTATTAATGCAGGCTTTTCTGCAGTACGCGAATATCTCAGTGCTGCATCTACAGTACGTGCAAGTATATTTCACATTATTAAACAAACAAATACCTATTTATATTAATTCATCTACTCTGAGTAATTAACCTGAATTGTTTGCAATTTGGCTGAAAGTGACGGGGGGGGAGATACAGTGAAGGGGAGAGAGAGAACAGTGATAGAGAGACTGATAAAAGAGAGAGAGATTGAGATACTGTATGGAGAGAGAAATTAAAATAAAATAAAGAAATATAGAGGAAAACAGATAGAGAGAGATGGGAAAACATTAGTAAGTAAAAGAGACAGACAGAAAAAGGTTGAGAGATGCAGAGAGAGAACGAATCCAAAGAAAGAGAGAGAGATCAGATGGAGACTGAAATGATTGGCAGGGTATCTATTTTTTTTT
>JAOVVA010000052.1:24401713-24418119 GCA_028565275.1 Leiocassis micropogon | reverse complement strand
GATCCGGAGTTAAAAACGTCGAATTGTGAGTACATTGTATACCAATAGAAACAAGAGTGTCTCTATCATACCTAATGCACTCAGTGGTGATGAATTAGCCAGTTTAAAGTTACTGAAAGATAACTTAAAAGACGAAAACAAAGTAAAATAGGTCGGAGCAGTCGTGGCGGCAGCCGACCTCACCGGCGCCATCTTGGAATCCGTTGACCACATGTGCGAAAAACATATTTCATTCTGTTTGTAAGCGTGTGTTTGTAACCGTGTGTGTACAGCGCGCGTGTACTGTTTATTATAACCCACGTGTGTGTGCACGTGTAAAGCAAAAGAAAGTCTCATTAGAGAGGTTAAAGATCCATTTTCTCTCTCCCTCTCTGTTTCAGCCTGTCGTTGTGTGTGTGCGCGCGCACTTTGACACTGTGCCCCTTCACACACATACTCTCGCCTTTACACTGTACTGCAAAAGATTCAGTAAATTCTGTCCAGACAGTTTTTTTTTGGGGTTTTTTGTGATGCCGTGACAATTTTTCTGAGACTAGTTTCTGGTCCTCTGATGTGTGAAACGTAAAGATATCATTGAAGGAGCGAGTTCTGACTTGACGGAATCGGTCAAGTATTCGGTCATTATTATCAGACAATACTAGCAAAGCAGAGCTTCTGAAGCTTATTGAACCCATGGCTCAATTATTTTTTTTTTTGACTCCTAAAAATTTGATTTGCATCCTAAATATTTTGGGTTTAAAGCTTTATGTTTGTCCAGAGCCCTGGAGACACCGAAAAAGATCGAGATGCAAAAGATGAAAGAATGAGAGAATAAAAAACAAGACAGAAATAAAGACAAGGAAGCAAAGAAAAGGACCTCGCAGAGAGAAAGAGTGAAAGAGAGATGCCAAAGAGACAGACAAAGCCTGACAAAGAGAGTGAGAGAAAGGAAGAAAGATGATGTTAATGAACCTCAGTTTAATTACTAGCTGGTAAATTCCAGCTGTAAGGAAAACGACTGGAGTGATGCAGGTTCACGCTGAATGGTGAGTTCATTTTGGGTGACGAAAGCAACAAAAGCTGGTTTTGTACTTAAAAAGGGGTGCCAATAATATTACTCATACATATCTTTGTTATTCTGCACCTGTCTAAGGTACTGTATAATTTCTCTCAGTTACGTCTCATCTGCGTTAAATGATATCACACATTTGAGATTTTCCTGTTTGACCGCAAGCATCTATAAGCACGCGTGATCATAAAAAAACCACAGTTTGGAGCCGTGCGTCGTTCTAATCGCGAGTCACATCTCGCTACGATCTAATTTGTGTTACACTCACCAATTACTTTCACGCTCGGCTCGCTCCTGTCGCGAGCTGAAAGAACAGATTAGCAGCTACACGTCTGCACGCTGGAGCCTCTAATTAAAAACACAAACCGGGGAAAAATGAACATCTGGTGACACGTGAGGGTCGAACCAAAACATTAAATTAAAAAAAAACAAACGGAATGATATTCAGCATCATCTTTTAATCATCCAGCACGCCAATCTGATGTTTTTTTTTTTTTAATGTTATGTAATAATAGAGACACCTCTTTTTAGTTGTGTAAGTGATTTGTAAAGAAGCTAGCTAGAGGTCTTATGATCTGGGGTTGCTTCAGTTGCTCAGGTCTAGAATGAAGAAAATGAAGTCAGCTGACCACCTGAATGTACTGAATGACCAGAGTATCACATCTATGGAGAGTTTCTTCCTCCCTGAAGTATTCCAGGACTCTGGTTCTGGGAACACCACATTGCACACTGTATTTAAAGGTACTATAAAGGTGGTCAAACACAATATTAGTGTGCTATATTTTTATAGATTCATGTATGAATCAGGATTCTTTTGTGTGGCCATTAATATAACACTACACTGACTCCAAGTGATTTGTGAAAAAAAAATTTTTTTACATTTATGTTAGAGATGAACCACTCATTACGGACACTTACACAAGTATTAAAACACTGTTAACGCTAATTCGTCTTGAAAATCGTGTGTATTAGAAGTCATGTGAGTCTAAATGAGTTTTAAGACTTTGTAGGCGTTTAAGGTGGCGAATAACATGCCTGTTTTTTTATAATCCTACAGGTGGCGCTCTGAGCAATTCCCACATTGGCATTCCATGTGGTAGGAGAGAATTATTTGCTACGTTTGTTTAAAGATAATAAGTATGCCAGATGACAGAGATACGTGCTGCTCAGTAAAAATGTAGCTTTTTCTTTAATTCATGTGACCTAGAATATTCCTTGTTCATGTCTATGGAAATTTGTAACTCGAATGTTTGTAAGATGGGGACTTGCTGTAATTCGCATGCTCAGTGGTCAGGTAATAAATGTATTATTTGTCCGTCCATGCTCCACATGAAACATCACCTACTCTACTTAAACTCTGATATTGCCTAAAGATGGACAGTCCATGCTAAATAGTAATCCAAATCCAGTGGACAGGGCCAAAACAAAAGAAACGCAGTGTGTGTGGACACACACACATTCACACACGGACACTGGCTCCTCCTTTGCTTGGTTGACTCGCTCTCTGTATCATCCTAATGAAGATGGATTCGTTTAATCTGCTTCCTGACAGAGGCCTAGCCATCCCTTCAGTTGTGTCATCCTCTCTTCCTCTAGCACTTCTCCATCCTATGCGCTTTCACAGATCTCCCTCGCTCTCTCTCTCTCTCTCGGTCCGACGAGGGCCGCGGCACGACCGAGCACACGGCTCAAGCCCGAGTGAAAAGGGCAAGGAATTTGTCACCTCCGTCAACAAGGGGCCCCGGCAGAGAAAACGATATCATTAATCTCCTGACATCTCGATATTGTATTAACCTTTCTAGTGGAAATCCTGGTGGCTCATTAGTCTGGTAAAAGGAGACGGGAGCGTAGTAATCAATAGAACAAGCTTTCAACTGGACCGTGAGTTATACCGCGGCGTTCACATGTGCTCACCCTGCAGCCGATATGATAAGAGAGCGCTTTAACTAATTATGGCGGCACGACGAGGACGGAGAGCTATTCGTTTCAACGCTGCGTCCGATGAGTGACGAGAGCCAATTGAGCCAAGATCTACGGGTTTAAATAATGAATCTTGAGTTGTGATTGCCAGGTTGATACAAAGGGTGTATCGAGGCAAGAGTCTTGTATGAAACCATGAGATCCGCCATAGTTGTTACACCCTTACCGCCTACGTGCCCAAAGTTAGATCCGAATTCCTTACACGCAACAAGTGCGTGCACTGACGGAGGCTTTACCAGAGCGAAAAAATGTACAAATTGCATGTTTGCATTGCATTCGTTTAGCAAGTTTAGTTCTGTGGGTGTGTTTTCCTTTGGCGTCTCCTGATTTAAGGCTTAAGGAAATTGCAGCAAGCCTCGCATGTCAGTGCTACATGTCTTTTAAATAAAAGCTTTGCGGTTTGAAAGCTTGTTTCGTGCGTGCACCTCAAAGAGACTAAAGCGAAATGAGCGTGGGAGGCTAAAGAGGGTGTGAGGGAAGGAAAAGAGAAATCCTCCAGCCTGTTAAAGGCCTTTGCCATCCGCTCACCCGTATCCTCACCTCTCATCCATCATCACGCTTCGTTTCCATGCAGCTCTTTTCAGCAGATCATTTGAATGAAAACATGCCAATTTAGTCCTATTATGTGCTCACGGTCAGCTTCAAAATGTTTACACTTGGTCCATCATTTGCCGAGCTTTAGTTCAGTAATTGCAGAGGTCTTTCAGAGCGGGATCGTAACAAAAACAGCGCCGCTAAAGCCTTGATTGTGTGTTTACACCGAGAGAACCCTTTTAGCGGTAGGCTGAAAAGGTGGCCGTGAACTCGCTCGACGACGTTTATCGTTCTTTCTACATCGTTCAGTTAATGCTTCTTTAATGTGATTATTGCAGGGAGGATTTATGTTCTAAAAGGATTGTACACAAACAAAATGTTCAAGTTCGGCGCCAACGAAAGGCAACTGCAAAATGATATATATGTTCTACAGTGTGGCTAACTTTTGTACTATCATTAGGAAGCCGGGTGACAGAAATTATTTTTGAACTCAAACCACACAGCCTTAAATTATTGCATGATGCGTTCTTTAAAGAGCTTTTTGATTTGCCTCTTAAAGGGAACTCGCAGTAAAAAAAAGGATACAATGGAACCTCGTCTCATAAACAAAATTCGTTCCTAAGTTTTGTTTGTAACCTTATTTGGTCGTACACCGATTCAGTTTTTTTTACAGGAATACATGGACATGAAATTAATCCGTTCTCTGTCACTATGTAACTATATTTAACTTTTGATTTACTTTGTTTATATCAAAAAAACTGTAAAAAGCCTTAATTATACAAAAATAATACAGCACTAAATATAAATCTAAACTGTACCGGAGAGAGCAAACACTTCATTTTTATATGTACATGTATTGTTCACGCACCCTTTTTAGGGAGACTCGTTGATGTAAAGGAATGGAGGAGACGGAGACGGGTGGTGAGGTTAGTGTTTGAAAGGAGAGTCCCTTTCCATAATAACACTGATTAATTCTCCTTTAGGGGTTTTCTGTGTTTTCTTTCTTGGCCTCTGGTTCAGAGACATGTATACAGTGGAACCTTGGATTGTGAGTAACTTGGTCTGCAAGCATTTTGCAAGACGAGCAAAATTTTTTAAATACATTTTAACTTGATAAACGAGTGAGGTCTTGAAATGCGAGTAGTACACATGCGCTTTGTCTGCCGAGCATTACATGATCCCAACTGAAGCCAATGGTTTTTCTTTCTCACGCACTGCTCAGTCTCAGTGCATGTGCATCACTCATATAGTCAACAACCATGCACGCATTTACTGCAACAACGGCCCCCGTGAACAAAAAGGTTAAAAAGACTGTAGGGCGATTAATCTGTTTAATGACAATGCAATGTCACATTTCTGCGAAATCCTTAAAAGGAGGCAAAAACATCATTGGAGGTTCCTTGTTTAAGAAGTTTGTCGACAGAGCAGTGATTCTATTAGTGTGTGGGTGTGTGGGTGTTTGTGTTTTGTTACAATTTTAGTTTCTTGAACTTTTAAAATAATAAAAGAAGTTGCCAAAGCTCAAAAGTTTAACATTTTAGCTTTATTCAAAGCTCCACAACTGAATTGTACATGAGTAATTAAATATAGCATTCCTTATATCATTAGTGTTCTTAGTTAAGGAACATTATTTATTTCTAAACATTTATTTATTTTCTAAATAAATTTCTAAACAAATTGGAAAATAATTCAGTCTTACCACACGGGATGCCAATGTGGGAATAGAGTAGGATTTTAAACAAATGGTCAGGTTTTACTGCCTAAAATACCCTGAAAGTCTTCAGCACGAGACTAAATACGCTGTGTTTTGAGACAGATGTAAGCGTTGTAATGAATGGGTTTGAGGCTCATCAATTGGAGGCTTTTTAACAGGCACATGTTTTAAAATACATAAAGATGCATTTCTGTTCCACCTTTTCGAAGCTCGGGTGCTCGCCACAGAATCGCTTACGTCGAATGATCGGTTATGGCCGATCAAGCTGAAAACCAGGCAGTTCCGGTCACTAACTGATCGACTGGTGCATCTCTATTATAAAAGTAAAAACTGAAGAGAAAAATAAAAACATTGATTTGGGGGTCAATGTGTTAATCGGCACACAAAAGAATCATGATTCATAACTGAATTAATTTTTTTCCCCCCGTCTTGAACATATAGACATGAAATGCCAGCTCACGCGATCTGTCTAGGTGAAACATTATCCTTTTAGTAAAGTGTTATTTTCCCTAAAGATAGAGCAGACGTCAGCATTTGCTGTTTTTTTTATTATTTTTTTATTATTATTCCTAACTCACAAGCCAAGACATGATCAACTTACTGTCAATCTGTGCTGAGCCGGCTCATTATAGCGCCCCACTTCTGGCACAGGTCTCCCTTCATAAATCTGACTAAGCATCACCCTGATGACTAGGACTTGTGGAGAGATGGGACTTTCTAATATAACTGATGAAAAATAATTAGACAGATGAAAAATTGTCTGTAACTTTCAAGTGAGGACGGGTTACGTCAACCGGGACGGTGAGCAGGGACGGCAGTTGCAATACTCATCGGCTAATGAGGCCACGAACAGCACTAAAGCAAGACGGACCAGAGTGGCTCCTGTAATAGCTCTAATGACTTCAGACTTATTAAAATAATTGCAGCGTGGTCCAGGTTTTTAAAAAAAAGTTTTAAGTACTCGGGAATCACTTTGATAAATTAACAAGATTAGGATGTAGTCATTTGAACCGATGGTTCATTTTCTATAAATGTTATATTTCTTAAGTGTTTTTATGGTTTTCTTAGTACTATATTTACAGTGCCTGATGCTCCTTATTTGGTCTTCAGGACCACTCGACTTTATTCATTCATGCAATAATCGTGTTCCACTTTTACACCATCCTGCTGTGAACAGGATACTTCTCATCCCGAACATGCTTGGGACTAGTGTGGTCAATGCCTCGACAGGGCAGGGCAGCAGGTAGATTACAGATAACGGTTTTATTACAGGGTGTCCTGACTTTCAGTATCAGACAGGATTTATTTTTAATTTTTCATTGCATCTCTAGTCAGAATGCAAACAAACATATAGACTACTTTTAGCTGCAGCCCCTGTTAGAGTGAAAAAGGAAATACAGCGTGTTAAGATTTGTGAACAAGGAAGTCCAGGTGAGCAGTAGTTGGCAAGATGGACAGTCCTAGCTTTTAGCGTCTCCTTTGGGAGAGAATGAACAGCATGCAGCTGGTTCCTTCAATTGCCTCAAGGACAAACTACAAGTCTTATTAAAACCACACTGGTGAAGAGAAAGAACAAGAAAATTGACTACCATATCTAATTAAGTGGAGATTTAGTTTCCTGGAACATCTTGAGCTGTACATCAGATGTTCCAGGTCCATAAAGAAGAAAGTAATCATGTGTACAGTGCGATCAGTAATATTTTTCTCTACCACTCAACACAATCACATTATTTCCCTGCACTCATTTCTGATGCAACCTCCCCCGGTGTTACAGAAGGATTAAAGTACTTTGCCATCACTTGGCCTGATTTCGGCACACCGGCTCTAACTGCGCATCACTGCTTCAGCAGGTAGCGTCAGGTAAATGCTAATAGACATATTATTATGAACGCGTTCCGATTTCCATCTCCGAGACATCACAGGGACAGTCTGAGAGGGCGATGCTGAGATTTAATCACCTGCTAGTTGTGGAGAAGCTCGTACCCAGCTTGGCTCGTTTAAATGATGGATGGAGGCAGAGGGGGATAGTCTGCTCCTGCTCCAAATTTGTACTCGTTCAGAAGGGTGCTTATTAGGAGAACACCTGGGGCAAAACAGGCTTGTTTCAGTCCAATCCGTGATGGCGGCATCGCCTGAGGGGATGTTCGGGAAAACGGGGTGTCCAACTGACATTTCAGTGGTCCTGACAAGTTCGAAATGTGGAAATTTGAGGGTCATTAGTTTTTACCTATTAGGGCTCATTTAATCTAGCGTAGTGAATCGTCTAGTCTTACTTTACCTTCACAGTAGGCTTTCACATGGTATGGTAATTCTAAAGGCAACCATGAAATGATCCCCCGATGCTGAGATATTTGGCTAAATGCGCCCATGATACCACATGATTTCAATTTCGAAAAACAAATTCGAAAAAACGATTTGATATCTGATAATACCACTCAATGTTTTAATTTAATTTAGGCAGAAACTTCTCTTATAACTTCAATTCAGTTCAGATTTATTGATATACAGTATTACTTTAACAATGATCATTGTGGCAAAGGAGCTTTACAAAATCATAAAAGGAAATAAATTGTATAAATTATATATCATGTTTAAATTATAATTAACAGACTGTCCTTGACAAGGGGGTCCTTCAACCCCCAAGTGACATTCATTCTTAGTACTTAGTACAACATCCTTGTCCAGTTATAACAGCTTTTAAACGTGAACCATAGCTTCACACAAGTGTCTTGCAGCGATCTACGGGTATCTTAGCCCATTCTTCATGGGCAAAAGCCTCCAGTTCAGTCACATTCTTAGGCTCTTTAAGTCCCACCCCCATTTCAGCGGGGGTTGAATAATTTTGAACACAACTGTATATACTGTATATACTGTATATGTATAGCTGTATATGTATAGCTACTATTGTTTCTTATCATAACAAAGATTTTCAGGAAGACTTTTTCCATGCTAGTAATGTTAAAAACATGTACAGTATGATGTAGTGACTTAGATTAAATTTAAGGTTTTCATTTATTTTTTATTAACTGAATCAATGCGCATCAATTCAAAACCAATTAACTTTTTTTCTTAATATTTTTTATATTTTTTTATCACATTAAAGTATGTGTAAACATTAAATGGTCTAAAATTGCAGAATTCAATTCAGTTTGATTTGTAAAGCGTTTTAACAATTGTCAATGAAGCAGCTTTACACAATCAAACTATGTGATCAGAACTACACTATGTGCTAATGTATCACATATTTTGCTGTAAACACAAACCACTTCCAGCTCTTAAAAACTGTATTTTCAAAATACTTTAATTTTGCAAGAGTATTACTACTACTATTTCTTCTTCCTCTTCTTCTTTGCTTTTGAGTTTATGGACGTCATGTGCAGTACCACCACATGCTTAAATAAAGTGGAAGGTCAGGCAGGCAGGTTAAAAAAAGTTATTGCTTTGTATGAGACATTTAAAGAGTCATGATGTTCAGCCGTTCAATGTTAATACATTCATTTGTGTTTTAAAACTTGCAGTAAGTATAGTCGTTTGAGACAAATAATGCTTAAGACAAACATTAATGCTATTAAATCAAATCAAATAAAAAATCTGTCAATTATTATATGATTAAGCTCTAGTCTGAGATCTGAATGGTTCTTAAAAAAATAAAAATAAAAAAAAAACACTGTGGGGGAAGAAAAAAAATCATTAAAAACCGCAATGCCCAAAAATTCAAATCAAATGAGTCAATCTAATTAATTAATTAGATAGTTAGTCCATTGGTTATTTATTTATTTAATTAGTTGCAATTTAATTGAATAAAAAGTAAAGAATAAAAAATCTGAATGGCAAACAAACAAACAAATAAATACAAATTTCAATGCCAAAAAATGATACGCAGCTCTAGTACAATAAGCCTGATTGGCTGCCAGCTGAGAGGTTCTGAAAAATGGAATGAGAAAAAATATATATTTTAAAATATGTTTTTAAAAGTATTTAAAAACTAAGCTAGAGTCAGATCAAAATAATTAATGTTTTAAAAAAAATAAAAAATAAAAAAAGTAAAGAATTGAAAGTCAGCATGCCAAATGTCTTGTTATAAATAATATATAAAAAAAATTAAAAACATGAATTAAATTGAATCGAAAATTACCATGCTTAAAACTCGACTCGTCAGCCTTTCTGTGAGCCGCAGCTCGAGTACAATGAGCCTGATTTTTGATACAAGCTGCCAGCTGAGATCTAAAAGCCTCCATAAAACAGCTAAGACAATCCATGATTCATCCGTAATCAATGTGTTATTTACCCATATTTAATTACTATTGATGCTGCGTTTTCACCTCATCAGCAGCCTTATTTCAAGGCGCAAACAGACTCCACATTAACATACGGCAATGCTCGTGTCATTGTTTAGGTACTGTAATGGCTTTTCATCACACACGTGATATAAACGTCAATAAGCTGAATGTAATCTGCCTGACTGCCATCACTCGTGTGCTGTGCCGTGATGAATAGCTTTATCATGTTGCCTGACCTTGAGGCGTACTCGCCGGTACCATCGAGCAGTTCTGAAACACAACACATTTAACATCAGTGCGCTGTCAATCACTTCTTATTCTTCAACTGTACAACGTCCCTCAGCTATTCGAAGCAATCACCGCTAGGAAGGGTCGAAGAAGGTTGCAGTGCCGTGATCATCAGGATTCCGGGTTTGATTTGTTTTTCCTGCAGTAACTTCTTGTTCTCAAGCACAGGGTGAGTCGGAAAGTTTTTACCCCCTTTCTTAATGGTGATGGCACCAGAACGAGACTTGTAGCCGTAACCTCATTAGAGCAAGTAAGAGAAATTGTCAGAATGGTGTAAATATTAAGCGTGAAACATTCCAAATAATAATTGGATGTTTGACATTTTTTCCTCCTCCAGACTTTCACTCACTCCCTCGCTGCGTCCCCTACAGTATGTCTGAATTATTTCTATTACTGTTGGAAACACATTTTCTGTCCGGGAATCTTAATTAGCAGCATGCACAAACATTATCGTAACTTTCCTTTAACAGAAAAATTTAGTATGATGTGTATAATAGAACCTTGACTATTAACTTTTGCAAATTCTTCAAAACTGCACAGGCTCGTCCCCCCTCCAAGACACGTGATGCCAGCCCACGGCATCGTTTCACACTGCGGCTCACGTGCCACGAGTTTTCGTGCCATGTTTTCAGCGTGTAATCCCTGAACAGTTATCAGTTATATCAGAGACTGATTGGCTGGTCACTGGTCATGCCGATAGATCAGTACACATCTCACAACAGGTAAGTATTGCCTTTGTTTCTGAGAAGAGATTTCCTGTTTCCGACTGAGTAAAACTTTAGACTTGTTTTACATAAGGAACAGCCCAGTGATGTGGTGATGTGAAGAGCTACAGTAGCATTACTTGATTGTTGTTTTCCAATAACAGCACCTCTGACTATTTCATACCTTTAAGAAATATCACACCAGACGGAGTGCTATACTGCTGGATATAGCATGGCTGTGATGCAGTCGTAGGCACAAGTGCACAGCCCAAGTGTAGTTAACTACTCAATTAGTGCAGTTTTAAATTATTACCAGTAATATCTCAAAGTATCTGACAGGTGAGGAGAATAAACCATGGATTCCAGTAAATCTCATAAGTTCCTCTTTAGATGTCCACTGATTCTGCTTGAGTAAATCAGCTCCATTAACTTCCGGGTTCCTGGATCGAATCTTAGTGTTAAGTGGAAAAGCTAGTGTGCAGTGTATGGGGTACAATGCCTTGTTCTTAACACCATGTAGTGTCCTTGCTCGGGGGTTAGAGAGGGATCTGGAGTTCAACCTTTTTTTAGGAGCTAGTTAGCTTTGTAGTCGTACAGTAAATAAAAGAACACGGACCATTCAGAGTACCTTTATGGCATCTAAGTGTTTTTTAAGAGAACATTATCAGATGTTGACGTTATTATTTGGCAAACAGTAATCATAATAAACATCCAGTAGTGCTACCGTCACTTATCAGCACTCATGGAAAGCCTCTCGTCCTATCAGATTGCTTGGTCGGAACTAACTGTTGTCTAATTATAGTTATGTTTAATGTCTAGAAAAACATTAGTTCCTGTTCTTATTCGTTATAGAAGCTTTAAACAGTTGTTCTCTAACCAGCCACACTTTTGTCTTCTTCTATGAAGTTAATTAAAAAAAAAAAAATTAAAAAAGACAGCTGGTCATGATTTCAAGCAGTGTAGACACCTCTGTCCTGACAAACACTGGTACTGGAGACTCCTTCTATAAATGTTAAATAAAGCTGTACTATTGAAAATTCTATCATTAAGAATGAGATCTAAGTCCAAATAAATAACCACAAAACACAAATCATTTCAATTATCTTTGTTTATTTTTTTTTCCTTTCTCTCAGATGCTTTAAGAAAAAAAAAAAAAAAAGATTTGCAGATGCCCTCTGAGTAAACACGTAGCATCCTCTCTCCTCTTCCGCAGTGACTGCGCAACGCCACGGCCCTGAGCTAGTCAGTCCTTCCAGATTCCCGTTTCCGCAGTTCAAGTGTCGGTAAGTGCATAATGTAGTAAAGGAAGGCGTGTTGATGGAACGATTAAGAAGAATGAAACATTTCAGAGAATCTGGCAGCGCGAGAGAGAGAAAGAGAGAGGTGCAGGTCGTGTTTCTGTTCGTTCATCTCCAGAATTTGTAAACAGCTTTTCCTCTCGCTTTAACTACGTCAGGGTTAACGAGGCCTTTTGTCGTACAGTACCTGTTCTTTTCATGTCGGACGAAAAAGGTTAATCGAGAACATGGATCAAAAATAAAGTTTTAGTGATTGTGCTTTTAAAACCAAAGGCAAACAAATAACAACAAACATTGACAAACAACAAAATAACAGTGCATTACATCAATGATCGAAAAATAAAAAGAAAGAAAAGAAAAAAGAAACGGCACATGTTCAATGTGGCACTTTGCTTGGAACTGTTTAAAAGACATGACAATTTTACAACAGCTTGGGTGTGAGGTGATACAAACAAACAATTACTGAATAATATTAAACCTTTCAACTGATCCCAATAAGCTGAGGAAGACAAACTTTTTAACGTACCACGCATATTATAAAAGACATGGATGCATGTTTATTTACAGGTAAGTCCATCCCTTTCTGCTTGAAGCTAATATTAAGTATTAACAGTAATGCCTGGCACCGAGGACCCGCTGAGCAGAGTCACACTCGGCGCGATGGAGTACACACACACACACACATCACATTAAACCAAAAATAGTTTTCACCCCCTCAGGTTTTCTTTGTGTGTGCGAAACGACCTTTAAACACAATAAGAGTTAAACAGTTGGTCAGTTTTTTAAGATCGGAAGTTATAAAAGCAAAGGTGTTGTGTTGTTGAGATGGTTAAAAATCAAAGACGGTTGCCAAAACAGGAACAAGACGTCGGTTCCAACTTCAGCTCTCGGCCATCTGACGAAAGAAATAATCAACAGTTAGCTCATTGTATGCTTAGCTTTATTTATCTCACATATAATGATCAAAAATATCTCATTATATGTACGGTAAAATGCGTCATATTTGTTAGAGATGGGGGATGCATTGGTTTCTTACTAAAGGGCATAGTTAAAGCAACTGATTTTTGTTAAATGTGCATTATAAATATTAAGTATCACTTAGCTTCTATTCCACTTTATCTTGTATTCAGGGTCACGGGGGTCCTGGAGACTATCCCAGGGGCTTAGGGCACGAGGCGGGGTACACCACTGGACGGGGTGCCAATCCATTGCAGGGCACAAACACATACACACACTACGGGCAATTTGGGAACGCCAATTAACCTAACCTGCATATCTTTGGACTGTGGGAGGAAACCGGAGTATCCGGAGGAAACCCACCAAGCACGGGGAGAACATGCAAACTCCATGCACACAGAGATGGGAATCGAGCCTGGCCTGGAATCGAAGGTGGAGGTGCAAGGCGACAGTGCTAACCACTACACCACCGTGCCGCCTTTATCAAGTATCAAAAGATTGCAAAAACCAAACGCTGTTTAACAAACCACTCCACTATAAACCCTGTTCAGACCCGTACTCTGTAGCCATACCTCCAGTTGCTCTTCTCCTGGCTGGAAGGCTCCTACGGTGTTTAGGCTAATTTCTGCAGGATTCCTGCGGCTCCCAGAGACTCCTTCACCTCTCCTCTGGCCTCCAGAACCTCGCGATGACATGGAGCTGGAGGAGCTCGGCTCCCGCTCACCCCGGGGACTGTGAACGGCTGGGAACGAGGGTCGACTATAGGGCACGATGTCCTCTGAAACACAGCAGTCACAACCAACACACAGGGTGATATTAGCAATGGAGATGTATAAGAGCAAGCTAACTCAAATAGTCATAGGGTCTAGTTTCTGTTCTGTTTTATTGCTAAAGAAATGAAGAATTTATAGCTTTATAGTTTTTTCCACAAACGTTATGAAACGTCAAAGAACTACATCGTTGTCTTACATCACTCGAGCCTGCTGTTTACATTTTTCTGTCTGTTCTCATTCTATTTCATCTACAGGGCGGCCCAAACGTCTGGATGAAGCAAGTACATGAAATCTAATTCTCTTTATTTCAGACCCAAGATGGCTTCAAATCTAACCCAACAGATGTTCAAATATAACACGTTCTTATAAACACAACACAGGATTTTTCACATAAATAAGCTGCAGCTGGACTTTCATGTTTGCTCATGGATCTGGACTTTTGAGACATTCTGGACTTATTCCATAGACGAAGATAGTTTGAAAGCGTAGTTAGTACCTGGGTCCTGGCGTCCCGTGCTTGGCTCTGGCTTGCTGGATTTCCCTGCTCTCTGAGCTCTTTGTCTTTCTTGAGCCTCTCGACGCTCTGAAGAACTGGTTCTTGTCTCCGTAGCATCTCTGTGCTTCTTGTCTCTTTTTTCCCTACTCTCAGCTGAGCTGGACCTCCGCCCTGTCTCTGCCACTGCCTTGGCCGGGTGAGTCGGAGACTTGAGCATGGCTGGAGGTGGGATGGGTGGTGGAGGAAGGTCTGCATAAGAGGGAGGAACATGATTAAGCAAGTGTATGCAGTATTTATTTGAACATTTCATGTGCTACCTTTTTTTTTTCCCAACTCTTGGCACATTTCTGAAAGAGGTTTTGCCCTTCACGGCCAGAGTGACAGCGCGCTAATTTGACACCGGCACTCATTTGTCTAGCACCTGCTAGGTGTGAGAGAAGCCGAGCTGTGCCTCCTGACGCCAGCTGCGGGCTGAAAGTCCTTTCTCCAGTCCTTGCCATGTGAGGCCTGGCAAACCATAAAGACCTGCTGGCAAGGCCTGGTCATTAGTGTTTGAAGCAGCGAGTAATTCTGCCCGATTGCCAAATTTCTACTCTCTGCAGTATGTAAAAAGCAAGGATTTTCCCCGAGTGCCCTCAGAGTGTAATAAAAACAAGCTTTTTTGTTTATTCATGACCCTGAGGGTATCGCTTAAATCCTAGAGCAGAAGACAGACTACAGTCCTGTCGGTAACGAACGAGCAACGCAGATGCAACATCGGAATTTTGATCTTGCCTTGAACGTGAACATGAACAACTTCTGTTTCACAAGTCCTCCTTTACACACATCTAGTAGTATAGTGTAGTGTAGTATAGTATAGTATAGTATAGCGAAGTATACCATGGAAATGAGACACTTAGATCTCAGCTCTAGAGAGTGATCGGACAAAACCAAGTACGTGTTTCTGATTGTCTTGGGATTCCCTGGACACACTGTGAATTTGGTGAAAATCTAAGAATGTAGCTTTTTTGGCTCAGAAATACACAAAGGCTAACCCCTTACTATTTTTAGGTAAAATTTTGCACGCTTTCAGATCCTCTCCTTATTCACCCCGTATGTAAAGCTGGTTGAGACAAACGCAGAAGCGCACATAGTTCGGTCCTGTCACACTCCAACGCTGAGATGCGGTACAGTAAACTATGGTGTAGTACAGGGTGAAAATGTGATGCTTAGATCATCTCTAAAGCAGAATAAGTCAAACTACACACACTACTGGGTTTGTCTCGACTTTCCTAACACATGAGCGGCCTGGGGCGTTGATATAAATTTGTTTAATAACTGGAAGACGTGGTATGAAAAGTGTGTACATGAGAAACTAGAAAAAAAATATTTAGTAAAAAGTCTGCTCATACAATCAAGACAAACACGGTATATGAAAATATGAGTGAACTGGATGAAAGGAAAATACAGCATTGTGTTTGTCTTGACTTTATGAACACATGCTGTGAATTTGGTGAAAATCAAAGCATGCAAAATATTAGACCTCAAAAACACAAAGGCCCCCTTACCATTTTTTGGGTGAAAAATCTTCACCGAATTCATCCTGCGTGTTAACGCGGTCAAGAGTAACACAGAGGCCTAACTATAAGAGAGAGAACTTGATAACCCTGTCACTGTAGCATCGTTTTAAGACAGGCTAGGGGAAGATGTGATATGGAGATAATTGGTTGTAAAGTAATAAATTAATTTTTGATGTATGACACGAATACACAACAGGTTTATTGGGACTGTGTCACTGTACTGTATTCTGTAGTACACTGTAGTAAAGTCTAGCTGCTCAGATCTCTGCTCAGAGACGAAAGTAAATGTGAGACTCCTGCGTTTGTCTCGCCCTTCCTAATGCATGGTGTGAATTTAGCGAAAAATCAGTGAATGTTTATTTTGTTGCCCAATAAAAAAGAAAGTTGGAGAACATTAAGTCCGTCCCCCACTAAGAAAAACCCAACAAAGGCAGTAAAGATTTTCTCTGAATGTTTTTGTCGTTTAATAAACACAGCAAGTCTTGTAAACTATGTTTATTCATGACCCCGAGGACGTTGTTTAAATCCTCCAGCAGGCTCCTGTCGATAGTCGAGCAGGAAAGCGGATGCCACACTGGCAGTTTTTTTTTTTTGTTTTTTTTTCCCCTCATGTGCGTCCAGGCAGGCTCTCGATCGATGTTAGTCTAGGAGACAGAGTGCAACGTGCAGGAGGTGACGAGAGACTGCATGGGTTTATGGGTGTGTGTGCGTGTGTGTGTGTGTGTGTGTGTGTGTGTGTGTGTGTGGGTGGGTTGGGGGGGGGGGGTTTGTTTGT
>JAOVVA010000052.1:24354168-24360937 GCA_028565275.1 Leiocassis micropogon | reverse complement strand
AAGGGGGGGGGTTTTAGGGGGAGCGCTACGTACTTATTACCAAACTGCAATAAATCATTCTGAAATAAAGTTTTTCGAAAAAAAAGCAGATCTGTCTCTGTATTATCTGGCAAATGCGGCTTATTAATAATGCAGGAAAGAAAGCAGGTGGGAAACTCCTGCAAGCGTCATTAGGAAGTCTGGATGTAAATACATCTCGCTAAAGGCTCCGAGATACAGAAACCACACATGAAAAGAAATTAATCCCCGTCAGCATCTTGTTAATATGAGAAAAAAAAATCTTATTATAAGGAAGTATGGCATCGTTACGGTTAAAAATATCACAAGGCTTTGAGAAAGCGTCTCGTTATTATGTATAAAATTCACTCATTATGAATAAAAAACATAATCCCAGTTTTTCACATGAGGAATCCGTCGTTTCGGGGGAAAAGTTATGCTCGGAAACGACGTTATGTACTGTATGGATGGAAGTGTTAAGCAATCAATCACATGAAAGAACATTATGTTCTGTGTTGTTTTTTCTTATGACGGGATTTTTTTTGTTCATAATTACAAGATGCTTTTCTCGTCATAATAATATTTTATTATTAACACACACTCGGAGGAAAGCGCTATCCACCCCTTCCGCATGCTTCCTCATCGCCATGATTGATGTGCACTTCTACATACGGGTGTCAGGGGCGGGGCAGGAGGTCCTTCCTCGTTAAAGCTACAAACAGTAATCCAGGAGTGATTGACAGAAGGATGCACGATCTATGAGTTGGGTTTCATCCGGAACATCACCAGCAACATTTTAGAAACCTATGCTAGGAGTATAACATGGCACCTTAAAAGAAACGCACAAGTGCTTACACGTTGGGTGTGGTCAGTTAGGGGGTGTAAGTCCTAACAAACAAAACAGTAACAAACATCGTGTAGTGGGATGTAATGGGATTCCTCCCTCACCTGACTGCCCTCTCTTTGCCAGAAGATGGCCGGCTGTGGGCTTCCTGTCGCCTCGCACTGAAAGGTCACGGTGCGTCCCAATCCGACCACTTGGTTCCTCGGGCGCACCGCAAACACTGGTGGCACTGAGGTGTGTTCGAGACAGAACATGTTTTAGTCACTGATACAGGAAGTTTGATAATATAGCATTAAGGGTTTCACAACATGGCTGGAGTGATGATAAAACACTTCAGGTCATGATGTTATATATATATATATATCCATCTAGGAACATCTGTAGTCCAATTAGGGGCCGTGAAGGCCAATACTGTATGTAGTGTACTGTATTTATTCCTATTTTTACAACCTTGGTAGGACCTCCGGTCAACATACACACACTATAGCCAATTTGGGAATGTTAATTAGCTTAATCTGCATTTGGACTGTGGGAGGAAACCGATGAACCCAGAGGAAACTCACCAAGCACACGGAGAACATGCAAACTCCATGCACACAGACCCCGAGGCGGGAACTGAAGGCGACAGTGCTAACCACTAAGCCACTGTGCCGCCATATACAGTACAGTACGTTACATTGTACAGGTTCTAGGTTACATTAAAGGTGAAAAAAAAAAGTTCGGAAATTATTTATCTTGATCTCATTTTTTGCATCATAAAATCGTGTCATTATATTTGATATATTAGATAATTTTTCATTAACAGCACATCCTGAAGTGGTTTATTCCTCTTCTATCTCAGCAATGTGCCAGTAAAAACAATTAATTAATGCCTTCTGACCAATCAGACTCATCATCATGCTAAGAGACCATGGCCGTCGTATCTCTTTCACTAAATCACTGTAACGAATTGTATGTAGCGAGATAGCTAGCATTAGACTCTGATTTGTTACTTCTTCGTTTGTTAGCATAGTTAACGATAATAAGTGTAGTGTGATAATTAACTCCTGATTTTATACATTTTTGAAACCTTTTGGCACACTTCGTTCGGGGTTGACCGTTTGTAGTCGAATCGTTTCTATTACCGTCTGTAGCTGCTGTTAGCGCTACTGTTACCATAGCAACCATTAAAGGCTATACGACTGTCACTTGACACGCTCTGGATTTTGGTCTTTTGTGCTGCAACGGCTGATTAAAGAGAGATCAGTCTACTTTTATGTTATTTTATTTGAATTAAGATGTAATCGAAATGAAAGCTAGCGTGACGCTCCCAGTCGTTTGATTTGCATAGGCAAAGGGCAAAGAGCGCAAACATTTCCATTGAAGCAGGGGATAAATTTGGGCCATCTGTCCCGAAAAGTGTGACGGTGACTTTTCATGCATCTTAATGACAAACTCCTTCTCTGTGCTCACTGAGAGCTGCGTTTTTTTCTCTCTTAATGAACGCTGATATATTCACGAGCCTCTGTGTTTTTTTTTGTTTTGTTCTTCCAGATGCAAATAAAATAAAAAGCGACTGGAGCTACCCCCCGCCCACCAGCCACCTCAAACAACCAGTTTCTCTTTCCAGCCACGATTGAACCCTAAAGCAATCTCAGACCTGTCAATCCCCATACACAAGGACCTAAGATGAGAATTTAGACAGACGTGGAGCTTCTGTGCAACAACAAAAAAAAGGCAATTTTCTTTGACAACATTACCTTGAATGCTTGGAACTAGCGTTTTTTGTTTGCTTTGTTTTTTTTTTTTTTGTTTTTTGTTTTTTTTACCCAAGCACATGGGTGCTGTCACTGTTGCCGATGACAACCGAGACAAGCGTGTTGATTGGTGGGATGATGGAAGGTGGATGGATGGTGCTTCTGACAACGTCCTGTTGCTGTCAGGGCAGTGATGTAGTGTGACAGATGATGGCTTTGCGACTTACCAGACATAACTGAAAGGGGGAAAAAAGACAAAGAAAACAAAAGGAAAAAGACACATGATAGATGAGTAAATAAATCATAATTGTCATGAGTGAAGTGATTTCATTAGGCAATAAGATGATGCATACGGGAAAGAATAACCATCTGAAAACACACATTGCATACACAATATATACAAAATAAACCAAATGTACACTAAGCAAGCGGGCTTTGCCACATTCCAGCCCAGACCAGTCAAGTGCGGAGGTGTTACTCAATGGTGGATCAGAGCAGTTTGTAGTTGGATTGTAGAATGGATCATAGAGTCCACAAACATTCAGACATCCACATTCCTTGTTTAGTGTTGAAGGACACACAGCTTTAAGCTTTCAGTACTGGAGTGCCCATAAAAACCTCTCATACAGAGCTAAAATGGTTTAATCCCACCCTGAGCACTAAACTACTAAATCTTTGTTAGTCTTTCGGCTGTTCGGGTCAAGGGGTCGCCACAGCGGAACTACTTGGCACAGGTTTTACGCCGGATGCCCTTCCTGACGCAACCCTCCCTTTTTCTTTTTTTTAAAAAAAATCTGAGCTTGCATCCAGTGACTGGGGTTTGGGGATTGGCTGGGAATCGAACCCCGGCCTTCCGCATGGCAGACGAGAAACCTACCACCAAGTCCCCAATGCCCCACTAAACTACTAAATACTATGCTCTAACAGATACTAAATCCATAGCTAAATCCCACCCTGTGCACTAAAGTACTAAATAGTACACTTTAATACAGTGGTGTTCACATCCAGTCCTGGAGGATCAGGATCCAGAACAGCAGCTGCCAGGTTCAGCAGGTGTGTTAAAGTGATGAATTACAAACTGTGCTGAACACTGGCCCTCCAGGAGTGGATTTGATCACCCCAGCTCTAACAGACACTGAAACTCAGTATCCACATAATGATTGTTAACAGGTGAGAACTCTAAGCAGGCCTTGACAAGCCTTTACAATTCATAGTAAATCCTTTAAGTCCTGAGGTCTAGTAGGTACTGTACTGTATGAGGTCATAGACAGTTGATGTAAGGCGATGACATCATACACCTTTTCATGACTTAAGTGTGGACAGTTCATAGCAAGAACAAGAACCATCAAGAATTTTAATTTGGGACAATTCAGCACTCTCTGGCAAATCGTTCAGGAATGTGGGAAAGCCCGCTAAACAAACAAAGCACTTCTGCTTGTGTCGTGAAAAAATAAATAATCGACGACGTGGTGGTTTTATGACGTGGAATTAATTTCAACATCATTGAATTACAATATTATCAGCACAGTGTATCATGACTTTGATCAGTTTGGTTCTCTCTACAACTTCTCTTTTTATCTCACTAACTATAATAAACTGTAACTGTATTAAAGATGTCAGAATACAAAGCTTTTCCTCTGACTGCGATGAAACTGGAGACTCCTTCCATAAATGTTAATAAAATCAATTAAGAACTGATCAGATATGAGAATTTAATATCGCTGTGATATGAAAACATACAAGTCTTATATACTTTTCACAGCTTTTACGTTGTAATGAAAGCCACTTCATCTGGAGTTCATCCAGCATGCAGTGATGTAATGATGGAAATCTTGTTAAAACAATGATCTCAAAAGCCACATGATCATTATCTAATCTCTCATCTGATCTCCTAATGTTCTGGTGTTGGATTTATCAGCATCATCCATTTCTAAGGTGGCTGGACCTGATAAATGTGTAGAGTAGGATTTTTTTGGCGAGGCCTCTCCAACCTTCCCCTTCCTGTACAAGCCCCATTAACACGGCCACTCACGGGACCCGGGCTTTTTTCCGCAGATACATCAAATGCTAACGACTAAATTACCAGCAGACCTCGTTTGTAACCCTGCATTATCTCTTCATGGCAAATTATTATTTTTTTTTTCTATTCCAGAGCCGTTCATCCACGTGTGGAACTTCATACTCCAATCCAAACAAAAGCCTATATACTATATCCGGCTGAGCATTTCTTTCCCATCCAAAATAATCCACGACACGCATCGTTTCTCAGGCAGAATCTCCGCCTCAGGCGTATTTACGAAACGAAGTATCCGAGTCGATGTCTTTTCTAAGTTCGGAGGCATCGTTTCAGACACGTAAAACAATAATCCACTGATTGTGGCATGCACGAGAGCCTCGTAACCAAAGCTGGGGAGGAAAAGAGAAATGGCTCGAGGGCGTGAAAGCACAATGCCGGCGTTGTTCCACGACGTCTCGGCTGATGCGAGCGTGAAATACTCACACTTGACCGAGCTCTCAGTGTTTACTGTACAGCGTACTGTAGTGCAATTGTGATGATTTACACACCGACCCCGAAGTAATAAAATCTGTTTTAGCAGTTTTAGCAGACCCAGTGATTAATTAAGTTTTTTATTCTTACTTTATTCTTTCTTCTAAGTTCTAAAGCGAGCACTGAGTCACAAATATTTTTTTTTCATCATCATTTCCCGGTCACAAAAAACGATTTCTGTCGCTCTTTAATTTCTCAGCTTCTCGACTCCTGTTCCCAGGCTGATGGCATCAGAAACTTAACAGGATGGAACCCCTTAGGGCTTTAGCGTTCTTAGCCGAACCTCCGGATGGACGCTTACCCTCCACTTCCTGTTCCAATCGAAGCTTATCCTATTATCTTTATCTCAGAGGAACCGGAGCAGAGAGTTCAAACCGAAGCCATGAAGCCATGTGGGAGAAACACGACTCACAAACCTTCTCATTGTTTATCTTCAATAAAGCTTTGGACTGACTCGAGGGAAAGGACGTGCAACAATAGGATGATTATACATTAATTTAACGGATAGCAGTGTATTTCCTTAATCATGGGCACCCTTCAGAAGATAAGTCTAAGACTAAGGCATGATTTCACGGAGGTTTTTCCAAAAGGGTGCCAATAATTACGGCAGCGGCGGCAATATTTACTCAGTGAAATGATTTTGGAAATTGAATGAAATCTAAAAGATGGTGGTCGTCTCACCGTGGACGGTGAGGGTGGCTGTGGCTTCTGCCTTCCCCATCATGTTCTCGGCCAGACAGGTGTAGGAGCCGGCGTCGGCCGAGCTCAGCCTCTTCAGCTTCAGGGTGTGGTCTTCACGGATCTCGAACCTGAAACGCACACATGAGAAGCACTACAAGGAATGCACTCAAAGAACAGTACATGCACACCCCCTGTTTGTCCTGATACACGTCTGGTTTTAATGTTATGGCTGACCGCTGTATCTCTCTGGAGCTTTAGATGTGTTTTTGAATCCTGAATCCTGTATGTCTGGACACAGCAGATAGTTCACTGCATATTCATATGCGTATGTGCATGTGGACACGCGTGTTTGTGTATGTATGTATGCGTATGCATGGATTTATGTTGTAGTATCTAAAACAGGCGCCAGGCTTTTTAGCGTCATGTGTGTCACGACGCTGTGCCGATCAGGGCGAGCCCAGGGCCGCTGTGTTAACAGGATGTGCTCACACAAAGGAAAGAAAGAGAGACAGAGAGAGAGAGAGAGAGAGAGAAAGACGGAGTGAGAGACAGTAAGCATATTCTGCTTTTCAAGAACGAGGCACAAATCGAACACCGCACTCCAGACAAACGTATTTTACACATAATGCAATGTTTCGAGACCTCATGACTTGAATACAAAGTCGAAACAGAAAAGGAATAAAACATAAAGAATATGTTGCTGTTGTTATACAGTACCTTCCCTTGGGCAGTTCTCCGTCCTCTTTCCTCCAGCGGACGGTGGGGACGGGGTCCCCCTGCGCTTCACACCTGAACTCCACGCTCTGCTCCACCAGAACCGACTGACTGCTCGGCCTGCGCAAGAAACTGGGTCTCTCTGTGTCCACACACACACACAAACACACACACACACACACACACATTCAGCTATATAATATTTCAATTAACCAAATATGAGATTATTAGAAACATTTTACTATTTTT
>JAOVVA010000052.1:24329168-24351668 GCA_028565275.1 Leiocassis micropogon | reverse complement strand
GACGGCCTCCTACCCTCCTGCACTTCAGCAGCTCAGCGTGTGTGTTTGCTTCGTGACTCTCAGTGTCACGTCTTATTTCTTATCGAGTCTGAATCCACCCTTACACGGCCTGTTCAAGACCGAAACATGATTAATAAATACAATAAGATGTAAAAAATGATCGCTTTTTCTGACGGTTACAAGATTTCGATGGTTTCATTGGTTAAATCTTTAATCCTAGAGCAGGAAGGCGGGACTTGTGACATGCAGCATGTGAGTCGTGGAGACAGTGAGGATCTGGGAACTCTACCCCCAGATCAGAGCTCTGTTTATGGTGTTTTAGTGTAAATGTACACGACTAGCAAAAGCACCTCAGTGCTGTTAGCTAGAGTGTATCTGATGTACATGATGTTACACACCACATTGTGTTAAACGTCACACCTTTTACAGAGGAGGCCTTACACCAAAGACGGGTGAAAGGGACGTGACGAGGGTCTTCTTAAGGGCTCGATAGTGAGACGTCTATGTGAAAAAATTAAATGCGCATTGATGCTTAATGTATCCATAATGCAAGTTAACCTGACATGCAGCCAGGCAACAAGCTTTTATCCAAAAAAATTTGGAATAAAAAAAAAAAGGGGTGAGACAAGAGTTGAAAAGCTTACAATTACCACCCAAAAGGAGATTAATTTTCCATAATATAATGCTAGAAAATTTGAAAACACATAATTTTAAATGAAATATACTGTAAATCTTACCAAAAAAAAAAGGACAAAAAAAGAAAGAAAAAGAACGACTGGTGAACATGTCAGCCTTTAAAGCTCCTATGAGTAAACAAAACATTTTATATAAATAATTTTTGTGGTTATTTAAATTAATTATAGTGAATATAAATAATACATTATTTAACAAATTATTTATGTACATTAACTGAATGGGGAGTGGCGGCTCAGGCGGCTCAGGCTCTAGGTTGTTGATTTGGGGGGCTGAGGATCCGGGTTCGAGCCCTGCCATCACACCCCATACTGCCGGTCCCAAATTATGTAAATAAACAAATTAATTTGTATAAACAAATAATTCAAGTATAACTATGTTGAACTAGTCAAATGTATCCATAAGATCTTAATATAAGATTACAACAAACCCAACTCAAGAAATAAGATTATTATATTATGATAAATTTTATTATTTTTACGTTTGACCGTTCTTGTTTTGTCTTCAGAAACGTTTTCTAATTATAAGCATGAATCTTTAGAGCCCCCGAGTGGTGATATGATTCTAGTGTACGTCCATCATCCGGAGATGAATGAATTAATGAATTAATGAATTTTTAATTAGTAAAATGAAATAAAATAAATCCATTAAATAAATGAACAAATAAAGAGAATGTGTCTAGACATAGTGTAAGAATCATATTTCTAACTTATTTTTTACTTACAACTTTAAAAATAAACTTATTCTGCAGCATTCCACGGCTTACCTGCACAGCTTTTATTTTTATTTATTTCTTTTTTAATGAATGCATTAAAATACGAGGCAAAATCAAAATGCTAAACTGAAAGAGCCGACCGAGACGAAACGCTCCTCAAGTGGAGGCCAACTTTAGCCGTGCTTTGTCTGATAAAAAAAAAAGAAATTGATAAATAAATAGAAAAAAAAAACACAACTTAAAATAGAAGACGTGAGTAAAGCAGAAGCGAAGCACAAGGAACAACGTGTGTGTGTGTGTGTGTGTGTGAGCGTGTGTGTGAGATGCAGCGTTTATTTAAGGCACCCCGTCGTGCTGGAGAGAGTTTTGAAGTGTCATTATGTCACTGTCTCTCGCAGAGCGGATTAAACGGCACGGGGAGGAGAAGCGGAGAAGTTCGTGCCATCGGCGAGAAAGAGAAACCGACGGGTGGAAATTACGCAAATTTATCCTAAAAAAAAAAAAAAAAAGTTTCCCCTTGACTGTTCCAAATCGCTGGCACTGGAGACTCCTTCCAAAAAAAAAATTCCCAACATCATATCAACAAAGAAACGTGTTTTTAATCTGCTTGCTTGTTTGAAGCAAGTCCCTTTTGAATGCGGTGTTGCCATGGCGACGCTACACGTCCTGTGAGAACAAACGCATTAACGTGAACCCCGTGCTTTGCAGCTTGTTTTATTTGTTAGGAAACAATATTAAAAAAATCATCTATCCGTGCGTTGCAAGTGTGTGTGTGTATATGTTCGCACAATCACCTCGAGTCGTTAAGATAAGTTGTGCAAATTGCACCTAATCCTAACGTCAGTCACGTTTAGGAACCAGGAGCTTCTGTAAATCCGCTAAGAGCGTCGAACCACATCTTTTACTCGTCCTGCCAGCAGTCTGATTAACGTTAACACGCCCTGGAGCTCTTTTTTAATCCTGTATAAATAAATGAATAGAGTCTCTACATCATCTAGGGCTCTCCTTCTTCCTTTCTCTCGCTCTATGTGTGTGTGTGTGTGTGTGTGTGTGTGCATAATAGAAGCAAGAGTAATGAATTCCTTGCCTTCACTTCACTTGCTCTTAATTAAAAGAAACTAATTAGTGGCCCAGGTTCAAACCCTGCATTTCATCACTTTTTAGACCGCGTTGTGCTGCAGTGTGTGAACTTCTCCCTCCCGAATAATACATCCTGTTCACGACAGTCTCGACTACTAACACACTTAACTACGCAGAGAAATGGCACAGGGGCGCTCCACCATCTGCTCTTAAACCGAAAACCACCACTTTACTTCCAGAAAAGGATTCGTCGAGTTGTCTTTGTTAGCAAGTGACTGACTCATTCTGGCTCAGTATAAATTATCAGTGAGAACGTCGAGATTTCACAACGTGATCTTTATGATGGTTATGAGAATCATTGGAATAACAGATTTGGTCAGCTACAATAAATAAAGTGCGTAATGTATTTATGGGAAGAGAAGCGTGCGATGTGTCATATCACAAAATATTTTCACTCGGCATGACTTTTATTACGAGATCTCACAGAGTGACAGCAGAACGAGGCTGCTACGAATCCAACAATGACTTCTTAATCACGAAAAAGATGAAATAGTTAGCCAAAAAATCTTCTGCACCTAAAACAAAAAGTCAAATATAGTAAGCATATGTTTCTGAAAAAGGGGATGCAAATATCCAGACAACAGGAAAATTATCTCACAGCATGATTTTTACACAACTGAGCACAAAAGGTTTTTGGAAATGTTCCGATCATGTGGGGCTAAATTCTGTCAGAAGGTGGATATTATTTTCCGTATAACAGCATGGTTTGGACCCTAGTTTCGACTTTAAGATGGACGGTTTAGAAGTTTTTTTGTCTTTCAGCTGCTCAAGGGGGCCATCAGATCCGCACAACAACTTGTGCACAGGTTTTACACTGGATGCCCTTCCTGATGCAACACTCCCATCTTATCCAGGCTTTAGGCATCGGCTGGGAATTGAACCCAGGCCTTCTGCATGGCAGGCGAGAAACCTACCACTGAGCCACCAATGTCCAGACAGTCCATAAAATAATTAACATTATTGTTTCTACAGTTTCTATTAACAATAAATTATTTGGCACAAAGATTTTTTTATTTTTTTTTTTGTATTAGGATGTTAGGAAGCTTGGGTCAGCCGAGATACAGCGCCCCCTGGAGAAGATAGGGTTAAGTGCTCAAGGGCTGAAGCCTGAAACCGTCTGATCAGTAACCCAGAGCCTAAACCGCACGAGGAGCTTAAACACATATTCAACAATTTTTTTTTAAAAACAAAGAAAAACATATAACTTGTGGTGAAGTCAAGTTTATTGTTGGGAGACTTATTTACTTTACACTGAAGGAGTCTCCAGTGTCTCTGTAACGGGCTGTAACAGTCACAGTGTAGATGATCCAGTTATTTTCCAGAGAAAGAAAAAGAGAGAGAGAGAGAGAGAGAGAGAGAGAGAGGGAACAACTGCTTATTGTTGCTATAATGTAAGTGATAACTGGAAATAACTCCAGGAAATGTTTGACGTGTCATTCATTAATAAATTATCGGAGTAAAACTAACATTTGAAAGCTTCATTCGGAGCAGTCTGAAAATGAATTTTAATCTACAGTAAATAACAGGGGGGTCACGCAGCACGGTGGTGTGGTGGTTAACATTGTTGCCGTGCACCTTCAGGGTCTAGGTTCAATTCCCACCCTGGCTGTCTGTGTGCATGGAGTTTGCATGTTCTCCCCATACTTGGTGGGTTTCCTCCGGGTACGCTAATTGCCGTTCCCAAATTGGCCGTGTAGTGTGTGTATGTGTGTGTGTGTGTGTGTGTGAGCCCTACGATTGACTGGCACTCCGTCTAGGGTCTGACACTACGGAAACCCCACCCATAAAAAACACACGCCCAAATGGTATCAGTGCTAGAACTCTGTAGCTCTATAACATACACATTTACGTTGTTTCACTAAAAGTACCCTAATTTTTCAAATACTTTTTTTTAAGCTCAATCTGAAAAAGGAAAAAAAGAAAGAGGAAAAAGGTGTATTTACTGGCGACACTGTTGTAAAAGGTGGGGAAAGAAGTAACCCTCCAGTCTCTCATCAGATTAATTTCAATCAGATAAAAAAAAATATTGTCCATGAAACCACAGCTAGTGTAATCGCTTAAGTAGACATGCAACGACAGAAAACAAAGACACGAACATAATCCACTTCAGAGTTTTAACAGTAACTCCGCTTCACAGCGGGGCTGCATCACCCCCAGCCGGGGATTATTTTTCTACAGTCCAGACTGTTATTCCTTACATAAATCACGTAAATTAAAACATATGATGAAATATGGAATTATTTTTTCTCAGTGACGAAAACTGTTCACAGTGCTAGACAGTTCCACATAAAGTATTTATGCTAATGCTTCCTAGTTGGACAAAGATGTGCTACTACTCTAAAATTAGCAAATACAATGAAGAGATTTCTTCTTTAACATTTTTTTTTCCTTTAAAATGCATTTACAGAAGATGTCAAGCACGGTACGGTGAGGAGTCACTTAACCGCAGTAAAACATTTGAACGGTGAAAACGCTTCAAAGCAGTCCGGACGACCCCGGCCGAGGTGTACACTCGTACAATCGTTCACCAGCACCACTTGCACGTTACAGGAATTCGGCTGGGAGTTATTGCCACATCCCCTCTACAGTCCTGACCTCGCTTCAAGCCATGTGTACATGTTTGGGCCATTTAAGGAGTTCCTGGGAGGCCGGTGTTTCAGACGTGAAGCAGGCAGTTCGATCAAGGCGCCGGCGTACTGAGAAAACTTAGGGAGTTTTTGTTAGAGTTTGACTTGAACACACCTCGTAGATGGAATTTTTAAGTTTTGGATCCTTAAAACAACATTTTGGAGAAATCAGAGAACAGTAAAGCTAATATCTGGCATACATATCACGTAAAGCTTTGAAGGTTTAGTTGGCTAAAATTTCTGTCGCTTGAAATGAACCTCAGATGTTTAACATGAACTCAGACACAAGCGAATAAAACACAGCACTCACTGTTATACGTTCATCTCTGTCGTCTACGTTCACGCCGTCTTTCTTCCAGGAGATGGTGGGTTCTGGGTGTCCACGTGGAGGCTGGCACTCCATCACCGCCGGTTCTCCAGCGGCCACCATGACATCGCTGGGGTTCTGCCTGAATTCATCACGGAGAACTGCAGATAGAGAGAGAGCGAGAGAGAGAGAGAGATTAAATCAGCTTCAGGTACTGTACATGTATGTAAATAGCACAAGCTGCTTGAGTTGTTCTCAAGCTGTCAGTGAACAAAATTCACCATTTCTCCATCACGAATTGGAACCTATTTTGTTCGGCTTTCCGACGGAAACGCATGGAGCGGTTCCGCACTACACGCTGGCACCTTTTCAGAAACAATTTTTTCCCCTGTTTTTTGGTCTGAGCTCCTGTTTCTTGGCCAGTTTACAGGAAAAGCCGCACTCACACCATCCGAAGCCAACTCTTGGCTCTGAAACGTCGTGAAACTGAATCTTAACAAAACTTTCAAACACGATTTATGAAATAAGATAAAAATTAAAAAACTACGGATTCAGCTTCTGTATAAAGCGTCCGAGCCTCTTTATTTAACCATTCAGGCATGTGAACGGTTTCCATGTTAATTTCTTTCCTCGACTGTTTCAGTCATACCGGTAATTATTTATTTGCTTTTTGGGGGTTTAACACTCCACACACCATTGAGATGAGATAAGGTTTTTACAGCAACATCATAGTGAAACATCCACTAACACGGTAAACAGAACAGGATGTCTATTTGCATTCACACACACACACACACACACACACACACACACACGGATGTCTTTTTTTTATTATTATTAGTTTGAAATTCAAAGTATTTCCTCCAGCTTTCCTGGACCGGTTCCAATCTCTCCCATCTCTCCGACGATCGTCTAACGCACATCAAAGCCAGGCGTAACCTGAACTCCTGACTGCCTACAAATTCCTTCAAGCCTTTAAGCACTTAATTGGCCATAAGATCCCACTTTCTGCTGCTTGTAACTGCACAGCGGGTTCGGCTCTCCCACAGTTACCTTAAAACCGAGAAAAGTGCACAAAGCGTAACAGCATCCGAAACTCTGTCAAAGGGAAAGTGTTCTGAATCAGCGACGAAAATCAAACCTACTGCTAAGCTTATCTACTTTTATCCTTAACTTTCTCCATTCGGACTAATACGTAAATGAATGCATGGTTTCACTTGGTGCTCTTTACGAGGAGTCTCAGGAGACCAATTAATGGGATTAATCCATTCACGTAGTTATAAAGTTCATGAAACCCTTACTTTGATGAATAAATCTAAAGTTTGCGATCTTAAACAGTCAATTTCATCAATCGCTTTAAAGTATAGACGTTCACATAAAGACAGCTTCACAGAAATCTAAGATACCACAGACATGCCACACCAAAGGAGGAACTTGATCCGAGCAGCAGAACAGGGATGCTACAACGCTATGTCACAGCGCTGCGGTCTGAGATGAAGAACACTTTAAAGAACCTTCTACCTTAATGTCCACCCTCAATCATCTAAATGCTATTCGCGTGTGCTGATTGTTGTCATATCCTATGAAGCAATGTGGTGGTTATCACTCTCTTCCACTGCTCTCATTTACGCAGCATCCCTCCATTTTATCGCTCCTCTCTGAGATAATAATTGATAATAAAGCAAGACGATGTAGTGGTTATCAAGGTGCCATCTGTGCTCTTGCTCATACAGTATGTCTTGTCCATTATGCCACATATGTATTATCATCTGTTGACGGAAAACAGGATTCAAGATACACCAAACCACTGGGACATCACCCACATTTCTCTACTTTAACCAGGACAATATTCTTGACAATAGGGTGGAGTTTGTTTTTAGGGTTATGGCGAGATCAAGCATCAATGGCAACCACCAAACGGTAGATCTTACAGAAGTTATATAAAATTCTATCACTAAATTTTACACATGGTATAAATGTTTTTACTACAGCAAAAACAAAAAAGGTGTTCTCAATCAGTCTGAGGTTGTGAGAGCATTGTAGAACTCCAAGTAGGAAAAGCATTCCTCGGAGAAGGTCATTTCTAACTTGCACAAATCGATGAACTAGATGTCTCAGTGGTTATGGCTCTAAGTTACTAACCAGAATGTCAGAGGTTCAAGTCACAACACTGCTAAGCTGCCAGTGTTGGGCCCTTAAGAAAACCCTCACTGCTCCAGGGGTCGCCATATCATGGCTGTTCCTGCATTCTGGACTTCCCCAACTTCCTAACAACCTGAGATAAGCTGTTCTTCTAAAAAAAAAAGCCCACATCCCACTTAGACCGGTCAGGGGTAGGTCAGTGGTTAAGGAGTTGGACCACTATTGGAAAGTCCGAGGTTCAAACCCCCACTGTTGGGCCCTTGAGCAAAGTCTTTAAACTTCAACTAGTCAAATGTATCGTGAGATAAAAAAGTCGTCCTGGATAAGAGCAGTTGTTTGCCAAATGCTGACAATGCATTCTAGAAATCATTTAATTGTACAGACACAAAACTGGAACAGGACAAAGATAGGAGGATGGGAATGTCTCCCAGGCCAGATACAACAAGAACATCCATTCTGATTTCACTTCAAATACACTAAGGAAAATGTTCGGATCAGGCTTCATGATGGATCATGTGCCGTTATTGCAAGTTTGACATTTAACATTTCTTGTTCTTCCCAGCATTGGATTTTACCAACTGCCAAGAATCAAAAGCATGGCAGTTGCATCTGCAAGGATTAGCAACAATTATCTAACTAATGCACCCTTTCTTCGTACATGATGTTGCAAAAAGGAAACAGATATCGACCTCTAGCCCTGCTCATACTTAACGATAAGCGTCAGTTCTCCCAGGATTGTCTCTGGTACTTCTGCGGCAAAATTGAAACCAGACGTAAGCAAATGTCAAATCAAAATGAGATCTTCCTCACTGTGGCTCAAACATTAATAAAACTGAAGTTGGAATACCACACACAGACTGGGCTTTCTTGATCAAATGAGATCTGTTCAGAGGAAATGAAAAAGATTTCTCAGAGCGTCCTCAGAAGTCTCCTGCTGTATTCCACCGGAGCCAACAGGGAACTGCGGATTTGCTCGTGAGTACATCAAAACCCGATGCTGGCTCTTGTTGCAGAGAGATTTTGGGGCTTGGACCGTTTCCATTAGGACAGCGCCTTCCCTTGTGAAGGGTTGAAGGAGGGCAATAGGACGAGAGAACGTGATGTCGCTCTGAAAAGTTTGCTAGTCAAACCATCACTGGCTTAAATCTCTCTTTTTCAGATCCATGGCAGCCATAGAACCGCCCTCTGTATGAACCTTCTGAATTGATAATCGTACTGGGCAGGCAATCTGTGACTCAGATTACAAGTTGACTCCCAAAATGGCTTTTTGCTCCAGACAAGAATGTCTCTGTCTTGCTAAGCACTAGTGTCACTTGTAAAATATGCAGAGTCATGAATAAAGTCAGAGAGCTGGGATTAAAATAGTGCAATAACCAATCTGGATGACGAACTGAACACGAAAAATGAATGTAAAACCATGAACATAATCTGTTCCAGATGTGCCCCCTGTTCCACTCGACCTTTATTCTCTTGCTTTTCGAGGTTTCTGCTATGCACAAGACAATAAAGAGAACAGAGATTAGAAAGAGGGCAGCTGTGTAGCTTTCTACACTTACTAGCCACTGGGATCATTAAAGCTACTAAAACTGCGCAGCTGTCGATCAAATAAGGCCATGTTGATTCAGTTCTGGGTTGTAACACTACAAAATGAGGAAAAGTTCAAGGGGGTGAATAATTATGCAACTCTCTCTCTCTCTCTCTCTCTCTCTCTCCTGTATACATACTATGCCTGCAGACTCTTAGAACCCAGCTTTCACTCCAGACTTCAAATGTCCCTTCTATAGCTCTACATAGGTGTTCTCCTAGACAGAACTGCTAAAGCATCAAAAAGTTCAATCAGTGTAGGGTTCTTTGGATGGGTAATCAGTCTAGTTTTCCAAAAATGTTCCCCTAGGAGTTTTTTGGAAAAGTAAACCCTGCAGTTGAAATTCTTTTACATTTGGATTCATCCAACGGGTAACCAAAAAAGCCCAAAATACATCAAAACTTCCAAAAAGTCTAGGGCTGTATGGATGGCCAGAGGTTCTACTGGGAACCTTTTTACAAAGTAAACCCATCCACTAAAGGTTAGCTCTTATAACGATTAATTCAGAGGGACAACATAGGAAAATATGAGTTACAGATACAGAGGTTCTCCTTTGTGAGGAGCCTTTTTGAAAAGTGAACTGCTCAGTTGAAGAGTTATGCAAATGAAAGGGCAATGCACGAACTTCTATAGCAAAAAAAAAAAGGATGGTTCTTTAGAAAGTTACTGATTGTAGTCTTTCAAAGAGGTTCTTCTATGAACCTTTAAAAAAATTAACCAATAAGTAAAAGCGTTCTACATAAGGACATTTAAGACTCATACAAGGGCCTCTAAAGCAAAAAGGGTAGGGCTCATTGGAAGGACAATCACTCTAGCTTTTCAAATAAGTTCTCCTAGGAGCCTTTTTGAGTAAAACTCTCAAAATTTACTGACAGTTCGAGACAACCCAGGAACATTTAAAGAAAAGAATGTAGGGTTTTTTGGAAAGGTTAATGGGTGTATTGTTTTAACAAGGTTCCCTTAGGAATTTTTTCTTGAACCGAAACCCTGTGTTTTAGGGTTCTAACATAAAACTATGAAGGATTCCCTCAAAGAACTAAAGAACCAAAGAATATTCAAGGCATCCAAAGTTTCCAAGAATGTAGCACTATGTGGATGGTTAACAGTTCTAGTTTTCAAAATGAATTTTCTTTCTTCCCTATATATTTTTAACTTCCCTATAAGAGAATGGGGTTCCCCCGGAAAGCCAAGCAAAGAATATATCTGGATGTATACCAAGTCTGGCTTTCTACTTGTTATTCTTTTTTTTTTTTTTTTTTGGTTTGGTTGCCTCATCCACCCTTTCCTGGTGTGTTAATGTTCCATTTTAAAGGGAACCCCTCGGGACATGGTGTGTTAACCCCGTTCTCTACACTCACAGCGCAGACACTGTGAGGCAACACAGTGCACCTTTTTTCTGGGAACAATGTATAAAGAACTAAAGATTCAAATAAGTCAAAAAAGAAAGAGAAAAAAACAAAACAAGCCAAGGAGTGCACTGCAGTGCCTTTCCAGGCTGATGATGTCATCTGTTTAACATAGGAAGCGTGTGTGCTTGGGTGCGTGTAAGGATACAGGCCGTAGCTACAGGGGGACTGACAATGTTAGGCATCTGGAGCTGTTGTAAACATTACAGCATATCTCAGCTGTGTGGAAATAAACAGTGCGTGACAAACTAAACGCAGGCAGAAACAGAATATATGATACCATAGATGTAAAGCGATCAGGAAGTTCAATGAAACAAACAAGCAGACGTGTCAAGAGATATCCAAACAAGGGCGGGGTGAAGAAAATGGACCTTGATACCAAAGGCTACAGTATTTCTTATGATGCAAGTTTTGCAAATTGCAAGAAATCCCACAGTATGAACCTACGTAGGGCCATGGCACACTAGGAAACTTTTAAAACCTCAAGCCCATGTTTACTTTTCTCTCTACAAGCTCCTTCTTAAAGCCTACCATAAGGAGACATAGTCATCTTATGAATAATGCACAACATCTCTGGTTTTATATCCTCCCTACATTCTTACACTCACAATATAACCCAAACTCTCTCTCTCTCTTTCTGCATCTTTCTCGTCCTTTTCATGCTCTATTAGTCCTGAGCAAACCTGCAGAAATCAAACAGCTGGCAAACCATTTTTATTGCCATATGTTTTGCTTGGCAAGGAGGAGGACAGGAGGTTCTTCAACTATCCAATTACCTCACAGCAGTAGACCATGTGGTGCACTTCATCTAGTGGACTTTATTTAGTGCACATCATCTAGTGGACTTTATCTAGCACATTTCATCTGGCTGAATTTGATGGACAACCGATTCGAACCGAAGGAATCTTTCTCTAAAATCAATGTTATAGAGATATAACTAACAATATACCATCTTAGAAATGAGAAATGTTCTATTTAGCACTAGTGTGGGTTCTTTAGTTTTGTCCCAATGGAAAGAAGGTTTAATTCGATAAAGGGTCAAATTAGAAATGTTTAAGAAGGCTAGAGCCCTGAGTACGTTACAGATCTGTGTGGGTAATTGTGTCGAAAATGACTTCATATAAACGCCACGATTCATCAAAACATCTGCGCCTGTCCGACTCTGGAACCCGAACCATGGTCACATTAACAGTGTGAGCCGAGTGGCGGAGCATATGGAAAACTTCGCAGGACTCCAAGCTTCGAAAGGAATTATGTGGAAAACCATCGAAGTTACATTAAGGGAGCGTCTGACAGGAAACAGAACCTGACAGCTTAGCGCAGACAGAGAGGCCCATTCACTCTGGTTCTCTGCGTCGATCAGTAAAACCATAACTCTTAGCAGGAACGCAGTTTCAGGTGCACGTAGGTCTCTTGTGTAGGCGGGCGCGAAAAACAGAGGTGAGATGTTAACTTCCTTGGCACACTCGAGTCTGAAATATACGTTCAGGAGTTTTGGATGGCGAACAAGCCGAGGGACGTGAGCTCTCTGGAGGAATATTACAGACTGAAGGCTGAGGAAGATGTTCTTCATGATGAGCTGCTGAAGAACGGGAGAACGATTAGCAGCCTGGCGTGAGAGGAAAAAGGACACGAAAAAAACTTTTGCTGTTCTGTTTTGGAACCAAAACAAATCCGATCATGGAAACCAAGTGTTTCTGTTTCTCCCTGCTTTTGCTTAAGGGCAAATTAAATAATAATAATAATAATAATAATAATAATAACAATAACATGCCTTCCTTATGTTTGTACCACAGCTGCTTCCTTGAAATAAATTAACATGAGTGCCTCAGGATAAAAACAGAAAAGAATAAGAAGCAGTGTTGTGTAGTGTTGTGTAGTGGAGGATTTGACAAGTGCTCGTGTACCTACAGAGGACATCGCAGCTGTTGAGCAGCGCTGAGTGACTGCTTGAATTAGCCGCTGCACAAATCCAAACAAGTCTTGTGTGGCAAAGGTGGTGTGAGTAAAAGAAAAAGAAAGAAGGGAGTGCTTTGTTGAACATGAGGCGCACTGACAAGACCTGGGCTTTCCCCGAGCGTGAGGATGAGGAGTGTCAAAACCATACCAGCACAGAAACCAAACAAACTACAAACATTTTAAACCTGTTTTAAACCGTTTTTAGATTCAGTACTAAATTTAAAAGATAATTGTCAGATTATGTGATGAAGATCATCTGTTGATAAACTCAGGACTGAAGAATATGACTACACTCTGGGCTTGTAAATAAAAAAAAAAGAATGGGTCAAGCCGTTCGTTCGTCGTCTGAAGTCCTCGTCACGTGACTCCCATAGCCGCTAAGCAATGCAATACACAGGAAACAGAATTGAACCTTTCTTCTCATGAGTCTTCTAGTCCGAGTCGTTCGTTCTTTTGAATTTATTGCACTGCACAGCGTCTATGAACAAACGAACGATTCGGACCAGAAGATATGAGAGGTGAGCTGCTCATTCTGTTTATCATAATATTTCCTTAGCTGTATTGTAATGTTTTCATTACTGGAACCATAATCAAAATTTGTGTATGTAGACGTGTTGGGGGTCTGTTTATTGAAAATGTAACAGTTTATTTTATTTCTGATCAAAAGAATTAAATGAACTGAATGACTCAAAAAAAAAAAAAAGATTCGTTTATTTTTATTGAACGAGATTCAAAGAACCGAGTCAATGAAATGATCCAAACTTCCCATCACTACTAACCACTACACCACTGTGCCGCCCAAGAATATCTTACAATGTGCAAATAATCTGGCAAGAAATTGCAAAGGGCAAAACCATAAAACACAAAAGTTTGAATTCCAATAAATAAAGAGAAATGAGACGTGCTGTCTGGGTGGGAGGGACATACTCTCTGGCCCTGTCAATCACAGTGACACTAGCCAATCGTGGCTGTCTTTGAGTGGAGAATGGCCAAGACTAAATTGGGGAGAACATGTATGAGATACTCAAGGAATAAACAGCAGAACATGTTTCCTGTCTACTCGTTAAGTCAGTTGCGGCTGCCGAGTGTCTAAGGCCAAGGTACATCCCAGACTACAGGCTCAGGGATTTAGACGAGTCAGTTTACATTCCTCCTCCCACCACACTGCACACACACTGGCCTCTAAAAGTGTTTCTGTTTCTAAACACTGGCTTCTTTATGGATGCCAAAAGAAAGGAGCACTAAAAAAAAAAAAAACAGTTATGTCCCAGGTTTTGGAGCCACTCTAATGCATTGTTTTGGCTACTGTGTGATTAGGGATAAGAAGTAGAGTTGTCAGCTATCAGTTACTCGAGCTGCCTGAGGGTTAAAGGTCACACTTAGTCGATCAAAACCAGGAGAAGAATATTAAAAGTGATTAACATCTGATCTGGCTTCTCTCTGCAGGAACCTCACAGCTAACGGGCATCGGATGTTCTCCTGGGTCGCAGTGTTGAGGCTGACCCTCGGGGACGTCCCGCTGATCGAGTGAGCTACAGTACAAGGCCGCCGCATTGGGGATGAGACCCGGAGCGGGAACAGTAGTTACTCTGGAGTCATTTTAACGTTATTACGGCATCGTTAAAGCAACCTAATCAACATTCATGGTTTCTACTACTACTACTACCCCCCCCACACACACACACACACACACACACCAGCCATCTGGAACAGCTGTTGGGATATGGTACAGGAAGAAAGGAAGGAAGAAAGAAAGGAAGGAAGGAAAGAAGTGAAAGAAAGGCGAAAGAAGAAGACGACCAAGAAGAAGGTGGAAGAATGAATGTTAAAAACGAGCAAAGAAGCAGAGCGAAAAGAAAAAGAAGAACAATATGGAGGAGGGGTGGAAATAAAGGGATAAGATGAAAGAATAAAAAAGATGATTAAAAAATAAGAAGAAGAAAAAGAAGAAAGGAAAGTACTGTAAAAGAGGAATAGGAAGAAGAAAGGGTAGGAAAAGAATACAAAGATAAATATAGATAAATACAAAGAGGAGGAGAAGAAAGGATGGTGGAAGTAAGGAACAAGTAGGACCATATGAAAAGATGCAGAAGATAAAAAAGGAAGTCGAACATGATAAATGAAAAGAACAAGTGAACAAAGAAGAGGAAGAAGAGGAAGAAGAAACAGATAGTGGAGGAAGAAGAGCAAGGGCAAGTACAGCAAGGTGAAATACGAGGAACGAGAAGAAGAGGAAGACTCAGTACGTTGCAATGAGTTTGCAGGAACATTTCTAAATGTCACACCATGATCTTCTCCAAACCTGACACACCGTTTGAGGATGTGAACAGCTAAAGGGTTGTTGGATGTATAAAGGATGATGTTCATGTTCAGGTGCTCCACTGCTGGAAGCTGCAGGTGTTAGTCGTGTTAACGTTCCTCAGCGTCTTCTTCACCAACAGCATGTTTCTGTGTCGTACACTTTAGCAGCGTAAACACTTCCCTCCATCTGGACTAATCTGGCTACAGCACTTTCAGTGGACAAGGAATCGGATTTGTGCTGATGTGTGTGTGTGTGTGTGTGTGTGTGAGATGTGGTGAAGAGAGTGAGATCTTGGCAGCGGATCAGCCACATGGACAGGAAATATAATCCTGCCTGTTTTAGTGTTTTAAACCACTGAGGGGCTGCAGATGGAACGAGGGGAACATTAAAGAGAGAGAGAGAGAGAGAGAGAAAGAGGGAGAGAGGTAACAGCACATCTTTCAGGCTTTCGTCATGCCCACTTTCATTCACCACACCACACTGTACCACGTCTCCGATCTATTCACCAGCCACGGAAAGACTAAGAGTCTGAGGTTGAGACCGGAGCGTACCCGAGCGAGGAGTTCCCACTCCGTGTCATGCTGTTATTCAAAAATAATCAACGATGGAATGGAGTGATGACGCAGAGTCACTGTTCCCACCATGAAGCAGATTATGTTCTTCAAACAACACGTCCTGTCGTCCAGAGGGACTCGTTCATGATTACAGTTTGTCAATTCTTTTAAAACAACACTTTGCTTTTTATCTCCCTTTTAGTTACATTTAACTTCCTTAATACAACTGAGTTCCTGTTCTCACATCCGTCATAGCAGCTGTACACACTCGTTCAACACCAGGCCATCTCTCTCGCTCTCTCTCTCTCTTCATGATCTTCAAAAATGTCACATTACTGAGAAGCAAACTCCTCTGCTCTCTGACACTGGAGCCTCCTATACATGGAAATGAGAAAGAAAGAAAGAATGAAAGAAAGAAAGAAAGAAAGGAAAAAATAAAGAATCTGAAAAATAAATAAAGGAAAAGAAAGAAGGGAAAAAGTAAGAAATTAAAGGGAAGAGAGAAAGAAAAAAAATCTGAGAAATAAATAAAGGAAAGAAAGGAAGAAAAAGAAAGAAGAAAATTGATTAACAAAAATAAGAAGGAAAGAAAGAGAGAGAGAGAACATAAGAAAGTAAAAAAGAAAAGGAAGAAAAAAATCAGAAAGAAAGAAAAAGAAATAAGGTCAACAAGTAAAAAAAAATGAAAGTAAAAAGATAAAGAAAAAAGAGAAAACAAAGACAAAATAACAACTAGTTAAAAAAACCACCATGTAATTTTTTTTTTTTAATGAAAGGGGGTGAGAAAATAAGCAGAAAAGGAAAAACAATGAAAGGTTAAAGAACATGAGAAAGAAAGACACACATAAAGGGGTGTGGTAGAAGAAGATGGTGAAGAAAAAAAACAAGAAGAACATATAAAAGTGGAAGAGCAAACAAAAAGAGGTCAAGAAAAAAAGAAAAAATATTTTTATTGTAAGTCACGATAGAAACGATAAGGTATCAGAGCACTATAATGAACCTGCACTGGTGTCAGGGCTGCTGTTCTAAAAAACTAATCAACACCTTCTGACCAATCAGAGTACAGAATTGAACAAAGGCCGAGAATTGAATAACGACCACACGGAATGCACGTGACCTTTAATGCTGAGATCATCTGCTCTGCTCTGTAAAGTCGCTGACTGGTAAAGAAAGAGAAAAGCCTCAGGCAGAACAGATGAGCAGAAACAGGAGAGAGAGAGAGAGAGAGAGAGAGAATAGAAGGGCAGGAGACAGAATGAGAGGGTGAGGAATGTTAAAGAGGGTGAGACACGGCCAATGAGAGGTCTCGGCGGATCCAGAGGGACACAATGGCTTCCACATGGCCACTAAGCTCTACCAGATGGGACTGGAGAAGATGAAACAGCGCTATCTGTGAGAGGGATCAGGGACACAGGGACAGAGCAGAAAAATGATGGACAGAGAGAGAGAGAGAGAGAGAGAGATGGGATGACTGAGATGGAATGGGTCAAAATTTTAAAACGGTTCATAATTAATCTTTTCAAGACGACAAAAAAAGAACAATGAGGTGATCTTCATAGAGATACAAATTAATAAAAAACTCTAAGACATGTAAAAAAGGAGAAAAAAAAATTAAGAAAAAGTTTGTCCTCCTCTGGTTTTTATGGTGTGTTCGGCTACTGTTAACATCGCAGAAACATTCCGCGTTGTGATTTATCGCCGCTCCTCTGAGGGAGGCTTGCTGGATGGCAGATATTTAGGACTACTACACAAAAACTCAGTCTGTTCCAGAATATTCCCCAGATTTATGAAGCTTATGGGGGAAAACTCTTTCCCAGTGCGGTGAAAAAGTCCGCGAGCTCCCCCCCAGTGCGCTGTTTGGTTTTCAGCCCTCAAGCCAAGACAGGATGTTGGAGAACTTCTCGGCAAGCGAGAGCATTTCAGCCACCTTTCAGCTCACAGGCACAGGCGATAAATAAAACGTTCGCTCGTCCGTCTCACACTCGTACAGCGCAGAGACCTAAAACATTCGTTAATATTATTCTTTATTGTCCAAGCTGTGCTACAGGGGTTCTTCAGCGGTTCCTCAAAGGTTCTTAGGAGACCTGAGGTCTCCAACTTGGAAACTGTGACAGAAATAGAGAAGAAAAAGAAAAGAAAGCTCTTCCTAAACCAAGAGAAGAACAATAAGTAGACAAAAGAAGAAGATATAAGAAAAAAATAAACACAAAAACAAGAAGAAAAAGAAAGCTAAAAAAATTAAAAAATTTAACAAGAATTATAGAAAAGGAAGAGTTTAATAATTATTTGAAAAGAAGAAAGCACAGAAAAAGAAAAAGAAGAACATGAAAAAAAAACAACTAAGAAAAAGAACAACTAGGCGTGGCACTGGCTAGCTGGCTAACTTACTAGCCGCAAATCGGCATTTTGGTTGTGGATCGTACGGCTTTACCACGACGCTATTTGAGCGATGGAACTCGCTTCAGCATGTCTTTATTTAATCTCACATCTTGCCTTCAGGTAGGGATTTTCTTTAAAACTACGTGTGTCACTTCCCTGCTTTACATCGTGCTGTCATGATTTCATTCAAATCGACTTTGATTTATGCGAAGCCAACTTTTTTTCATTGATTTTAAACACAGCAGTGTTAGTTTTTCTCACGTTACATCGCAACACCAGACTATAAAACTATAAATTGATAGGGGTTAAAGTGGTAAATGCCAAGGTTAGGGATAGGGGTAGGAACATCTTTCTTATCTTTTCTTATGATTTTATTTCTAAGAAAGAAAAAAAAAAGAAATTAACCACATATCACATAATAGTCATCTATTGTCACAGTTAAATAATAATAATAATAATAATAATAATAATAATGTCTCTTGTTTATTTTCTGAATGCAAACGGTTAACAACCATGGTGGCATTTTATGGCCGGGATCGATATATAGCGAGCAAGCGTAAGGTTTCCAGACTACACTTTTATTTTATTTCTTTATTCCCTCTTTCAGAGAGCGTTCCAATGTAGAATATTTCTTTCTGATAATAAATTAAAACACATCAAATAAATTTCACGTTTTATTGCTTCATCCTATTTTTAAAAAATCTGACCTCCTGGGCCGTGTGGATTTTCCTAAAACATGCAGCAAGAGACGAGAAAGAAGAATGTAAGGACCCTCATCCATTAAAAACAAAGAACGAACATGCATCGTAAAGATCGTAAAGATCGGAAGCCGGGCAACCTGATCAAGTGTACCGTAAAGCACTTGGGCTGAAGTTGACGTCTGGAAAAAACTCAAAGCATGAAATAAAACAAGTGCAGGATGGATGTTAGAGCGGTGGGCCGAGGACGAGGGAAAGAGCGAGAGCGTATAGAGTGTCAGTGAGAAGGATTAATCAAGACAACAAACAGATTCATTTAAAAAGACAAGGATAAAATTTTGGCGAGTGATTTGGAAAGTGGTGGACCGAGTGGAGAGAGTGAGGATCGGTGCTGACTCCAGAAAGAACAGGAAGCCAGAATTCCAGACGCTCCAGCTTTTATTCCAAGTTCAGACGTCCCACAAGCATGCACAGCGCAGCCTGAGGGATTATCTCCTTCACCGGGCAGATCAAGTAACCCTCGATGTTGAATATGAGGAATATGAGGAATATGAGAAAATATCGTTACACTTCACTCTAAACCAGAATTTCACCAGTAAGGGCTTAGCATTCAGATTTTCCGAAAACAAGATAAGGAAAATGAGATAAAGGTGAAATATACGTATATACATGTGTGTACATCTCTCGTATGAATTTGTGTGAAAAAAGGTCTTACATAGTAAGTTAAGATGTGTGATTTGTTTTCATTTACATTACTCATTACTCATTACATTATTCATTTTTTTATTTGCTTTAATTATCTTTCCACATTTATTAAATTTTTCTAATGTTCTAAAATGTCATTTTCACATGATTTCCGTCATATTTGTATTTATGAAAAAAAGCACAAAAAAAAAAGTTTTAATATTATAACTTTAGACTTTTCATTTACATTTTTTAGATTTAGATTATTTTTATTATTATTTTTTTTATTGCTATTTATCACACATAATCAAACAAAAAATCCTAAAACAAACAAAAAAACACTAGGAGAAAGTAGATAAAAGTTACAAAAAATAATAATAATTTACATAGTTGTCTGGTGTTGTTTATCAGATTTTACTAACATTAGTCTTAGAAAGAAACATTGATGTTTGCACACTTTTTTTTAACAAAATAATACATTTTGAACATTTTTACCAGTATGTCTAAATTTCTTTGTCGAATTTTTATTTACTTTCACATATTTTTTCCTGCATTTTATTTATAACTTTTTTCCGAAACTGTAGAACCTGTTTCATTCGTCATTACAGACCAGACGTGATTCCACATTAACATAATTTTTTTGTTGCCATTTTTAAAAATGCAATCAATTTTAGTTTTTTTCTTCCTTTTTTTTTTTTTTTTTACCCCCAATATAATTTTATTTATACCTCCAGTGTAGGAATTTTACTAGTGTGCGCTTTGCATCTCAATTTTTATAAAATAAAAAATAAAATAATAATAAAGCAGCAGTAAAGAGCGTCACGGACCCGGTCCCTCTGTGTTTATCAGACGCGGGATCCGACGAAACATGTCTGAGAGACCTGCAACATGAAACGCAAACAAAACAACACTGTGTGTGGGGCATGAGGGTGCAAACGGTGAGGGTGCAATCTCATACAGGTTGAGGAATTTTAAGTGGGAAGTTACGAAGAAGGTATCGTCCTAGAGCCCATGCCAGGTAGATACAATCTCAGCCCGGTGCCCCTCCCCCCACGCCGGCTGGCCGATAGAGCACCTGCATGGCGGTTAGAGACAAGAACAATGAGAAGAAGGCCATTGAGGCTGGTCTTTGATGTGTGAGTTTTCGGGGCTTTCGACACCAACACGCGGTTTCGTCTCCGGCTTTGTCCTGGGGATGTTTTAGTGTCCCACGGGAGGGTATGAGTTCGAGGCCCGTTGAGAGGCCGCTCCACCACAGACCGCACTGGGACACACAATGCCAGTTAACTGGTGCTGCTTCAAAATAACCTCAAAGCTTTATTCCTCAAACCAGATGCACAAGTGACACACCTCCGTCTCCACCACAGAGCGAGTGTTGTGGCTGAGAGAGCTCCCGGGAATGTCACACGTGTATATATATTTTATGATATATTAAGAAGTGACTTTTATTATTTAAAATTAATTTCACTTATCATCACATAATAATAGTTCACATGTAGCGCGCCCTGGTGTATTTGGTTTTTGTTTTCCGGTACTTATTTATTATTATTGTTATTTAATTATTTATTTATTTGAATGTATTTAATGTATTTAATCGTTTTTTCATTCAATTTAAATGACATTTTATTTTAACTTCAGTTCATGTTTAAAATTTTATTTTCATTTACATTTTACGTGTTTACGTGTAATTTTTGTAATTTCTACATTTTTGGCTGTTTTATATTTTTTCAGAATGTCCTTTTACAAATTTCTTTTAAACATTACATTTTTTTAATATATATTTTTTGTTTATTTCTAAAGGTGTTTTCATTATGTTTATTTTTATTTATTTCTAGGTGTTTTCATTATGTTTATATCAAATTAAACATTATAAGATTTTTTAAATGCTTATTTTAAAAACAAAAAATTCACATTATTTTCGCCAAAAGATTTTTTTTGTTTTACATTTTCTTCTTTTTTATAATGAAAGCTTTAATCATCTTAGAAAGAAAAAATAAACCCTTGAGGAAGCTTTTTTTCCCACTCTGACACTTCGCATTTACACTTCTTCTTGCCAAATTGTTAACAGTCCAGGAACGTTTTTCTCTTCATCAGACACGTGGGATTGGACAGCAGTACATAGAGCACACACGCTTGGATCATGTGACGCGTTTAACACACACGTTTGGAGAGCGTTCCGGCGCTGGTGAAAGTAACGGAGCCGGCAATTAGCAATCAGTCTCAGACAGAACTGGTGTTTGCGTTGGAGAAAAAGCAGGCAGAGTCTCCTGGTGGGCCGGTGAGAGGAACATCACGTCATCCCGCGAGGAAAAAAAACCTCAATCTCTAATACTTTCCCGCTTCTCCTCATTATCTTCTGCCACTCGTCCATGATGTACAGAACAATAAAAGGTTTTGGGTTTTGATTATAGATGGCCTGTGAGTTTTTCCATCCAGATGTGGAATTAGTCCAGTGGATCTCCAGGATAAGTGTAACGTGTCGTCCTCCAGCTCCTCAGTTTCTGCTCCACGCTGTGATGGACTCCTGCATCCTCAGATCAGAATTAAAGATGCACTCTTGATATTATTTATTAATTTTCACTGTTCATTTATTTAAACATCTTTTGTGTTTCACACGATTTTTTTAATGTTTCATTCAATTCAACATGAATATTTATAGTTCTCTTTAAGGGACATAAAAAAATAGAGGGAAAAAAAACTTCAATTATTTGCTTACTTTTTCTGCAATTATTAATTTCATCAAATTATCTTTTTTCCACATAAAGCAAAAAGTTACAGTAATCAGAATATTTACTGTAAAGACAAAACCTTTCAAAATAAATGCACTAAAATAACATTTTAAAAAGGAAGCCACGAGCTGAAAAGAATGAGACGTCTTTAGCGATACAAGTCTTTGTCTTTGTGCAAATTCTGCAAGCTGTGCACTTTTCAAAACAAATAAAAATATATACGTCTGCATCGTATTTATTTTGTAGTTTTACAATCCCAAAACAGCACTTTTTATCTCTGATTTCATGTACATGCAGAAGTCTTAGGGGGACAAAAAAAATTAGATACAACAAGGTCAAACTTAAAGATAACTATGTATGGAGTTATCTTGATCGGCGACAGCGAGTGACGTCACTCCCCATACAATCCCGCCCCACAGTATAGACCCGCCCCTGATGCTGATTGACAGGTTTCCGTGTAACGCGTTGGAAATGCAATTGCAAATGGATTAGCGATTGCGTTTGAATTTTGGCCGGCTTCACGCGCGACGCAGAGAAAGTGAAAAAGCAAACGTGGTCATTGATTTTGCTATTTAAATAT
>JAOVVA010000052.1:24305180-24316401 GCA_028565275.1 Leiocassis micropogon | reverse complement strand
ATCTATCTATCTATCTATCTATCTATCTATCTATCTATCTATCTATCTATCCATCCATCCATCCATCCATCCATCCGCCCACACATCTATCTCTTTATCTATCCACTCCGGTCCTATCTGTCAGTGTGTTGCGCATGTGAAGGTCGTGAGGTCAAACCCTAAAGCCCTGACACTAATTAAACCATCCTCAGGGTCGACACGTCTCCGCGATCAATACACTCATCATTCATGTGTGTTCGATACGTTCAAAAAAGAGTGTGAGACATCACACTCACACACACACCCAAACACACACACATACACACTTCTTTGCTTCCAGAATATCCAGAGTAAACAGCAGCAAGGTGTAACAGGGAGTCTCGCTTTAGAGTGGACTGTAAAAGAGTTGGGAGAAGAGAAAGAGAGAGAGAGAAAGAATGATGGGAATATGAAGGAGAAAGAGACGGGAAGTGAGAGAGAGAGGGAGAACCTGAGAACTTGAGAGAAAGAGAAAGTAAAAGTATGAAAAAGAGAAAGAAATGAAGATGCTCAGTGTCTCTCATTAACTAGCAAACTGTAACATTACAATCTGTGAGTTTTACTGGAATGAAATTTAATCTACAGAGGAATAAAAATAGGGTTGGATATTCTCTATTCTCTCTAAAAAAAAAAATAAAAATAATAATAATAATAATAATAATAATAATAATAATAATTCTGTACTGTGCACCAAACGTAAAACATCATCATCATACCTTTCTACAGAGAAAATCATTAAACAAAAAAAAAGAGAGAGAAGAAGAAATGCCCTGTAGTTGGCCCTCGGTGGAGTCCAGCAGCACCCGTACGCCTAATTATCGCCTGAACACAGCACAAAGCCTCTCTGTGAACACATGGGAGATGAAGAGCGGCGATAAATGGAGGAGATTTCGCTTTGATGATGAGATTTTTTTTCGCCGAGATGCAGAAATCTCCAAAGCCTGTTAGACTTCCACTGCGCTGAATGCAGCTACTTTTTTTTGTTTTTTTTGTTTGTTTCTGTTTTTTACGCCGAACGCTATTCTTCTTCAGATTTCTTCTCGGGCGTCCCTCGACAGGGCCGAAGCTTTGAGGAGAGGAATCTACTCATCCAGGCAGGGCTTTTATCCCGAGGATCTGATCGCGCACCATGAGAGGCGCGCACTCCGTTTCATCATCTCATCAGGCGATAACGAGACGTTGAGACGAATACAGATGTCTGTGCACATCTGTGACGTAATGTGTTACTTAATTTAGGCACCTAAAGATAAACAAATAGTTACTGTAATAAAGGAGTTTACATCCAGAAATGTGTGAAACATCATGTAGAGTCGGGTGAGAACTCACACAGTAGATGAAACGTCAATCAATTCATCAAATCTTCATACTCACACTGGCCAACCGGACATGATACAGTAATAAACCTATGGATCAAAAGGTCCTAAGTTCAAACCCTATGACTACCATGTTGCCCTCACTGGGCCCCTGAGTCAGGCCCTTCACCATCAGCTCCTCATATGTATAATGAGATGAAAAATTTAATAAATGTAAGTCGCTCTGGATAAAGATGTCTGCCAAATGCCATAAATGTAAAAATACGCCAAATTTCTATGATTTGCTAACATTTTATTATACACTGTTTTAAACAGTCAGATAGTCAAGATACGCAGCCCTGCTACGAAAACCACGATCATGTGACGACCCCAACCCGAATGGTATGACGGATCAGTTCCCAACAACACAGCGCTGCCTGCATTACAGACTGACATGTCGTGGTGGCGTGTTTCATTTCCACCAACACTGCAGTCTGCTCACGTATGGAGGACGAAGCGAGCTGTGATTGTTCGCTAAGTGCTTATTTTAGCCATGCTGAGATACATAACATGAAATATTACATCATCTGGATTTAAATAATAAATCTAACATTTACGGCTAATGTGTCAATTCATAGGATATAGGAAGAGTATGTGGTGTCACAGCGTCATGCGACCAAATGCGGTCAAAAATTTCAATTCGGCATGCTCACACACACATACACACACACACACACACCAAGTGTGTTTTCTTCACTTTTATATTAATTTATATGCAGTGTCTAGTTGTTTTTAATCTCGACATCTGCTTGCTTCTAAAAGGATTCCTCTGATTTATTTTTGTCTTTATTTTAAAGCTCAACTAAATGTTATAAATTTGGTCTGTTTTAAGTGCAGTTTTTTAGTTTTTAGTTTTAAATTTAAATTTAGTTTGCAGTAATTTTTTAAGCCCATTGTCAGGCATTTTGAATGTTTATTTATTTATTTATTTATTTATTTATGATGTAGTTAGACAAAGTTTTTATTAATGTCTGTTTTTTTTTACTCTTTTTTGTCTTATGTCTGTAGTTGTTTATTTCAGTTTGTTTTGTCTGTAGTTCATTTCATCTGTAGTTTGTTTTATCTGTGGTTCGTTTTTCCTGTAGTTAGCTTTGTCTGTAGTTTGTTTTGTCTCTTGTTCGTTTTGTCTGTAGTTTGTTTTATTCATCGTTCTTTTTGTCTGTAGTTCGTTTTGTCTGTAGTTCGTTTTGTCTGTAGCTTTGTTTTATTCGTGGTTCTTTTTATCTGTAGTTTGTTTCGTCTGTAGTTTGTTTTGTCTGTAGTTCGTTTTATCTCTAGTCTGTTTTATTCATAGCCATGAGATGCGAATCGCCATCCGATCCCCTCGGTTGGTTACGAGCCCGGACTCTGATCCAAGACTCATTTCCAGACGTTACTCAGCCTGGAGGTGAACAGATGTAGTCGTAGACATGGAATCCTCCGTTTAGAGAAGGCCACTCTTTGATCTATTCTGGAAAATCTGTTAAAGGACACGAGCTTCCATGCCGTGCACTGAGCTGAGCCACAATGCTGTCCGTGCGAACGCATTTTCATGAAACTTTACATCCCAAGCCAGATTAAATGAATTCTGTAGCCTGAATATAGCTACTAGATCTAGTAAGATTAGACATATTCTTTGCAGTTTTTATAAAAATTCCGATGTCTTGATACAATTGAGCAATGGAAAAGATGTGTAGTTGAGTAATAGCCCTAGTATAAAGTCTGAGGGTTATAAAATATAAGGCTGGTGCAGTGGTGACTCAAACAGTTAAGGCTCTGAGTTACTGATTGGAACACTAGGGGTTCGAGCAATAGTAAACTGCCACTGCTGAGCCCTTGAGCAAGGCCCTTAACTCTGTCCTGCTCCAGGGGTGCTGTAATATTGGCTGACCCTGCGCTCTGACCCCTGCTTCCCAACTGGGACATGTGAAAAATCATTTCACTACGCTGTAAGGTACATGTGACAAATAATTGAATCGTTTTTGTTTTTGTTTTCTTCCTTTTTCTTAAAACTACAGGGGCTCCACCAACTGCCAGTCAGCCATAATGGTTTCCTCTGCTGGAGACACGCCCGATTGACCGGATTGAGCTGTCTTCACATCATGGACAGAATGGAGACCCCCCAACCTCCCCCAGCCTGTGGAGATACCACCTTTGATTACCAGAAAGGGTCCAGGTGATTATGCTAAGAGCGGAAACCTGAATGTGAACAAGGGATAAGATAATTCACGGAATGTGCTTGGAGAAAAGCAGTGATATAGGCAGTCCAATCACGTTTGATTGCAACCGTGTGTGTGTGTGCATGTATAAAGAGAGAGAGAGAGTTTGTTGGTGTATATGCTGTCTTTTTAGCAGCAGGAAGTCAACAAGAAATCTCACCTTTACATAAGACGTGACCACACCTTTACCCGAGCCTTTCCAATCCATCCGATGGCTGAAGGGCTGACGATCCAACACACAACACAGACATGTACAGTACACACCTGAACATGTGCAAATGCTTTATTGTATATTCCGTTAAAGAATGCCAAAGATGCAAAGAAATTTCTGAAATACTTGCAGAAAAAAGAAACCCATCCTCACTTCTCCAATGAATCAGATCATTAAATAAACTGATTTTGAGACCAAATTTTTCCAATCAAAACCCAAGACATAAATCCACAAAAGAAATTCCAAAGATTCAACCATCAAGATGCACAGTGGTCATCAAATATTAAACAAATTAACACTGCGTACAACAAACACAGTTTAAGGGAAGGACACCTTTCTGGTTATTCTACTGTGATACTTACTCACGCATTTTCATAAATCATGCCATTTTTAATTAAGGAAATGTTAAAAAAAAGAATTTGTGTGCATGTGGGAGACAAAATTAGTTAAGAATGTGTGCACACACACACACACACACACACACACACACACAGAGTCATGGTTCACTTGGAGGTGAGCATGAACTCTATATCACTGTGATCTCTGAGATGACCTTTGACCTCTGTGTATTTAATATTTCTAGTCACCATTTTGGGCATGACATCATGACCTTTAGGGCTGCCTTTACCAACCATCCAGTCTCTATGACCTCTGACCCCTATCCCCCCCGCATCATATCTGTGTAGCTGTTTAGCATGTTTTGTTTGTTTCTAAGGTCATTTTTATATAGTTAGTTTTTAAAGCTTGTTTTATTGTGTCGTTATTTATTACACCACCTTATGTCTGTAAACATTTTTAACATTCATTTGACACTCACTTTTTATTTCTGCAGTCACATTTTAGATGTTCGTATGTGTTTATTATTGTTTGTTTTCTCTGTAATTGTCTTAAAGACTTGTTTGATTTGTGTACATTTGTTTTTTGGGTTGGCTTTTTGCCTGTATTTTATCTCTATTTTATGTGTATTGGCTTTTGGGCTTATTTCATCTGTAATTCACTTGTTATGTCTGTAGTTTGTATCGTTTTGTCTCTTATTAGTTTTGTTTTGTCTGTAGTTTGTATCGTTTTGTCTCTTATTAGTTTTGTTTTGTCTGTAGTTTGTTTTGTTTTTTCTCCCCCCCCCCCCCCCATTTGTCTTCAGCTAACTTTTTACCTTTCAGCTTGTTCTGTCTGGAATTTTTGTTTGTATTTGACTGCAGTTGCTTTTTAGGCAGATTTCATTTGTAGTTGAAAAAAAAAATTATTACTGTTTCTTATAGAAAACAAATTTGCTTTGTCAATGTTTTGCCTGAAGAAGTTCATTTGTCTGTTTTTGTTTGGCTACATCGTTCATCTGTAATTGTTTTTTAAATCTCCTTTTGTTCCTCATTCTCATATATCCTGCAGTTGAAGCGATTTTGTCTGTAGTTTTAAGATTTATCCGTAGTTGTGTTTTAAATGATCTTATGTGTGTAGTTGCTTATTTCTCATCGCTAGTAGGATTTTTTGTAGTTGTTTATTCACGTTTTGGCTGAAATTTCATTTTGTCTTTAATTAAACTTGTTTTAAGCTAGTAATTTTTTGTAATTAAGCTTTCTTAATATGATTTTGTCTGTTTTCTTTTTCTTTAAATGTGCTAGTTGTTGTAAAGCTTGTTGTTGTCTATAGCTGTTTTTAATAAAAATTTTGGCTGAAATAATTTGTAAGCTTGTTTTTTTTTTCTTCTGTATTTGTTTATTTTCTGCATGATGCCTGCAGTTGTTTATTCCAGCTTGTTTACACTGTTGAGAATTTTGCTCTAGCAGTTAACTATTAAACCCTCAGTTGAAACACTGTAACAACAGCGACATAAACACTTAAGTTCTAAAGACCAGCATGACTGTGAAGTAACTACGAGTTTTTTATTCGCCTCAGGTCGTATCAATGTTGAATGCGGATGTGAATCATAGGTGACGACGTGAAGGATTTTTATTTTCAGTGTGTGGTTGTGAGTCAGTGCGCTTTGTGTTTAATCACTAAATCACACTTGAGAGATCCACAGCATATGGTGCAAGGGTTCAGTAAGGTTCAAAACACCTCTATTCATCAGGGTTACTTTAGATCTACCACTTTATACTTTTTTAAAAAAAATAAATAAATGTTATGATTAGAAACAATCTTATCTTTATGAAACTGGAAATTTATATCTGAAATGGTCAGTTAAATGGGTTTTTTAAGTTAAATAAGCAGATTATTCGGCAGATGTATATGGGAAATTTATGGAGGCACGGTGGCGTAGGGGTTAGCACTGTTGCCTTGCACCACCAGGGTCCAGGTTTGATTCCCGTGTTGTGTCTGTGTGCATGGAGTTTGCATGTTCTCCGTGCTTGGTGGGTTTACTCCGGGTACTCTGGTATCCTCCCACAGTCCAAAGACATGCAGATTAGGCCAATTGGTGTTCCCAAATTGCCCGTAGTGTGTGAATGTTGACCAGAGGCTATGGAAATGAAAAAAATGGTCACCATCGATCTCAACAGTCACTAGATGGACTATAGAGGTTCCTAAATGGATGGATGTCATGAATTTACATACAAGTACATAAAGTCTTCTTTTTTTTGTAATGTGCTATATATTAAAAGTGACTTTAAAAGTAGACATACGTCATAATTTTAGCAGCTATAAAATTATTTCTTACATGTAAACTCACATGTAAACATCCCTCCGCCTTCATTTAAAGGAGCCAATCAGGTTCCCACATGCTATCCAAGTTCTTGTGGAAATATCTTTAATACGAAAAAACTAATTCTGACTGTTACTCCAGAATATCTATCCTAAAGGTCATATCCCAATTCCACACCAACCCTTCACTCACTCATCACCGAGTCTGATTAGAGTCACGAGGTGAGGAGCACACACACTCGCCCCGAGGAACAGGCTGTGTGGAAAATGCAGTCTTCTCCTCATTAGGAATTCTAGTGGCAGCACTCCGTGTCGAGCCCTGACACTGCTAATAAGAGCGGCCTGTGATCCGGCCCTGGTTTAGGAATTCTCCAAATCAGAGCCCTGCATATCTTCAACTGTGGGTCAAAGGCAGCTCAGGAGGAACATTAATTGTTCTTGTCATGTTGGATGGTTCGCTGGCGATATGAAAGTGCGGGCTCTCACTCCTTCTTATAAGAGTTTTTTCTTACTTTCCATAAATTATTCAAACTTCTGTTAAATTCTTAACTTGTTAAAGAATTTCCGAAGAGCCCTTGATGGCATCAGTTACATTAATACGGACGTCTTAGTAGCAGAAGCCTTTTAATTAGTGCTTTTATTGCTTTATAAATAAAATCGGAGCAGTCCGTTCCCTCGAGTCTGCCGTATAACAACTGTAGAGACTTTTCTTGTCTCGTAATTCCATCTGGAAAACGGGAGCCGAGATGAATCCCAGCTACAGAGATACATCGTTCGGGATTGCTAAATCGCACGCTAATGGTATGCTGATGTGATGTCGGAGGACGGATGACTGAACGCCGGTCTCGCTCGTCTCATTCCCAGCCCTCGCTCGGGAAACCTGCATAACATTAGCGCTAGAGAAGAGGGAGTGATCGCAACCAGCAAGCATTAAAGCAAGGGCTGATTACAGAGTCAAGCAGATTACAGGACAGTGTCTTCCTCATTTTCCCTCCCTCCAGAGATCAGGTGATGAAAAACTACACACTGCAGCAGGACTTTAGGAGGAATTAGAAAAAGACTTGGAACAAAAAAGTGAGCGGATAAATGATTCATCTGACTGCGGTCAGACCAAGCGAGTCAAGCGCAGAGCCTTTGATTCCGTCCTCTCTGAGGAAACGGTCAAGGAATGCGCTCTGTGTGTGTGAGACAAACTTGTGAAAGCAGTGCTAAAATGTTCTACATCTGTCTCCCTGATGGAGTTAACAAGCTTCATTTCCTCTTCCAGTTCAGATCCAGCCTCGCTGTCAGGTCTTCAAGTTCACACAAGAAAACATAACAAGTGGTCAATTTTTTTATCTGAATTCCAGGGTTCTACACTGCAGGAATTGTTTCTGAGACTGAGTTCAGCAAGTGATATCAAATCAAGATTGTCGCACGTAGCGGCAAAGCAAACAAGGTAGCGTCTCTTATATAGCGTGTCTATAACGTGTTATACCGTATATACTAGAATATTGGTATATAATTTGTAGTGGCGGCACGGTGGCGTAGTGGTTAGCTTGTCGCTTGTCGCCCGTGCTTGGTGGGTTTCCTCTGGGTACTCTGGTTTGGACTCATTCCTCAGTCCAAAGACTTGCAGATTAGGCTAACTGGCTTTCCAAAATTGCCCGTAGTGTGCGAGTGTGTGTGTCCTGCGATGGATTGGCGCCCTGTCCAGGGTGTACCCCATCTCATGTCCAAAGTCTCCTGGCATAAGCTCCAGGCCATTTGCGGCCCTGTACAGTATAAGCGGTATAGGCTGCAGTTCCTTCAATGTCGTAAAAAGATTGCTCGGTTTCAACGAGAACAGAAACCATCGCATCTTGTACCTGTAGATTTTTATCTTTCTTTTTTTTTCTTTTTTTACTTGAATAGTGTGTTAAAAGCAGAGAGAATGTTGCCGATGCAGAAAGGAACGCTGCCTGCGGTAAATCTGATCATTTAACACCAGCTACTTGGAAGAGTAACGTGGCGGGAGGACAAGTCATACAGATTAGATTTCAGTCGTATCTGGTGACACTGAGTTTCCCGTCCTTTCCTTCTCGGCAGTAACAGGATCCAGCTTGATCCGGGGCCCAGGAGAAACCCGGGCACTTGCTTCTAATGCACACGAGGTTGCGAGAAAAGGACAAAGGGATGGAGATGGGAAGGAGGGAGAAGGATGAAAAAGAGAGCTTCAGCGTAGCGGGACTGCGCTCGTCTCGGGTCGAAGGCGAACGATGGATTAGCCGTGAAACAAAAGAGACGGAGTGAGAGATGAAAATCAATAACACGGCAGAGCCAAGCCTTCATACGATACGATCCAGAGCTTCATCTCTCTGCCTCATTTTCTGAGGTTTATCTCCTGCTTTCTGGCGCCAAAGCTCCAAAAAAAAAAGATACATACCTATTTATCAACTTTATTATTTCCTTCTGTTAGACGTATACAAAGTGGGCGTGGCTAGTGGATTCTTCTGTGCCAGTATGTTCATATGTGCCAACATAACATTTTAGAGCCAGTAGGATTTTATTTCATTTTTTTCCGCCATGTATGCACACCACATTCAGAAATAAAAAATAGTTTAAAAAAAAAATAAAAAAGAAAAGAAAACCTAAATTTGATTATTTTTCAATAACACCACATCTGAAAGTGTCCCAGTCTATCAGAACATGTTAGTTCTTGTTCTCGATTCACGCCACAGCAGCTACAAATTGTTGTTCCTACACCAGGGTCTCTTATTCCCTGTCTCTTATAGAGGAAACCCTCAGCTTGTCATGTTCTTGAAAAAAAACTAAAACTAAAAATCTCCTTCATCACGAAGATGATGGAAATGGAGACTCCTTCCATAAACACATTCCTCTTTACAGATCGACAACTTGACTTACTGTATCAGAATGCTAATATAACCAGTCATGACGATCATCATTAATTGCCTTGACGTCCTCTGAAACAGGCACGCAGACGCTAAAGAAACACGACGCCACTCGAATAATACTTAATCAAGCGTTTTGGAGTGAGCATCGCCCTACACAAGGCGTCCATTCAGTCTTTGTGCGAGGTCGAGGGCAGGACCGTACAAACAGGGTTATCTGTGCTCCGGCTTAGGCTAATCACTCTTTCCCTTCGACAAGTGTTAAAGCGGTATTTCCTCAGCCATTAGCCGGGAATTCTATTCATCAGTCTGCTGTGAGCACACTTAACCTTTTGCCCAGTGAACCTTATCGACTGAAACAAAAGCTGCAGGTATTTCAGATGGACCATGATAATTATCAAAAAAACTAGACCAGGCCAGTTGTTTTATAGAAAAAAATTTAATGATAAAAGGAAATGCACTCCAGCTGCTCGAATCTTAGCTTGATGCTGAATCGCTCCGACGCTGGGAAACAGAAAGGTTCAAAATTTCATCAGGTCCCTTGCAGAGAAAAACTAACTTCGTCACTATAGACCACATCAAAGCCGGACCCTTCCAGCTCACAGCTAACACCATCGACCCGACACCGACACCCTTTTGCTCTTCGTCAATACGTGAGTCATCCTCTGAGTCAGGACAGCAGAGGTTTAGAAGGCAAACATTCTGTGCAGCATTTGGCAACCGCCCTTATCCATGTGATGTCATTATACATTTGGGCGGTTGAGGGTTACGGTCATTGTTTAAGGGCCCAACAGTGGCAACTTGGTGGTTATGGGGTGGTGCTTGAACCTGGGACCTTCCTATCAGTCGTCCAACCTGAAACCACTGTGCTACCCATAAACCCATATTACTGTTTTCCTCTGGAAAGCTTACACTCAAATTCTCTAAAATAAATGAATAAATAAACCATAATTTATGTAAGATAGCATGGTTGCATAGTGGTTAGCACTGTCACTTCCATGGTCCGGGTTCGACTCCCGCCTTAGGATCTATCTGCATGGAGTTTGCATATTCTCCTCATGCTTTGGTGGGTTTCCTCCGAGTACTCTGGTTTCCTCCCACAGTGCAAAGACATGCAGATTAAGCAAACTGGCGTTCCAAAATTTCCCGTAGTGTGCCAATGAGTGTGTGTATGTGTGTGCCCTGTGATGGATTGGCACTACGTCCAGGGTGTACCCCGCCTCTTGCCCTAAGTCTCCTGGGATAGGCTCCAGGTGCCCGCAACTCTGAATACAGGATAAAATAGTATAGATGATGAGTGATTGATTGATTCATGGAAGGAGACTCCAGTGTCAGAGCAAGCTAAAGCTGTAACCAGAGAGGTTTACACTTTTTACAGAATATCTTTGGCCTGTTGGAGGAAACCGGAGCACCCTGCGTAAAACCAGCAAAACAAACCAGAGTGAATATTTGAACCTTTGAATTTAACCCCAGAGCTGAGCAGTTAAATGTAACTGATAATTAGTATATATTTAAGAAAAAAAATACAGTGTACCCTGTGGCAAAATGCTGAAAGGACTCAAAAGAACCTCAAAAGAATGTTTTTTTTTTTCAATAAACTGATCAATAAGAGTCACTCTGCTTTACTGGAGCATAGAGGGTGTTTTGGCAAAATTATCATCGTGAGTTGCAGGTAAACAGAGTTTGGATATTTATTTGTCAGTATAGAGAAACTATTTCCAGGGAAACTATTATTTGTCCATAAATATGCACCAGATAGAGAAAACAAGATAGGTCTGGGAGGAAAATGTAACTTTCATAACAATATATCACTTATTGAATTAAAAGATTTAAAAGAATTAAAAGATGCTGTAACCTATCACAGCCGGAGGTCTAGAGAGAGCTGATTGGCCGAGCTCTCTCAGAGGGGAGGGATGAGAGGTACTTCGTGCTCCC
>JAOVVA010000052.1:24265354-24284684 GCA_028565275.1 Leiocassis micropogon | reverse complement strand
GTAGAATGTAGAAAATAAATCACTAAACAAAAACAAAGAAATTTGCAAGTGACCACAAACTTTTGAACGGTAGTGTAAATTCCTACGCAGTCCGATAAAGATTTTCCTAGATTTTTACCGAGATCTTATACAGTCTGTCCAGCAATAAACTTAACCAGGACGTCTGGAATCACACAGCGTGAAGCCCACACGCCACTCGGACCCAGACGTGCTCTGGTAAACCCACCATCGCCATGCCTGACGTGCCGATCTGCTCCATTTCCACCTTTCGGACGCGTCCGTTTCACATCTGTTGCTCTCGGCGTTGAAAAGAGATGACCACACGATGATCTGTGAAACAGACGGACAGCTGAAATAACCCACGTCTCGGGGAAAGAAAAATGACTCCGGAGAACAAAGTTGGCTTTAAGTACCCGCTCCCGGAGGACGGTCAGAAAAAAAACTAAACTCTGCGGGATGAAAGCTCGGGAGGTTCCGCAGCAGTGTCATCGGCGTGCTGAGACGAGCGCGGAGGAATTACGTACAGCACAAAAAGTCCATACATGAAGTGCTGACAGTGGATCTTTTGTGCCTTGCCATGATTGCGCCGGAGAGAAGCTCATATCTAGCGCGGTTATATCCGCGTCCCCGGAACAAAGCCAATTATTTCTAATCTTGTTATTACAGCAAACGATTATGCTATCGTTTTGTGTCTGTGCGTTGCTCTTATTACGGTTAAACGGCTTATAATGGACAGATTATTTACTTTAAAATGACCCCGGTGTATTTTACCTGTTTGTATCGTTATAATTACGGTTATTCAGTTATTAAGGAGTAATTAGGATTTTTTTTTTAAACTCATTGTATCAAGTTATTAAGTTACAAAATCCTCTGTAGTATCCAAGTACATAATTGTCTGTCATATTAACTAGATTGCTCTTATTCGAGATGCTACATTATGAAGTCATTAATTTGGAGTTAAACGTATCATCACTTTTTTAAAATAATTTTTGAGTATTTTTTTTTTTACATTCAGACGGGTCTCGAGAGTGTGTTTACAAAAAAATATTTAAAAAATATGGCCTGGGGTTTAAACATACCCATTAGATTGTCACCCTATTGCTCAGCTCTGCTGTTCTCTGGAGGGGGCGTGGCTCGGGGGGAACTCATTTACATAGACACTGAAACTCTGCATTTGGAGGGGGAGTAAAAAAGCAGGAGGTTGAGGTATGAAAAAAATGCATTATCCGAGGGGTATTTCAGCAGGGGTATGAACACACACACACACATACACACACACACACTTTGGAGGAGTCAAAAATGGGACCTTTAAATTTGATACAACAGTGTTACTGTATATAGTAAGAAAGTAAGGAATAAAACACTCCATACCATGCTGTCTTGGAAAAATAATCAACTTTAGAGTCGTTACAGTAACTCCGCTTCATTAAACCAAATTGTCAGTGATTGTTCTCCTCCAGCAGCACGTTAAAATTTCAGATAATACAGAAGAGTATCTTCTTTTAATGATCTTTTTCTTTAAGTCAAACAGTTTATGAGCGGGTCTTCTGAAAATATTGGTGCAACATTACAGCTTTAATTTGGCTGGATTGGTTAAGCCTCTGTTTCGCTGACCGGAAGGTCAGGGGTTCAAGCCCCAGCACCCCCACTGCAGAGCCCTTCAGCAAGGCCCTTAACCCTATCTGCTGTATCCTGGGTGACCCTGTGCTCTGGGCCGGGATATCCCAACCGGGATAATCAAAAATATTTACTGTAACAAGTACATGTGACAAATAATTGAATCTTAATCTTACAAAGTGCTGCCACTGCAGACTCCATCCACACTTGTTACATGAACATAAATCCCCTAACAGGATATTTTTATTACTGTACAAACACTCTGAACAAACCTGTACGTTTTTGTGCCGTTTTAATCCACACCTTTCCGATTGCTAATGTTGTTGTGCAACGAGCTTTTAAACTGCTCGATCACATGCTGTGCATATCAATGTTTGGTCACCGGGGAAGAATAAGACAGGGTCGTTAATATTTAATGAGACTGTGATGCCGTGTAACTGTGTTTCTTCCTATAAATACTACTGAAATATTGACTTCAGGAATCCAGGAGGAAATTCATACTGTAAACACGGCGGAAGCCAAATCCTGCGATTTCAGTTTATTTCTAAAAACAGGACAAACCCCGTGACGTTACAGCTCTCTCTTAATAAACAATTAGCATTTATCAGATTTAAGATGTTAGAAACAAAGTGATAGAGACGCAACGCTTGTGAATGTGTTCGAGCTGAAAATGAAATGCAAATGAAACAGATTGTCCTGAATTATCTGCTGAGTACGGAGAAACGTGAAACCTAGCAACCGATTTCAATTTTTTTTTTTCCCCGCCGACTAGCGGCTAATCGGACGCCCGGCTTTCTTCAATTCATTAGCGGAGTTATGCTGGACTGACCTCGTTTCTCTCAAGCAATCAAGCCGCTGATTTATGCATGAAGTCAGCATGTGTTGGATCAAAAAAAAAAAACGTTTTTAAAAGTTATCACCGAGCGAATTGGACGAATAAAAACTCCATGTAACAGGCGGCGCTCAGGCCCGGGCGTCTGCACGAGCGATAAGATGGCGCTCAGCGGAGCGGAGCTAAGCTTAATAGGGGTCTCGAGTGTTGTAAATGAGAGATTAGGCGTGCGAGAGCGGCGTCAGAGAGTGCAATCAAATCACCGTGTACAGAATTTGGCACTGTGTGTTGGGAAACACAAGGTAGGGGCATTTAAAAAAATAGATGACCAGGGTCATGTAGGCGTAAAAATAACACGGGCTCAAACTTGCTGAAAAAACGCGAAAGAATGAGACGGAGATGCTGTGTAATTTCCCATAAATTCGGCAGCTGTAAATCGTAACTTATATTAAAGTGCTTATTCCAATACGTTAATGTTTCTATAGAAACTATACTAACATGCGTACAGTGAAGTATTCATCATTTTTACAAGATGATGTTCATACATATGCATTTATGGAGGGAGTCTCCAGTGTCAGGAGCTTTTATTTATAGCTGCTATAAGCTAACTGAGAACAGAAACGACTCGCTTGTTTCACTGATATGAAATATGTGGTACTCAGAACTGTAGAGAATGTCTCTATACGCTGTAGCACTACTGGAACTATAGAGATATTTGGATTTTACTTTATTTTATTTGTCTGTTCCTATTTTAGACCTGTACAGCACTTTGGTCAACCAGTTGTAACTAGGAGGCCACTTAAGATCCTTGTCCATCATGAAAGCACAAAGCCAGCTCCATTAAGACATGGACTGGAAGATCTCGACTGTCCTCCACAGAGCGCTGCCTGAACTCATCACCTTTGGGATGAACTGGAACTGGAGCCTCCTCGACATCCTAATATTAGAACCTAAGCTCATTAATGCTCTTGTAGAACATGTGAATGAACACGAAACCCCCGGAGCCACGTTCCAAAACCTAGTGAAAAGCCTTCCCAGAAGAGTGGAGGTTCTAATAATAATACTGTAACAACGGGAAAGGGGACATATGGGCATGACCAGGGTGCACAAACTTTTCGGTGTAGAGTGTATTTGTGAAACCTGAATTTGACTTGGCTCTAACCCGAAGAGAGTGTTTGACTTGACTGGGAGGTGTGTAGGAAGTTGTTGACTTGCAATCTCAAGGGACAAAGCCAAGGCCGGCTCGTGTTTGCGCAAAGCAAATAAAGGCGTACGCCTCGCTTGGGCCGCCGTCCCCTCGGCACAGGAACGTCCCGTGGGGGACAAAAAAAGACGAGTCAATGTTTAAACACAACCCCAGAAACCAAAAGTTTCTAATCTCTAGGGATATTTTTTTTTTCCTCAGAGCGTTCCAGAAATTCCACAGAAACTGAAACAGACTGAAAGGAATCGGCGGCGTTTCGCTTCCGTACGTCCACACACCTGACGCCGTCTCTGGAGTGAGGACTCTGTTACTAACGCCAGCCAAAAAGCATTAAAATGCCCTTCATACCCATATCCACATCAGCACATGGCTTAACGTTCCTTCCTGCGCTCCTCCCTGAGAGGATCCGATGTCAGGCATCAAAAAAAGGAAAAGAAAAGAAAGAAAGAAAGCGAGCGGTCAGGGCGGGTACTCGCTGGGACGGCGCCAAAAACCCAGCCAGAGGTCTGAAACTCGCGAGATGAGACGTAGAAGACACCGAAGACGGGTCTGCTGGGACATGTTTCAGCTGGCAGGGCCACAAAGACACACCAGCGTTAACACACACACACACACACACACACACACACACACGCAGAAGCAGTTGGCAGCTGTCACTAGCCCTTTAAGCAGGCAGGAAAGCACCTGTCCTCTTATCGTGTCCATGCCAGGACACACTGCTCTCACTGCTCGACTGCTACCATTCACTCCGTTTTCTTCATCGTTATTTATTTCACTTCCTTTCTTTCTTTCTTCTTTTGAGATTTCCTCCCCTGTTTCCTGAACGCTCTATCTGTATATAGCCTAGCTGTTACATCGAGCCAGTGTGAACCATCTGTCTATGAAATATCACACATTTTATAAATAATCTTTTTCAGGTGGTTAAGTACAGAGCAGCAAGAGGTAAAGAAGGAGAAAAACCAAAGAAAAGATTCAGTGTACATCTCTATTAGCAAAATAATCAGATTTCTACAGAAGTGTTATAAATATTTGCTATTTGTAAATGATCTGCAGTTTACAACTGATCAATTATTTGACTTTTTAAATCTATTTTATTTTAATTACGCATGACAACAATATACAAATCCATTAAAATATTTATATTAAAATAGGCTTACAAATGTAATGACTATTAATATTTTTATGAGCATCATCTTTTCTCCTATAAATAAATAATTTATAACCTATTTAACAAAACTTAAAACAATAAATAAAAAGTTTGTGAAATGCTCTGATATGTTTGGATGACTAAAAGTTGTTTTCAATCAAATCCTAAACAATTAACTTGTAATACATTTAAAAGTTATTAAATAATTAAATTCAATCCAACTACATCATTCCAGCATGAAAAATCTGAGTAATGTTTAACTATTAAAGTATTATTAACACATGTACATAAAATCAATACTACTACTACTACTACTACTAACAATAATAATAATTATTATTATTTTAATTATTATTATTATTATTATTATTATTGCTGTTGTAAAATAAAAAAATACTGATTATTATTATTGAATATTTAACATGTTTACTGCTAATTATTTAGTATTTAATAATAATAATAATAAGCACAGTTTAATAGCGTATTATTTTAAATTCTATTATATTCTATAATATTTATTTCTATATCTATAATATTTGTTTTATTTATTAAAACAAGACTTTTTTTTGCAAAAAGTAAAATCATGTTGCTTTTTAAGCCACGAAATTGTTCTTTTTTACTTCCTTTCTGGTTTATTTATTTATTTATTGGTTTGTTTGCAAGCTAAGAAATCCAAAATTGTTTGCATAGTTTTGAAGAAGAGAAATCGACAGAGCGCACAGCGCGAGGAGACGGGGCATTGTTCCTCGGGGTGAGGGAGAGGTCTCGGCGCTCAGTGCGCCTCCCGGATGAGGAATGACCCATCGGGTGCCTCGTGTGTCAAAAGAGCAGGTCGAGGTCTGCGCACTCCGTCTCTATACCCTCCTCCATTATTCCTCCTGCCATGTCTGACTGTCTACTCCTCCATGTCAAGCGGTCATTAAAGTGCAGACAGGATGAGATTTGCCAGAGCAGAACGAGGGCCTCCTCGGCGGTGAGAGAATCCGGGGAGGGCTTCGCCCGAGACCAGTCCGTCACGGAACGGCTTCCACAAGCTCTACGTCCTGTCACTGTCCTGGAGGGCTCTTACCTTCCTCTGTGCGCTCTGCATGATAATACAGTGACGGACGAGAGGGCTGACCTGGACACACGGTTTTGGACGGACACGCTAAACGTGGCGTGAAGAATAAAAGGTTTGTTAGCTAACGGAGCAGAGCTCCTCTGAGAAAACAAACACGCACACACACACATCCTGCAGAGAGGAATAAGTGAGGGATAGATGTGCAGAGCAGCTACACGCTGGGACGAGGACGGGACGGCGTGAGCTCACCCTCATTTCAGCAGATGGAGGTTACAATGTGGCGACAAAATTAGCTCTGGAACTACGCATGAACTAGATCCGAGTCTGTGAGGACCAGGTGGTAGGAAAACACGTTTCACCAAACACGTCTGTCAGGACAGTTCTTAAAGGGTGCAAGCGCAACTTAATTGCTTTGACCTTTATTATACATGCCGGTTGTTGGATTTGTAAGCAGCATGCATGCAGGGTGTAGCGATGCTAGTCACATAACAGCTTCGCCATTCGTCATGAAAACGAGCTGTTTGTCAGTTTTAAGCTCGAGCCGAACTCTGGTTTATTACAGTAATCGCTTCATGTAGTCGGCCAGAACATGGTGTTGGTGCTAAAAAGTGTCTCACTGACAGGAAGTGGAAAAGTGAATTTTCAGATAGGATCATATAACACCATTTTTCATAATACTTAATGCTTCTTATCTCCTGATCCTTGCTTCATCTTTTTGTAAATACGCATACACGTTTATATTTTTATCAGATCAAAAGAAACACACTTGCTAAATACAGTTTCATGCCCTAGTAGTGTCCGTAGTGTCTGGAACTTTTTTTGAATTCAAATCTTTCAACGATCTTTCAACTGTCATTCAGATGAAACTTGGCCAGGTTAGATTTGACATAAAAAGACATAAACCTAAAAAAAAGTGTATTATTCTTAAATGCAAAATTGTGTAAGATATTGCAACATGAATTTGACATGGTTACGGACACTACAGATTTGTTGCTTTTTTTTTCCTATTTTTTGCATGGAATGCTTTATTTTAAGCAACATTGTTTACAGGTCATATGCATCTAGACACTTAAAGCAATTTTAGCATCAATACTACATCAAGAAATATGAATAATTTGCATTTTAAATTATTATAGTTTGAAGTGAGACAGTATACAGTAACGCTGAGAAATGGCCATTTTTTGGGCACATATAAAATCATTTCTCTAAAATGGCTAAAGTTAGCAGCTTCAAATTTTTATGGAAGCAAAATTGGTCACTTCAATGTTGCATAAACTTCAGAAGTGGCTTCTATGGCGCACACATTTTCTGTATTATATTTATAACATAAAGAAACAATAACATCAGCACCAATACTGTGTTTTGGCTGATGATTTACATATGTATAGGGAAAATCTGTCGTGTAGTAGTAGTGGTGGTGCCGTAGTCCTTTCATCATCTTTAACTAAAGAGCGCGATGCAGCGGCGCTTTAATCCTTCAGTGCCGAGCCGAGTCTCGTACAGCTGCACTGCATTATGGGACTTCTGAGCCCTGGAACACCCGCACCAGCATTAAGGCTCTAAATCCGCTTTGCGACGATGTGTATTGTAGTTAATGAAATAAAATTGGATTGAATCGAATAAAAGATAAATTGGTTTCGTTTTCATCACTAAGTCGACCTGATGTGATAATCTTCATCCGCTCACGTACATAAAGTTCTCATCGTCTCCGTAATAAATCCACTCAGATGGCCGACACTGACCTCCGGTCGTCAGACGGCTCCGCTACACGTTCGCGTGGCGGTGATGAAGTTTATCAGTGTTATGATTGAATTCCCCTGCATGCGTGGAGCGCCGATTAACTTCTCGTCTCCGTCTGCGTCCGTCCGCGGCAGCCGGTTGCGTCTCTGTCAGCCGATCGATAAGCTATTAGGGCTCCTGAACAGAGGCTGAAATGAAGTTATTGAGGCACCTGCCGAGTCGGCAGTCTTCTAATCCCATTGGAAAGGCCCTAATGAGACTGGGAGCAGAAGTGTTTCGGTTACACACCAACACACACACACACACACACATGTGCGGTGATCCTTGCAGCTGCACAAAGCAAGGACAAACGTGTCTCCTCTGCACTGCAATGCACAATCGCGGAGAAAGTCTGCCGGTCACATGACACTGGTGGGTAAGAACACAACCTGTGCGATGTGACGTGACAACATTCGATCATTCATTTCATCATAATGCACAAACAGCCAGCCAGATAAACAGACACAAACAAATTGACGGATATATACGAACAGACAGACAGACAGACAAACAGAGACAGAGACATACATTTAAACAGGCAGATATACAGATAGCTACACAATCAGACAGACAAGCAGACATGTAGACAGATGGATACAGCTATGCAAGCAGACAGGCAGACAGGCAGACAGACGGATACAGCTAGCTATACAAAACAGCCAGCCAGACAGACAGATACACAGGTAGCTATACAAACAGGCAGACAGATAGAGCGATAAGGAGACAGAACGACATCCTGATATACAGATGGATAGACTAGACAGACATGTAAACAGACAGACAGACTATACAAAGAGACATACAGGTGGACAGACAGATATACAGAAATCTATACAAACAGACAGACAAATAGACAGACAGCTATACAAGTAGACAGCCTGGGAGACAGACAGACAGATATTCAGATAGAGACACAGACAGACAAACAAGTGAATGAACAGACAAACAACCAGCCATCCACCCGGACAGAGAGACAGATAAGCAGTCAGACAGACAGACTGCCAAAGAGATGGATAAACAGATAGACAGACTATACAAACAGACAGACAGACAGACAAACAGACAGACAGATGTTTGGACAGACAGACAGACAAACAGACAGACAGACGTACACAGAGATAAGTTTGTAAATTTATATAACAACAACAGATGGCCCTTTTCTCAGTCACACCGAAACATCGAGAAACCGGAGAAACTTCCTTCTCAGACCATGTGTTCTTTCTCTCTCTCTCTCTCTCGCTCTCTCTTTTCTCCCTGATTTATTCTCTCTCTCTATCTCTCTGTCTCTGTCTCTCTCTCTTACACCTCCTCTGTCCTGTTTCTTCTTTCAAGCTTTGTCAGGTGTTTGGTTGCAAGGGAACGCTACAGTTTCCCTGCCACGCCCTTTTTAAAAAGAAAAAGACGAAATAGGTACTTACCATACATGTGTGAGTGTGTGTGTGTGTGTGTGTGTGTGTGCGTGCATGTCCTTCTGTAATCATCTGAGGAAGTGTTTTGTTCATAAGATTTATGATCACGCAAATGGCAAAATCAGAACATGTTCGGCTTGTCTCAACATATCGTCACCGCGTCCTCTCTACAAAACTCTGCAGAAGAAAGAGAGTGAAAGAAAGAAATAAAGACTCAATGACAACATAATTAGCCCATCTAACCTGTACTTACCTTAGCTAAATAGCCCATTTTTGCTTTATGCAACATGTAATACGTTAAAACCAAATGTGTTTCACGCTATTTCTTCAGTCTAACTCCGCCCCTAATCCTGTCCTTAGGTATTACTGCAACAACGTTAGGAATATAAACAATAATAACTTATGGAGTGTCTAGACAGCTTGCTCCCTAAAACAAGTAAATTGTTCATCTTGTTTGTTTGTTGGTTTTGTAATTTGTTGGTATATTTTTCACATTTTTAAATGGCCTGGACGAAAAAAAAATGTGTTTGGGCAACTGGATTTTGGACTCGAGGACGGAGTTGTGCCGTGTGATGTTGTCCCTGCTGTAATGTCCTTTCCAGGAGGATTAGCACAATGACTGCCACGCCTGAAAGAGTACCGAGCTAAGCCCTCGATTACTCAGTGCCATGTACCTCCATGAGTCTACTTTCTTATCCAACTTCTTTTTTTCTCTCCAACTGGCTAACAGCTACTGACGGAAGTATTGTTACAATGAGGGGAGAGTGAGGCAGACAGATAGACAGATAGATAGAGAGAGAGAGAGAGATTAACAGGTAGAAAGACACATAAACACTTAGACAGACAGACAGACAGACCGATAGATAGATAGATAGATAGATAGATAGATAGATAGATAGATAGATAGATATGTAAGAAGACAGACAGACACAGACAAACAGATATACACATACTGTATAGACAGACAGACAGATAAATAAATGGACAGAAAGGTAGACAGATAGACATACAGTATGAGAAGACAGAGAAAAACAGCCGGCCAGCCAGGCAGACAGTGAGATAGAAAGAAAGACAGATAAACAAATAAACAGACATGTAGACTTACATGCAGAGAGACAGACAGTCAAACAGACAGACGGACATACAGACAGACAGGTATATTTGGTTATTTTTTTCTCATTTTTCCATCAGAGAAGGCAACAAATACGCTGTAGGACAATAAAAACCTGCTTTCAACTACTTTTTTGATCACAGAAAAAAAAAATAGTGCTGCGGCAAGAAGTAATGAAAGTTAACCTTAAACTGTTTTTTTTCACCACAATACCAGCCCCAAACCTCACACGTTCCTCTACATCCACATACCTTAATCCTCACCAGCCGTTATCAGGACAGTTGAAAGGCTTCAAGCAACAGCTTACGCTTGCACTATTAACCACTTCAGCCTAGCAGAGCAGAACTGCATCAGGCAGTGATATTTAAAAAATAGCCTCATGGGTCCCCTGAGACCCTGGAACCAAAAGTAGGGAGATTAGAGGCAGCGTGCGGCCTAATAGCTTAGCTCTTCAGTCAAGGGGGACACGTCCTATCTAAGCCCTCCAGCTGAGAGAGACTTTACAATCAGTTTTTATCACAAACGGAGGCCAGTCGAGGGGAAATCGCAGTATCCCACCGTAACCCCACTATGACGGGACGATGCAGTAATCTACAGAGCCGTTCAATGTTTATCGGGGGGGTGTTTGATATGAGCACACAGGATGGGATGAGGTTGAATCCAGCTGGGTCAGTCACTTCTTCTTTTATTTTGAGCTGAGCCAGACTGGACCGCAAACTGCACAGACTGTGCCACATCGACTAGAAATGAGAGAAGTCTAAAAGTCCAAGTCTTTCGTGCTAGGACACAGCAAATCTCCTGAGATCAAACAGCGCGAAGAAGCATAAAAGACGCCCCAGTTACACTTGGCAAGAGGGTCTCTTCTAATTCTTTTCCCAGACGATATCTAAAATCTCTTCTGCCTAATTATCAAGGGCTAACATGAGATCCCACTCTGTCTTATCTTCAAACATGTCATTCTCTTCCCTAAACAGGTCTCATGGTTCCTGCTCCGTTGTTTTTTACGAGAGAGGATTGACTCTAGCCCCGCCCACAAGCAGAACATAAACGTCTTGCCTGGTTTGTGAAGAACAAAGAAAGGGATAAATGCATTTTTGACCTCACCAGATAAAAACGTCATTGGGTTATAACTTCAAATCATTAATTTACTCAAGCCGTCATCACTGAATGATGGTTAGCTGCAGTGACCAGTTATTGATGTAGAGGGAGGATACACGGCCAGGGGGAATCTATTGGTACACAGACACTTCAAGCAATTTAAAAACACCCATCAGTCTACACTGCATGTCTTCGGACTGGAAGAGAAAATCCACCAAGCACAAACTTCGTGGACACATTCTAGAGGTGAGGTTTGAACCCCCAACCATGGGAGAGTAAGGCGACAGTGCTGGATACTCCATAAAAATTGTGTCCTCCTTCCTCTTTTCCTTGTCATGTAGCTTTAAGCTAGGGATTTAGAGATAATCTAGAAATGCAGGTCACAAACTATCCTAAAAAAAAAGCACCATCGAATCTGGGATAGTTTGTACAACTTGACTTACTGTACATAAGCTTGTAGAAAGATATCACAGTTGCTGTTTGGATACCAGGTACCTTACGATGAAATGTTATCATTACAACAGAGAACCTGTCCTTAACTTTTAAGGGTTTTATCCATGGATACAAACCAGACAACCCCTTAGGATACTTTACCAGCTCATTGTAGTGCCTGCATAATTTAAGAACCCTTAGTGAGATCATTGACTGTCTGCATAGTTCAAGAACCTTGGTAGATATTTTGGTACTTGCTTTTATCAACAACAAGTGAGGTCAGTCCAAGCCCAGAACTCAGAACCTGAGGGTTAAAGGTCATGGCAAACTGGTGTAGTCCTGAGACTTGAACATACTACCTTCCAAAAACTAAAACTAGAGGTAAACCACTAAGTCACCCATAATCAGACATAAGACAACCAGTGAAATTCTTTTCTTTGTATATTCCCGCCTGTCAGCAGGGTCAGGAAAGGATTGTTGAGAACCAACAGTGCACTCTAACTAGGGCACCCTGTTTCAAGACCAACATGAATGCCAAACCATGGAGTCGCCCCGGACATGCATATGGCCCCTTGCCTGTCTATCCATCGCAATGATCCTCTGTCCCTCATGACTGCCATGAACCCTTTACCCTTCCTCAAATCCTTGTGACTTGAGCAGCAGGAGATTTTTCTCCACCACGATAGCATAACAAAGCAGTGAAAGTCAGAGTGCTAGGACTTCCTGCTGCTCTTCTTTCCATGTCAGCATACAGAGTTGTTTCTCTCCAGCTTGACCTTCTCTTTCTTTTCTAACGCATCCACAGCATGGCAGAATGGGAGGAGGAACTGAGGGCAGCTGGCACCATCCCAATTCCCCACCACGATCCGGAGACTACAAATGTCTGTGACCTCTACTGTAACTGAGTGCTCGTTGCTGATACTATTCTTAAAGAGCATGTTCACGAGCAATTAGTTCCAATGTTTATCGTATTTTTTACATGGCGATGCTGATGCTGGGAACCAGGCCAGCTGAGTTATGAGCGCTCATAAATGAAGACACCAGGTGTTATATATTTTGGTACTGCCTTACGTGCTAAACCCGATGTAACACACTGAGCAGCATGTGGCTTCAGGGAACGTTTATTCCTCGTAAATGGGTCACATCGATTTCAGGTCCATTAAGAACGTAAAATAGAAGCAGCAATGACAAGTTTGACAAGAGCAAATAAGCTGCAGTCTTCCTTCAGGCTGGTTTTCTGGTTTTATCTTCCATTTCGAGAGGTCTGTCAGTAATTCCCTGCACTGTAATTAAACATCATGAAATCCTTTCTTTTCTTTTCCTTCTTCTCCGCCTGATTTCAGGCCATCTTCAAGGTTCCGAATTAGACACACACCCAGGAACTCACCAAACAATTAAAAAGAGCCAGATGCTGATAATATAAGGACTGTCAAGCCGGGAAACAGATGTCTTCTCATTTCTAATTTCGATCTTGGTCCTTGGGATTCATTTGTTTGACCAGATTTATTGGGAACAGAAATGTCCTTGTGGATCCTACTGCAAGAAAGCATTACCTCTAAGTTTTTGAAGATTTTGAGTCTTCTTTGCAGATGCTTCTCTTCCACTCCCATTCCTCTCAGCCATTAAAACGAAGCTAATTAAACTAGGTCTTAAAGGATCCGAGGTATGAAAGAGGGAATAGAATTAATCCCTTTAGAAAGAAAAAAGTTCTGCTGTCTTCTTTATTAAAAAATTTAATATACAGTATGAAGCTCATAGTAAAGGTACGTTTATTAGGTTAATTGAACATAAAACTTATTCTGCTGTTTGAGAATTTTCTTCGTTGGGGGGGGGGGGGGGGTCAGGGGACTAAAATGACTTAAAGGTGTCATTACACTTTAAACCTATACCTAACAAACTTAAGAGATGTGGCTGGTGTGCCTTTTCAGTGGTGATACAATCCCTGGGTCCCCTGGTGGTTCAGATGGCTACTACGAGGGACGGTCACAAAATAAAATTTTTCAAAAATATTTGCCCCCAACCTCGCAGCTAGTGACTTCTTCCTCTTCCATCACTTGAAGAAACCACTTTGTTATAGGAGTTTAATGACGACGAGGTGGCTGAGGTGGAACATTTCCTCAAGAGTCAAAAAGAAGGCTTCTTCAAAGACAGTCTCCACCAGCTCATCCATCGTTTGGAAACATGCGTCACCAGGTGTAGAGAAGGACTAAGCTCACTACCAATGTTCGTTTTCTATTACATTATTTTTTCTTAGCCATAATAACAATCGTATGTTTTTCATTTGTTGTTTTTGTTGCCTCATGATGCTTAAGTCATCTCAAAAGATGTCAACGCCATCCTAAGTGAAAAGGCAGCACCCTCTTAGTTATTTATTCTCACTGACTGACATGATAATCTACCTGGGGTTTCAACCACACACGTCCTGTATAATTACGGTTAAGTTCCAGGGATAAGTGCAAGAAATGGGTGTATGAAGCCATGCAGGATGAACTACACCACAAATGAAAAAATAGAAAACAGGAAATCGTTCCCTTTATCCTTTCTGCATATCAGAACCTCCTGGAACCTCCCTTTAAAATCTGTCGAGATAGATGAAAGATGAAATCTGCGTTTGGCACCAATGCAGCAAGATGGCCACTTCCAAAACGTACAACATAGAAATATCATATTTCTGTAAACCAAACGTATCCACATGTTTTGAATCTAAAGCTTGGCAGCAATGCTAGCTAGTAGTCCATTTAGCACAAGATACAAATAACCGCAGTGGAGAATTACTTGAAACTTCAATGGCCCATTACTTAAACATGAAGAGAAAGAAGTTCACAGTCAAAGGTTAGGCCTATCATCATCTCCGTTCCCTCCTCTCCTCATCTCCCAGCTGAGGAACTCAAGGAACACGTTATTATTAGCTCCTTTGATATGCAATGGCTTCCAAGAGAGTTACCGTATTTAGATGACTAGCCTGATTTAGTGCGCCCAAAAGCACAACATTGACTTTCCAGAAAGGAAGGGAGGCAAAGGGAGGGAAAAAAAGGACACAATGATGATGATGATGATGATGATGATGATAATGAGAGAGCAAGATTATGCACTGACTACAGGTTTAACTTTATTCATCTGTCAAAAATCCCCAAAACAAAAATAGCTCTATACACGTCCTCTGGAAATCCCGATTCATCATACTACTAAAAAAATGTGCCTTTGATCACCATTTTCGCAGCTGTTTAGAGATGGAGGCACTCGACAGGCGCATCAGTCATCCCCAAAACACAGCCTGACACTACGCATTACGTCATGTAGCCCGCAGCCACGGGGCTCGACGGTGAGCACTTACGGATAAGAGCATGCTCGCACTCCTCTCTTAACCCTTCTTCTCTTACACGCCCTGCCCTCTAATCTTTTGTTCGCTCCGAAGGTTATTATTCGCCGTCAATGCATGACACAAAACAGATGCTGAGTATTAAATAGAAAACAAACATATAAACAGAAGGGGAATTTATTTTTTTTTAAAAAAGAAAAAAAAGAAAAGTTGATCTAGGGTGTACTAAAGGAAAAAGTCGGGAAAGGACAAAAGGAAACCTGTTGGGCTAAATTGCGGTTGTGACCAAAAAAACTATGTAAGTTTTGTTAGAAGGTTTGGCAGAATGGTTCTGATCTTGATGAGACTGTGATCTCGACATAATGGGAAAACTTTTTACTTTTATGCAGTTAGATATGAAGCTTATGTGATAACGAGAGAACACGTTAATACCATATCGCGTTCAGACTTAGTAACTGTAATGTAGAATTACCTGGTCATGGTCAATGTGTTGGACAATAAGCTATTGGCTTGTTTATGTTTTGGAAACAATAACCAATTAATTTTGCAACAGAATATCTACAAAATAATATTTACAAAGAAAAACTCACTCTCTAGCTGATACGAATTGCGAACTGGAATGATGTAGCTGATGATGATGTAGCTGAACTTGGAATTAACCAGATTTTCAATGTGAAAGTGATTGTATTTCCAGGTTAAGCCACACCCAGTTGGGGGTTTAAATCCAGCTACAGACGGTGGTATTGTGATACATCCCATTCTGAAAAAAAAAAGTCTGTATTTTGTATAAAAGCATTTCAGAGCCACATGAGCTAACTTGAACAAATAGGATTTACGAGATTTCATTTTTACGAGGTGTTTTGGTATAACAAAGTGCCAAATTCCTCGAGTTAATCCCTTAAAAAACATGCAAATGTTATTAGCAAGTGCCGCACTTCTCGGTAACTAATTGCATCAAACTTTTTAAAGAACCAAATACTGATATACACAAAACTAAAGGTCAGGGAAATGTCTTGAGAAAAAATGCATTGCTCTTTTAGTCTACAATTAAGGCATTGTAAAAATCACAGAGCTCTGGGGTATGTGACATTCCTACCGAGGGTTTCCAACACTAGTTGCTTGGGCAACATAATTACACACAGGGGTGGCTGGGGTAACAGGGCGGGGGGAAAGAGGGGTCGGAAACACACTGCGAGGGTTTTTGAGCTTTGACACCATGCCATTACGGTCCTGTTTGAACCTCGTACAAAATAAGCGGGTCGCGGTGTCGCGCTCCCTGTCCTCTGGCCAAACCGTCCTGCCTGCCGCCAAGGCTTTTTGTATTTTTATATTTATATATGTATATAGACTTTGAAAAGCAGCCACTGTAACGAAGAGTGGATATCATCTGCTTTTCAGCATTCGGCTGTTTTTAGCTCGTGGACTTGCCAATACTCCTACTGTGTGCTAGCGGGGACAAAATATAATCTGGAAAATATGGCATGTTATGATTGCAACCAACCGCACGGATGTCTGTGATCTCTCTGGATGCTCATTATAATCTGCAAATATCTCTGGCATTTCGGGATGAAATGTAGCTGAAGATTTTTGCATCGCAGCTATGTATTTTCTCTACCTTTTTTAAACGAGCGCTACATTTTGGTTCAAAGGGTTCAATTTGTCATTTTTTATTTTTTCTAAGGTCTCCATAGCAACTGGGAGGTTAGGTTTGGGCGGAGTTGCTGTATTGACAAGGAAGCCACGCATCTTGAAATGTTGTATTCCTCTTATAACACACCCAATAACTGTTATAAAACTTTGTTTATTAAAAAAAAAAAAAAAAAAAACTATATTGTTATGGTCATCATCTACACCACTGGGTCGTGGTGGGCCTGGAGCCTATCCAAGGAGACTTGGGGCACGGGGTGGGGTACACCCTGGACCGGGTGCTAATCAATCGCAGGGCACACACACACACACTCACAAGCTCATTCACACACAACGGGCAGTTTGGGAACGCCGATTAGTCTAATCTGCAGGTCTTTGGACTGTTGGAGGAAACCGGAGAACCTGGAGGAAACCCATCAAGCACAGGGAGAACATGCAAACTCCATGCACACAGACCTGAGATGGGAATCAAACCCAGACTCTGGAGGTTCAAAGCAACAGTGGATAGTGGACTTGAGGATACTTACTGTATATAACTGTATAAAAAATAAAAATATTATTAAAAAAAACATTGCAATCCGACCAATCAAAATTGAGAAATCAGCAGAAATGTGGTGTTTGTTTTTTTTTTGTTATATCATAGAAGCAATGAAGTAGCAACCTGTGAAACCTCACCACATGACGTTTATGAATGGACTGGTATTATTTTGATCAGCATAATTAAATCTGTTACATGTTCTAAGCCAGGAGCATTACAGAAAGTTTAAAGAGTACTCCACTAAGCTATTTTAATTGAGTGCAAAAGCCGAATTATTCAGGAACTCCGAGAGCAGGTGATTAAAGAGCTGAACGAGGAGCAGATGCCAATGTCACACATTCCACTTCAAACTCAAAGCAGTCGAGCGTTCCTTCCAACCCACTGCCAGGTCGATTAGATTACACCAAGAGCCTTGGTGACAGCTCCTGGGCATACTTGAAAAGTGGTTGCTATCTGAGATCCTCCCCGTTCGCTCCTCTCCAGCTTGAAAAAAAAAAAAAGATACAGTACACCGAGCGGCTCGGGGAAAGAGATAAAACAGCAGGACCTTCGTTAAAAAAAGATAAATAAAAAAAAAAGATTTATTGTAGAGTCATGTCTGAAAAGAAGGAACTTCCTTACAGTAACCCATAAAAAGCAAACAACAAAAACAAAAAAAGTCTTGTTTTGAAAAGTTAAAAGGATATTTTGTAGCTGAAAAACACAACAACTAAGAATAAGAGATAATTGAATGTGTGGACTTTGTAATGAGTGCAAAAGTATGCACACCCCATAGTTTTGGGGGTAAGGAAAAGATTTTACAATTCATCAACTCTGAGATACAACTGTAAAAAAAAAATATATATATCAACAAATAAAATCACAATGTCTAAAACAGTTCTAATTTAATTAAAAAATGGTGATAAAAAACTTTTACACTGTTTGAGAATATCCTGTCTATTTGTGCAACCCGAATACAAAGAATTAATAAAATGTCAAAAGAAAGACGCTGTGCCGAAAAACCTGTCCTTATTTACCGTTTCCACCATAACTTTCAGGCATTACAGCATTTTTCCTCAAAGTCAAACATTCCAGTGGCTTCGTATTCACGAGCGAAGTCTGCGCCAAGAACTGAAACGTTTCTCCTAAACAAACAGCACCTGCCGAACACCGACTGTGTGAGAGGATTAGTATCTCTGATGACTCCTGACCACCTAGTGAAGCTTCTTTAAGAACTACTCAAGCCGACTGGATCTGGTGCGCCCTATCCACCGGGATCAGCATGCAGACCCACCGACGCGAGCACTTCCTGGCCATCTCTAGATTATCCAACTCACTGAGCCCATTGAACGTCCAGCCCCAGGAGGAAACTGGAAACCCTTTACTATTCAAGCTGAAGGAGCTATAACCTCTCCTGCATTCAGATCATGGGCACGGGGTCAGAGACGCAGCACTGAATGACTGAAGACCGTGGCGTGGTTTCAATATCGCCCCCGGGGAAAAGCTATCGCTTCTAAAGAGGCCTTGATAAGCAGCGCCATTATTGCGAGGCCGAGAGAAAAGCTTTTCTCGAGCAGAAATTAAAAAGGACCCGAGCACTTACTGGCTACTTCCAGCGACGCGTTGTGGCTCACGGCTTCCCCGAGATAGTTGCGGGCCACGCAGACGTACGAGCCCTCGTCCGGTTTGCTCCGGCGTCCGTGAACGATTTTCAGGAAGAACAGGGAACCGGTGGGAAGGAGCATGCGATGGGAGCGCGAGTCATCCCGATCCGTTTCCACCCTCTCGCCATCCTTGTACCACTCCACCGTCGGCGTGGGCCGACCCTCGGCCTTGCAGTTGAGCGTGGCCGGTTCGCCCTTGGACACGATCAAGTCGGAGGGATGCTCCACGATACGGGGCGGGTAGTCCTCCTGCCGCAGACGAGATCCTGGAGAACAGAGAGAGGGGATGGGAATGGGGTTCGGTCAAATGATACTGGGGTCTAAAGATTTCAGAGAGCTTAGAACAACAGAGAGTAACAGAAATATTTATAAGTGGTTTAGAGATTACAATTTTCCTTTGGAATTAATAAAAGTACGCTGTCTGTCTGTCTGTCTGTCTGTCTGTCTGTCTGTCTGTCTGTCTGTCTGTCTGTCTGTCTGTCTGTCTGTCTGTC
>JAOVVA010000052.1:24239109-24258006 GCA_028565275.1 Leiocassis micropogon | reverse complement strand
ACATGTACGTGGGCTTCAACCTCAAATAATAATAATAATAATAATAATAATAATATCACTGATTACATTAAAGATCAGCAGATTATTTAGTGAGTATAATTTATTTTTCATGTTTAATGTTTAAAGTTCCGCAGTAGAATACTGAGGTTTTAAACGCTGATATGATGCAACATTTATTTAAATGTACGCTACATTACCTTCTAAAAGAAAGAATCTACAGGCAGTTCATGATGAACACCTAACTAGCCAAAGTGCTAAGCTACTGCACTGTTAGCTATTTTAAAAATGACACCGTGTCAGTGTAACATTAGCATTTACAAACAGCAACATAAACAGCAGCTCGCGTTCAGGCAGATACAGCCTTTCATTCTGACTCTTAACTGCCAACAGTTTAAAAGAAATTCACACACTCTGAGCAGTAATAATGCAGTGTGTGTGTGTGTGTGTGTTGTGATCTGTGAAGCGTAGACTAAGCTACCGGGCGAGATAACGCCAGCCATCAAAACCCAACAGAGCTGCGAGAAATATGTGCGTTTTATTCTTATCTACTGTTACAGTCAGATACGTTTTAATCCGATCAAAGAGAGAGATTAGAATAATTTCTACGAAACAGTTCTTTTAATTAGTTCACGTTGAGCGCTCGCGTAACGCTCCAACGGAAAGAAGTTTCTGTTTATTAATGTTAACTGTTTCCCTGGGCTGCAGTAAGGGAAGTCTCGACCGATCCAGATCAGACCGGATTCAGTCAGGGTTACATACTGAACACAACTGCTGTGTGTGTGTGTGTGTGTGTGAGAGTGGTAGAGCAAAAATATCATACCATATTATGCCAAAAAAAAAATAATTATACATATACAATTGTTTACCTGCCATGATTTTATATATATAAACAAATCTTGGTGTCTAAAAATCTAAAATTTTTCATTAAAAAATACTGTATATTATATCCATTTTTAAATAAAAGTTTTTAAGCTTTTTGTAATTTTAGAATAAATAAAAATATTAAAATACCTTTACAAAGTGTATTATGCAATAATTTATCATCAATATTATTTAATCGTATCGCCAAGCCCCTGCACATTATGACATTTTTTAAAGGTTTTGTTGTAGTTAAACATAATTTTTAATAATTTTAACATTCATTAAACACAAACAAAATATAATTATGCTTTTTTTAATTTTTTTTTTTTTATTCATTAATATTTTTTATTGTAATAATAAAAGAAAAATTTTAAATAAAACATTCACTCTAGAGGTGGGCCATATGGTAATATAATATTAATATTGTCATAACTTATACAGCATTATGCACTTTAAAAAATAAATAAATAAATAAATAAACATTCAAAGACAAGATTTTTTCAATTTCTGTACAATTGTAAAATGCTAACATGTTTTATGTTTAAGATAGTTTCAGTGTTAAAAATAACTTTGGATAAGACCGGAGAAAATGACGTAATATTGATATTTAACAGTACACTGTGTAACAGTGTCTAGTAATATTTGTATTTTTCATTTATTTTCTTTCGAATTCCAAAACTTGACTTGGAGTCAAGTGATTTGCTTAAAATTTTTTAAAAGTTTTTAACTTCACCAAATCACTATAAAGGCAGAATCGCTGAAACGGCTAAATGTTTTAACGCTGATTCAAATATTTATTTATTATTATTATTTATTATATATTTATTTATTTTATCAATTTGCATAACGTGGCAAAGTCAGACACACGGCTGAAACAGAGACGCAAACAAACAGTAAAAGATTCTGCCATGAAGGACGAGATGTAAAGGACGGCTGTTGACCTTTTAATCAGAGTCGAGTTCAACCAGGGGAGAAGTCTGAGATCATGTGATCTTTACACACTTTACATAAATTAATCTTCATCAAGTCCTGCACATTTTTAAAGAAAACAGTAATTGTTTATCTCTGCATTGTATTTATTTTATTATTTCTTTCTTACTTTAACAGTCCCAAAAACTAGACATTTATGTATGTCTTATTTCAGAAATAAGCAGAAACAAGGTAAAAAATTTAAAGAAATAAAGAAAGAAATAATAAAATATATTATTATTGTTACATAATGAAAAAAATGTTTTTGTACGCATTAAATAAAAATAACATTACACTTTTTTTGTAACATAACAGTTGCTGGAAGTTTCTTAAATTATGATACATACTGTGTGTGTGTTTGTGTGTGTGTGTGTGTGTGTGTGTGTGTTAGAGAAACAGGTATTATATACTACTGTACATCTGATCACATCTTCCACCCTGAGTATGCCTGTATATGTGTGTGTGTGTGTGTGTGTGTGTGTATACATTCCAATCTACAGCTCATTGTTTCGGCTAATCTTATCTTATCTCATCTTGTCTTCTGACGATCTGAGTAACGATCAAACAGATGTTATCAAACACCTGCACAGTCATGTAACACACAACCATACATACACACACACATTAAAGCTGAAGCGCCACGTTCCTCCTGCACACTTTATACCCTTTTATACGCCTTTATACACCTTTATATATATAGCTTTAGTTGCCGCGTCAGCCGGATCTCTGATAAGGAATTCTGGGTAAGATAAGAGCAGGCGAGCGCGGCGAGCTGCTGCAGATCTGCAGGAACATTAATGTGCAATTAGAAGCTTGTTAAAGGTCTGATTTATGGCCGTGATAAGCACGAGGTGTGCCTTTAGGCAGCTCAGCGAATCTCACGTCAGCCAAATAAAAGTTTAAGAGTGGGCTCATAAAGGAAGCACTGAGGAAGCCGAGTGTGTAAAGGCGATGTGTTTGGACTTTGATCATCATAATCGTTTTTTTTTTTTTCCTTTGAACACAACTTGTCCTTTCTGTTTGTGGCTTGCTCTTAATGTTGATGTTATACAGCCGTTTCACATATCAGCCTGGATATGAAACCCGAGCGTTTAGGGGCGAGCGTAGAGGCGAGGACCGGCTCGTCTGGGACGCTGAAGGACGTCCTGAAGGACTGAAGGGCCTCTGCGTCTGAAACCCAAACAATAAGTGCAGTCTTTCCCTTTTTTCTCGCTTCTCTAAAGGGCGCATAGACATTTACACACACACACACACACACACACACACACACACACACACTGAGTAGACGCTGTTGCTCAGAGTGCAACCCTTTCCACGCTAAAGTTTGTATGAAGTGTTTTTGCAGAATTATTGGTCACAAAACGTCTCCATACACACGGGACGTTATTAACGCCACGAGGAAAAATGTCTCATAAAAGTTTTAGTTTATGTTCTGTCAGCTACATGAGTATAAGAAAGGCAATGTACATTGGTCAGACGGTCAGAACTGGATGGTTTAGTGATATCTTCACATTTCAGAAGATACATTGGAGAACAAGTCTCTGTATGTCTCTGTATGTCTGTATGTCTGTCCAGCCAGATTTTGTCACAGCATCAGGCAGAATTCAATGAAACTTTGTCATTTACTTTATTCTATATAATGTAATGAAACCTAAGTCATTAGGTACAGTAAGTGCCAAAATATACAGTACTGAAACTTGCGCATCTCGACTGTGCGTGTGTCGCCAGGGCATATCTCGAGCTGCAAGTGTTCCCAATAGTGAAGGGGATGTTGTGTTGTGCAGGAAAAACTATTCATAGTTGAGTATTATCTTCGCTCATACAGAAGCTGTCGTGAACGGGGACCGAGTTTCAAAAAGGTGCAGTACAATTTCTTCCCGAACCCGTCCCATTTGCCCCATCGCACACCATCTGATGCCTACTTGTGGGGAACGTTAAAGGAGAGTGTGTTCAACTGTGAAGATCCGCCAAGAACTGGTCCTGCATTACGCGAGCAAATCGTCTCTTTTTGCAGGAGTCTGCAGCGACCTTTGCTCCGGGACTCTGTGTTGAGAATCTGCATGAATGATATGAACACTGTCTACAGCGAGGTGGTACACACACACACTTCTAACACTTACATTAAGCATACTGTGGTACAGTAAATCAACACGCTAAGAGTGTGGGTGTGTTAGTTTTAATCATGAGAAATAACCTCACAGATGACAACATGGTGATATTGTTCGTCTTTTCATTTCAGTACTTTATATTTTATATTTAGAAGTTAAACCTGCGCCATAAATGAAATCAAAATGTTGAGTGGATGTTAAGCGTGGCAATGTGCGTCTCTAAATACACAGAATATGCGGATGACACAAAAACAACCATCATGCAGCTACAACACGCCAGCTTATTTTTAGCTTTAACCTTTGAACTATTTCTACAAACTCTTTACTCGTCAACAACAGGTACTTACGCTGGGAGAATATAATACAGGGGTCCAGACGGTCGTAGCAGGCAGCGATCTGTTACAGTCTCTGTCTCCTCTCCTGCGTCTGGCTGCCCGGCATAATAGTAAAGCAGAGCTCAATAATGAAAGCACTCGCGAACATTCAACAGTCCATCGAACTGTTTAACTGTCGTACATTCATGAACATTTCACGAGCGCTTGTGTTATTGAGTGCAGCTCGACAGTGAATGGAGGAGTGGACCGGCATGCGGCTGGTCGAGTCGGCCGCAAAACAATAGAAGAGATTCATTCAACACTTAATTTGGTAGTATTTGCTAATAAGTGTTACATTTATTAATTTTAATGTTAAGTGTTTACTTCCTCTTCTTTAATTTCCGTTTGAAACTCACCCAGTGCCGCTAATTAACGCGCATGAGGTAGTTTAGCCGGCTAGTTCGCCAAAGTTAACTAAAGTTAACCTCTGAGTTTTCCCCTCTCACTGCATCGTCTACATCAGGAGCCATCGATACAGTCGACAAGTGAACGTTCTCAGGTACACTCTGAGGTTACTAGACTCTGCCGGACTCGGTCAGTATTCTGTCTTCGTTAGCATATAATACTAGCAAAGCCCAGCTAATTCAGTTTCATCGGCTACATGAGTCCACATGGTTAGCAGAAACGTTTTGGTTCCTAAATATTTTAGGTTTAGGAAACAAAGGCAGCCAAAGACTCAGTGCCACAAAGAAACGGTGATAATAGCAATGATGTAGAGATTTTTATTTTACTGAATTAAGTTGTGAAAGAAAGAAAGAAAGAAAGAAAGAAAGAAGGGGGAAATTAAAAAACGTACCTTCTGGAGTGGAGGGAATTATTAAAAGAAGGAAGGAAAGATAAGTGAAGGAAGGAGGGATAAAAGGAAGAACGAAAGGAAAGAAAGGAGGGTGGAAAAAAAGAAAGAAGGAAAAAGAAAGAGAAGGAACAAGGGTCAAAAGGATATAAGGGTGAAAGGAAAGAAGAACGCAAATAAAGGTAGGTAGAAAAGAAGGAAGAAGGGAAAGAAGGCAGGAGCCTCAGATTAAGGAGGAACTAGTGGAATAAAAATAGATGGGAAGAATTCAAGAAAGAAATAAAGAAAGAACAAAAGAAACTGAAAAAAATCTAAATGAAAAGCTTCTTTATCTATTGGAGTGCACACTAAAGTGTCTGAAATGTCTCGGATGGAAAGCTGCTAAATGAATGTTTTATTATCACTTTTTAATTACAACTACAAGGTCGCAGTCTTTTAATGCGACGGAATTGTTTAATAAATCACCATTTTAACTGGATATTCAACGGCCTTTACATAAAAGTTGCAGAGCGCACATCAACAACCGCTAAAGAGAACGCTCTCATAATCGCTGCATATTTACAGTTTATATCTCATCATTTCCTAATCATTACAACAAACACACATCTCTCTAATTTAATAATTCAAACTGTTACTGCGACGTCTAAAACACAATATGTTTGAGTCTTAATCATGCTGTAAAAGGCCCTGGTGTCATCCTGCACATGAAACTCGTCTATATCTCCCGCTCGTTAGGCACAACGCTGTGGTGTCTGATTCAGCAGCAGATGGACAGGCGCAGAAAGCCGGCCTGTCGCTCGGCAGTTACGACAACAACCGTCACGCAGACGCTTCTGTCGGAGCTCACGTCTACTGCGCGAGTGTGAAGACATCTCGATTCCCAGGAGGAAAGGACAACAAGAGGATTTCCAGAATTTAAATAGACAGAGGAACAAGGCCAAGCCTGCCTGACTGTCTGTGTGGTGTGTGTGGGGTGTGTACAGTGTGTATAGTGTGTGTGTGGGTGTTTATTAGCGAGATTTACAAGCACATGGAGAGACGTGTGAACTGAGCGTACTGCCAATTATATCTCGAGTTTGTTAAGTGGAATTTATCAGCGTGTCCATCACACAGCCAGTGATGGACAAGTAAATTAAGAAAACTTTTCTAAAAGATGCATAAAAATAAGATACCAAAAATGACAGAAATATATGTTTTCATGTTATTTATCCTGTATGTACTGTATACATCACATATGTCATTTTCAGTACCTTAATTATGCATTATTAGGATTTAATTTATTTAAAATTTATTTACTTATGTTTTAACTATTCCTTTGTAAATAGCTTTATGACTCTTTATTTCCTCCTTTTTTTAATCTGCTACTCTTTAAATTATTTTCATAAAATTTTTGGCAACAAAACCAAATTATGTCATTGCTACGAATATTGTGCTATTTAATGGTCTTTATGACAGCTAGGCAATATGATCAAAGAATATTAATTTTGTGATAATTTACATTGCAATATGCTTCCCTGGGATATCAGAAATATAGCAAAAATGTAAGTAACAATTATACATTTATTTTATTTTTATTATTATATTATTTAAATTTATTTATTATAAATGATACATTTTAAAAGGAGAGCAGAAATTGTACACAATTTACATTTTCCTTATTATTAAATTGAGATGCAAACATAAAATTGAAGTTAAATTTAAAATTTCACACTTTTTTCCTGTTTTGCCAGATTGTTAGTTGCCCTTTACATTATTTAACCTTTATATTTTAATCGCATCTCCACTCGTAGTGCTTGTTTTTTACCTCTTAAAAAAATCTTTAATTTCCGTGTAATGTTCTGTCTCTTCTCTTTTTTCTTTTTTTTTCGCTCTCGAGAGTGCTGACAGATCTGTGTTACCCCGGGGTCACACTCCCTCCCTGCTTTATCCCAGCTCCCATCACACCCCTCGCCGTGAAGCCAACTTGACCCAAGCCCTTGCTTGGCACCACCGATCTGGGGAAGAATATGGCATTCGAGGCTTCACGCCAAGTAGCAGAGCAGCTTCTGTAAGGCTGCCAAAGCATGGGGAAAAAATGCAATGGCTTTTAAATATCATTTAGTAAATAGCGGTTGTGGCTGGAATGAGGGTTGGGTTACGCAGGAGCACTTATCAGGCGACTTGTAGCACTTAAGGGCCTACAAGCTGAGGCGAAGACGAAGCGTCGTGAAGCGGTTCACGGCTAAGCTGTTAATGTTTCAACCCCTAAAGAAAACTTTGTACCGTGTCTCTGATTACTCATCCTGCTTTTTTACTGCTGCTATGAGTTTAATACTGCAGTAAATACAGTGAAACTTTCAGATAACGCACTCAGAGAATCTACAGCGTTTATGGGGGAATCGAAGGAAACAGGTGTCGTTAGCACTGGTTTCATGCTAGGTGTCATTTTAGTTATACAGAAGTTTTGTGCAGGGAAATTAACAACACACATAAAGTAAAGGCTGTTATTGTTGATAGTTTTGCATACTTTTATTTTTCGTTATCCTTTAAATTGTCTGAATAACTAGGGTTATAATGTTGGGTATTGGCTAGCTAAACCGTTAGGCTCAGTAACTAGCGCCCATATTCCCCAGGTGCTTTGTAACTACATTAACCAACTTAATGCCAACTGAATCATACAGACCAGGGCTACTGTACTGTAGGTGTTATGATTAAAATTTATAGTAGGATTGTACCAAATCTAATTTTCCAACCTTAATACTTTTGGTAGCTAAACATTTCTAATATTTAAAAGTTTAAAAGTTGTGATGATGATGTTTTCAGGAAAGTTCAGCTAGTCATTAATGCAAAGTGTAATTTTATTCATACAGAAGCATTTTTTCTCTTAGCAATGTAACAATCCATCTAATGTATGTCAATATGTTAATACAGTATCCTCAAAGGTTGTGACTTATTTTAACTGATCTAGCTACAGTATAACCAAGCAAGTAGCCACGTTGTTCTTACAACTTTAACCAACTAAATAGTAAGTTTAAAAATGTATATTCTTACAGTGAGACAGTAACTGTAACATCCTTGCTTTATTTCCTTGGCTAAATGTGAATAAACATAGTGTATGTAATGTATGTATAAACATACTTCTAATGTTGTAACTAAAGAAAGTTTATTTAGTAGTTAAGTTATTGTAACTTTAGTTATAGAGAACCTTAAATAAATAAATTAGTCAAATATATAATTTAAAAAATTGTTGAATTTTTACCGTGATTATTTCTTTACATTGCTGAATTCCCTAGCTAAATTATTTACCCCTGTTATTAGTAATTTTATGCTTGGTGTCTATATTTCCCTAGCAAGAAAGTTTGGTTCACAATTAATATTTCTATATGTATAATAAAACAACAATATACTTTTTAATGTTTGATTGGTTTAAGTGTTTTTTGTTTTTGCTTTCATACTTTATTTATTTTTGTAAATGTTTTTTTTTTTCATAATATTTCTCCAAAAAATGTTCAATAACAGATGTTAGCAAAGCCTGGGCGACAATTTGTAAATGTAAAAAAAATCTTTAGTTATAATACTGTTGAATTTAATATGATGCAACAGAAGGAAAGGTTAATTAGTAGCAAGTAGTTCTAAATATAATCACAATTATACTCACATAGAATCATAGAATATTCTTTTAAGAAATTACTAAAACATTGGAGGTAAATGTTGACACTCCTGATGGTTTTGTGCCATTTTTACACTCGTTGGACCTTTAAATCACTTAGTTCTAGCTAGATCCAACATTATATTTAGCCTCAGTCAGCTATATGACGAAAGCACAAATGTATAGATTATATTTTGTAGTGGATACGGATACGAACATAACATATACAGTAATATAAACTCGAGTGAGGTTTTTTTTGTGTGTCGTAAAAACCTAAATTTCTAAAAACAGAAACAAGGTTTAGCATTATGTGGGATGTGTGCTTCAGAGCTTTCGGACATTTTCATCATTAACCACAGGCCACTTTTAATGCCACTAAACTTGATAATGACAGAACGAGGTCTATAACTGGCTCTAACATCTGCGGATATAATTACAGATATTACCTGAATGTCGTTTCTGCCCTGAGGACGTCTCCAGAATGCTGACATTTCTATTCCTTTCATTAAATTCTCTCCATATTTCATGACAAAGGTCTGCCGTCATACGCAGTCAGTAAACTCAGATTATCACCACAGTTTAAACTGTATGCTCCAGAATTACATTACAAACCACAAGAAAACATACATAAATATATACGATAAATATTTACTGAGTAAGCCGAGCCACAAGTTCTTGCGAGAACAAACTTCTAGTCTGAACCACTTCACTCCAGAACAACACAAAGACTAACATACGACCACGCTGGTGAAACCACACTCATTTCTGTGGTTCAAAATAATGGAAATGTGGCAATCATACACACTGAACACACACGGCTGAAATGTCATCGCAATTAGACCGAGGCTAAAAGAAACACGAGCCAAGATGTAGCCATAATAGTAGCTTTGTGACTTGATGGATGGCGACAATGATTAAGTGTTAGCGTAGATGTGTTAGTTGTGCTTAAGAAAAGCGCTTTTGTCTTACAACAGATTTTTCTTAGAACCGTCATGAGCTGGCCAAGAGAGCAATCCAAACAAAACCTGACATTATTCTAATACAAAGCATTGTTTAATTAAAAGATTTATTGGATCTTACAACCTATAAAAAGTTTTTTTTTGACACTGGAGTGGGCATTGGTGGCTCAGTGGTAGGTTTCTTGTCTGCCATGCAGAAGGCATGGGTTCGATTCCCACCCAATGTCCAAACCCCTGCCTTGGGATGCAGTGCTGGTTCCAAGCCCGGACTAAATGGGAATGTAGCATCCGGCGTAAACCCTGTGCCAAGTAGCGTGTGCGGATCGGACGGTCTGCTGTGGCGACCCCTCGACGAGAACAGCCGAAAGACTTCAAAAAGAGAACAGCTTTTTTGACACGGGAAACTCTTCAGGTTTCTGTCATATTGATCCACAGAGAAGATGAAATAACTGATTTTCATTCCATCAGCAGTTAAGAAAGTTGGATGTTTTTTTTTTTCTTTCTCTCGAGCAATAAAAAAAATAATAATAATATTCCAGTCCATTTTTTAAGCAAGAGCTATGGGACATCAGAGGGAAGCTTAATAAGACACTGGTGTCCTTTGTCAGGAGAGGGAGGAGGAGCTCTATAATTGAGGGAAATCACTTACCCATGATGCACCGGGGGCCAGAGTGATCAAAGCTAGCCTGTGTGAGAAGGTGCACAGGCCGCGAAGGGGAGGGTCCATGTCATTAAATCAACTAATTAGTGACCCCCATCTTTTTCCTGCCAATTCCATACCCCTCCCTTTTCTTCCCTTTTCTCTTTAAAGCTCTTTACTGTGCTCTCTTTCTACCGCACGGACACGTCCAATGGGGATTTTTAGCATTTCAAAAGTGTATCCAAGCTTTCCGGAGTGCAGAGAAACAGAATGGTCACCAAGGCGAGGAAGCTGATCTCGTCAAGAAACAGAGAACAAGGGATGGAGGAGGGGATCGGTGAGGGATAGCTGGCATCTTTCAGGTTTCTTCCGTCTTCCCAGAAGAGGACAAGAAAGGAACGATTTGGTGGCCTTGTGTTCTAATCGGGAATAAAGCCGCGACTGTGGGAGTTCTTAACCTTTCGTTCAGTAAGACATTAAAAACAAAAGGATATCAACATTGGGAGGATGAAAATGGTTACACACACATCGCAAAATTAAAATAAAGAAATAAAAAATGCAAATGCTATGAGTGTGCCTTGCATGCGTCGTGTCTCTGCGATTCTTTTGTTCTTACGATGGAGATGTGACACATAAAAGCCATACTTTTAGCTCTTTTTTTTTTTTTCTTGCTTGAGTCTTTTTTTTTATTTTTTTGGATAGGGTTGTGTCTGTCTTTCAGCCCCTAGGGGACCTATTGTGCTACCCCAAGTCCTTCACGGGCAGCCCCTCCTCTTTCTCTGAGCCGGACAATTACCCCGTTGAGGGCGACACAATGCATGAAGCCCACCGCAGCCCCCACAGGCCTTTTTCTCTGTTTTAGCCTGCTTTATCTGTGAAAAAAAAGAAAAGTGCTGTGCTGATCAGCAACAAAAAGGCAAGTCTTAAAAATAGACAAAATAAAGGGGTGAAAAGAGGAGAAAGTGTTGGGAGGGGGGTGGGTTGGTGGGGGTACGCTCAGGATTCAGAGTGTCGAGGTTTCCCCTCATTTTCGCTCATTCAGACGCGGCAACCACACAAAATAAGCCATTTTTCAACACCGAGCCTCGGCTGACAGCGGAGGGGAGGGGAAGTCGTCATGCTGGGGCGCGCATTAAAATCCTCAGGAAAACGAAAACACATGACGTAATACCTGGTGGGACTATCCTTTAATAAAATCAAGGAAATTACGTTCGTGTATGGTGTGTAAGAATAAGCAGAATAAGTTTTTTCACACGTTATTTAAACATTCCTTTAAAAAAAAAAAAAGTTGACTATAAGGTATATATTTCCATTTAAACATTTTCGCACATTTTTTCGGCAAGAAAGAAAATACAAAGCGAACCAATCTCTATATATGTAACGTACCAATTTTCCAAGTGTTTGTGTTTAAACGCTGACAGTTTTGTATCCCGGGTTGCCAGATTGGCTCGCCTATTTACAGATCAATCATGGTTTACGAGCCATCAAGTTTAGAAAAATAAATCATATTTACTCTGGTTAAAATGATGCAAGGGACTGCAAGCTAAAAAAATAAATAAATAATAAAAAAGGAAAAGAAAAAAGGAAAAATTGCCTACTTTGTCAGTAAACACAACTAAGAACTATTTGAATGACATCGCAAACGACCAACTGCTGACTTTGAACTTTTTTCATAACATGCAGTGATTTTGCTGTTTGAAAGTTCGTACACACAAACCAGACGTTTCAGACAATCAGGGTATAACGTGTAGGATTCTGAAGCTCGCAACCTGAAAAACATACATGAAGCATCTGAGGCTCGCATTACATACAGCTCCTGCATCACCGCTCATTCCACAGCACAAAGAAAATACATGGAAAATAACTCTCTAAGCAAAGTGACTTCCATGTAATCCTTGTCTAAACGAGCTTCCATTCCAGCCTGGCATAAGCTCGGACGTCTCTGATGTCTTAGACGGGCCGTGATCTCACAGTCCATTCCCAGACTGATCGAGGCAACTGGAGGCATTAAGTAAGCATTAACGCCGCGACCGCGACATCCCGGTTGTTCCCGACGACACTCCCACTTTTGTTGCCTGGAGTACACTAACATTCAACAAAGGGTTAAAATACTGAAAGTACAGTAAAGTGAACACTGAGGTGGTGGTGGTGGTGGTGGTGGTCATGCAAGAGGTTTCTCAAGAATTCTGAGCAATACCGTGACTGTGCAGACCATCACGGTTCATTCCAAGAGTGATTATGTGCTTATCAGCGGTAACACGAGCTGGCAAATTGCGAGCTATTGAGGATAAACCGATTTGCTCATTAATCCACTTAAGAAGCTCCTTTAAAGCAGTTGCATTAAGAACGGTCCTGATGGTCTTATCTGAAGTGCTAATTAAATCCCGGGCCGTGAAAATTCGAGTGGAGTCAAGAAAACGAAGTAGAATTAATTGAACGGAGGTAAAATATCCTCAGCGGAAGAGCCAGTACGGTATTAAGCAGAACAACACCGTTGATTCGCAAAAGCCAGCGTTCTTTCTCTAATCCGTTTAATTCCGATTACTTAACCTTAGAAAGATATTATCTGCGATTTACACGATGACAGGTCTAACTGCCGTTTTTCTCACAGGTACGACAAGGATCAGGATTACTAATCCCCGGGCTTCACAAAACAAAGAAAAGGAAAGCAAAACACTTCCTGATAGTAAACCAGGCGCTCTGGAGCCACCAGAAGATCTGAGCAACAACAATGACTGTTATTTTCCTACCAGGATTACATCCTCGGGCACATTTTCTTCTGGTACACGCCGTGCCGTTTAGATAAAACCGCCTTCGTACCTCGTACGTGAAGCAGCAAAAAGGCCAAGGCCTTAGCCTTATCTGTGACAGATGGACAAGGAACAAGGGGGACTACCGGAGGAAGAAATATGGTTCACCTGTGAGAACATTTATCATTAATTGGGCTCTGGTGCCTGCTGTGCCCCGGCACACCCTGGTAATTTATTATCCACACTTAAGACTTCATCCATCCGACCGCCGACGGCTGAGCACCACAGGGGTTCAGCGAAATTAACAGGGCTCCAGGAAACATTTTTCAATTCCGTCCTATTTTTTTCAATCTATCTTACACAGTCCTATCTCCTCAAGAAAGTCACTCCTTGAGACCAGGAAGATTTAGAGATCCACTCATTGTCCACCACAGGAAGAAGAAACGACCATCCGTTACACCAGAGACTTATTTGCGACAGTCAGGGACGACGAATGAATCGAAGAAGACAATGGAAGAAGGTTTGTCTTCCACTGTTTCACCGTTGATAATAATTAACATTAATACCACATTTTTCACACGGCCCATAAGCTGACATGTCTGGCTTCTTATCTATCCACTTGTCATAGTTCTTTAAAGTGGTGTGAAAGGTTAGATAAGTCCAACTGGTCCAGTTAGCTGAGGGCGAGAAGTTGCTGCACTTCTATTAGGTCACATCAGTCACTGATAAGAGTCATTTAGTCTATGACAGCAGAGTGAGTCAGGAGGCAAACACACACATACACACACATGCACAGACATGGACACACACGGACACACTCATTTATCAAGTCTGGGTATCATTTAACATCTTCTCGTCTAACCAGCATGTCTTCACAGGCCTGATTACACCATCTGATAAAACTGTAGCAAAACAGTTGTTCATTCTCACACTCGGTCTGTTAGTATACAGTTTACTCTGATTCATTGCTTTTGGAACTGAGGTAATGTAGAAAGGCATATCATGAGCGTCTTCAGGCTCCACCCATCCATTGTTAGTACGGCTAGAATACAATACTAATGTCGTGATTTTTAGGGGCTGGGATTGAGACAGGATGAGAAGGAACACTATACCTTCGTATGTCCCTATACAACATCTTTGTTATACTTATTCCTGTTCATATTTGAGGCTTATACCATGTTTCTCTAGGCAAGACGTAAAATGTGAGAATCTAACCATTCAACCATCTATTCATTCATCCACCCAACCACTCACTGAACCATCCAGCCAGTCATACAAATGACCATGCATTCATCCATCCATCCATCCATCCATCAACTTACCAATCCATCCAGCCATCCATTTAACTGACCATCCACCTATCCATTTATACATTCACCCAACCATATAGCCATCTAACCGACCACCCAACCATCAATCTATCCACCAAACCTATCACTGATCCATCATCCATCCATTTAACTGACATCCAAACATCTACTGACCTATCCAACTGATTGTTCAGCCAAACAACTATCCATCCACCCATCCACTCACTGACCCATCCATTAATCCAACTATGCAACCATCAAACTGTCCATCCATCCATCCATCCATCCATCCATCTAACTAACCACCCACCCATTCATCCCACTGACTATCCAACCATCAATTCCCCCACCCATACAACCAATCAACTCCATCCATCTATCAGCACAAAACTATTTTTAAGACCAAAGAAAGTAATAATATCCCAACTTCTGAGACAAAAAAATTGCCAACCTTGGTAAAAAATACAGTGTAGATTGTATAACTGGTGTGTTTAACATTGCATCACGGCAAACACTATGTAGCTAAAAATAGTCACGGGTAACCAGCATTGTCCAGAATACAGTACTTAGTCACAGAAATACAAAAGGAATACCTAAGATGCTTTTTCTTGTTTTATATTTTCTTTCATCATAAGACTTGTTACTATAGAAACAATAAAGTATCGGAATGGTTGTATTAATATCAACCTGTGATCTGTTAAGGATAACTAATCAACACCTTCGGAGGAATCCAGTCTGTGCATTCCACAGCGATGTGATATAAACTTCCTGTTTTTAAACACAGCTTTGATGTTGACTCGCCTGCGGGCTCGCTATGACAGCACCTGCAACGCTGTTTCCAGACACTCGCTGTCCTTGACAGTTCTGTCTCGCAGCTGTCTGATAACACGTCCGCAGCGTCGGGTATAATTAGAGAGCGCGGCAAACGAAATGTGGAAACGCCGCTGGAGCAGAGTCGCTTCCACGTCCCTGCGGATGAGGAGTCTTGCCATGACGTTTGAACTGTGCCCCCGTGACCTCTTTCCCTGCAGGAGCTTGTTAAAGTGTTACGCCGTTTCCTCAATCCTGCGCCTCCCACGCAGCGACAGTGCTTACTGCGTACTCGCTGGGGAGATGCGAAGGCCCTCGGTATCGCCATCGCATCAATCCCCGGGAATGAATGCAAATGAAAAAGTATGGACTGGAGCATACATCTCCTTTATGTAGATGTATGCTTTCTTTAAAGAAAAAAGAAAAAGACCAGAAAAGAAAAGATGAGATTGCTCAAGGGAGAAACTTGACAGCTGTTTTTGAGACAGAACATCTTAAAAGAACTATTAAACTGAAACTGAAAACAGCCAGAGAAGTAGGTCAGCAGCTTTTCACTGCTCGGAACTTTTGTTAAAAGCAGAAGGCTTTAATCTTGCGCGTCCCATTCCCTCCATTTATCACCTCTCTCATGCAAACTATGTTGATTCACACAAAAATGAGAGCGCAAGCTATCAAACAAACTTAATGCACTGTAATGTAGTCTGAGTTTACAACAAGCTTCTCACATCAGAAGGAAATTCAAAAGCGTTTCTGTTGGAATAAACACATTCAGACTAAAAACCTTTTATTTAACAACAAGATTAACGCGAAGTCGAGCTTCGCTGGGAATTAAAGCGCAACTTGAAAGGCGTTAATGGTAATTCCAAAAAAAACGACCAAACCTACAATACAAAGCAGAGAAATAGTACACCTGCAGGTAGCAATGTCACAAGAAAACAAAAAACACAAGCATCGTGCAATGATGAACTTTAGTGCTACAGATAGGACAAGATGTTTTTTTGTTTTTTTAATCTCAATGCAATTTAATGCAAAATACAGTACAGCGTTATGATACGACACAATAAAATACTTTGTGTGTTTGTTTTAAAGTTAAGGCTGATCTGTGCATCTCTCTGCAGCTTTAGATGTGTTTTTGAATCTTGCATTGCTACTACTGAACATGAATTTCCCAATCCTTGCTGTAATTTATTTAACATGAACTGAAAGGTGAAATTTTGTGTCCATGAGCCTAAGCCAGCTTAAATTGTCCAGCATGTCCTAAAATGTTCTATTCTTCTGATATTACAGCAAATTATAGCTACATTTAACACCATGGAACATCCATGACACACGTTAACTCCTGGTAACAAAGTATGTAAAACCAGCTGTAGTTACATATTGTAGTTTCTACAATACAAGTATCTGCTTTTTTTTCCCCTCAGGGCGTTAATAAGACAAAAACGCAGCTTGTCATCTTACCAATCTTAATAAGTCATCTTAATCATGTCTCGTGACACTGGAGACTCCTTCCATGTGTGTTAACATCTTGTTACAGAAAAGCATGGAGAACTCAATCGCACTGGAGTGTGAGTGAACCTGACCGAAAAGGGTCACACCCTTAGCATTCATTAACATCAAAGATCTTTTGTTAATAATCCATGAGCAAACATATCAGTGATCCAAACTAAAGCTGGAAATATCTCAACTGCTCGGAGGTTTGATTTTTTTTATGTGAAAAGTGGATCAGAGCCTGGTTTATGGCTTTCAATTACTGTAAATGGCTGCGCTAAAGTTAGGTATGACGAGCAAACACTGATTATACAGTGGAGTGGTTTAAACAGTGCAGTGCTGAAATGGATTTCTTTAGCATGATGCTTTAACGTCATGTTAAGTACTGTAAGAATTATGACATACAAAGATAATTAGGAAACTAGGAAGTGGTTTAAAATTCGTCCCGTTGTACAAGACGTGTTGTCTTGTACAACGGGACGAATTTTAAATCACTTCCTAGTTTCCCAATTATCTTTGTATGTCATAATTCTTGCTAAAATTAAACAATATGTTTTTTGTATTATCTAAGTCCGATAAAATTAATCTAAAGAAAAGGATTATGTTCCATCATCAACCAGTGTGATCCAGTGTCCTATCATTTTTTTTTTTCTATCTGTCAGAATTTCCTACCTGTAGTAAAAATACATAAGAGAAGATAAGATATACTTTTATTCGTCCCACAGTGGGGAAATTTCTACCCCACTAACTATTGGTCTGTCCTACTTTACCCAAAATTTCCAACGTATACTTTGAATGGGCGTGGCACTGCAAAAAATGTAGCGATCAGTTTAATCCAAGGTAGCACTTTCTGACACACGGGTAGCAAATTCTGACATTGTCAGAATGTAATCCCTTTAGTTTTAACATGGGTAGCAAATTCTGACATAGTGGGGTTTTTTTTATATTATCAAAAGTGCTTGGGTAAAAAAAGTTCATATTATGTGCTTTATATTAGACTAAAATTACCAAAATCAAACAAAATGCACAATTAACGACAATAACAATTCATAAAATCTATACTAACTGTGAATTCACAAGTCAACTGTTAAAAATATCCGTACCAATCAAACATATAAATCCAATAAAATGACACAAATGATAAAAAACTCTGACAACCCACAAGTCGCTGGCAGACTTGTGGATTTATGGGCGTATATATTCGGGATGCTCATATGCAGCGAGCTGGGGTAGGACAGAACGAAGAGTGGAACAAATTTATAGAACACCGGGAATTGCCTCGTGTAGAAAACGAGCTTGGATAAACTTAAACATTGGTAAGCAACGTAAGCCTGAGGAAACCCTAACCCCAAGCCTAGGAGATTTTATGTCCATTAGAGTGTTTTATTTCCATTTCATCATCACCACTACCGTACTTGTAGATGTCATTCGAGTCTGCCGTCCTCTTATTGACGGATTTTAGTCGAGTATCCAGTCTGAGATTTTACTCCGAAACCACTGACACTCTCACATCCAGTCATGTGAGAGCGCCACATTATGAGTTTGATGGGCAAATAATTCTATTATGGAAATAAGAGTACGGGGCAGTACAGTGTTAAACCACATGACTGACGCTTCTGAAAAGGGAGATGGGGGGTCATGTGGGTGCCGTACAGGAAGTAATCATATCATATTACTATACCTAAAGATAGTTTTGTTGTAAACATTAAACATATCTCGATATCTACATCTGCAAACTGAATACCAGCAAAGCAGGTCTGAAAAATGACTGTTGTGGGGTTTTTTGTAGCTTTTTCAAAACCATCAGGACAAATTTATAGCTATTGTTCACCTTACTGTTGCATACTACATATAAAAAAAAGTACTACATATACATAACCATATCAGTGCCATCATTTAGCACAATACTGGTATTATATTTAAAAAAAAAGCCATAGTTGAAGAGTGTTAAAAGAAAGAAAGAAATCAGAAACAAATACACAAACTTAAGTATGCGATTGGAAAAATAAATTAATTTGATTAAGGAACTGTAAAGTTCTATATAGAAACTTTCAACAATGTTTCACTATCAGTCAAAGTAATGAATTAAAAACCGTAGAGACATGCACACACACACAAACACACACACACACACACAAAACGGAGCTAAAAAGTTCTACGAAGAAACCTATAGATCAGTTCAAAACTTATAGTTTTTGCATAGTTTT
>JAOVVA010000052.1:24202994-24221434 GCA_028565275.1 Leiocassis micropogon | reverse complement strand
CACCCGTCCCTCCCGTCCCTTGGTGACTCATTAAACCCGGCCATGTGCGGCGATCTGACTTCTCCGTATGGAGCCACAATAAGAGGCCAATTCCGAATTTCCAATTTGCTTGAAAGCCGTGATCTTCCCCTAGGACTCGGATTATATGCAGGAAGCTTGCTTATTATCGATGCTGACTTAAATAGGTAGCAGAGGAGTGGCTCACTGATGGTGCCAAAACAAGAGAACACTAAACTAATTTAGATTATTACCATGTTTTCTAAAATCCCTAATCAGGGAGTCAGAGCTGAAGATTGATGTGGCATTTTCTGGGATCAGACTTTTGCCCTATTTGGACTTGATTAGTTTTACATGTGGAATATGCATCGCATAACTAATACCAGGCTATTTAGGTCTCTATCGACAAATCTATATTGTCATCAATTCTTCATGAGCTGCCACGGGCACGTATCAGGAAAGCTTACGCCGTGTTTGATCTTCTGTAAACCCTGTGTTAATTATGCACAATCACTACAAACTTTATTCAGCAACATCAGTAACATTAACAGAAAACTCCAAATAGTACATTATGGTGATATCTGGGGAATGACCAGGAGTGTGACCAGAATTTAGTTTTTCTTTTCCCTCACATAGCTGATCCACTGCTATTATAACTGCATTGCAAATTGTTTGTCAGGCACACATGGTGTTCATGTAAATGGAATGTAAAGGTCTACTGGGCTGCACTGGGAGCTTTGTGTGGCTCTGTGGAGGAGATTAGCTGCAGCTTCACAGCATGGAAGTGGAGGGAGGGTTATGTTCGTGCACTCTGGCATTATAACGAGGGGCTAGGCTGAGTAACGGCTCTCTCAGGGATAAAACAGAATAGTGCGAAGCAAAGGAGGAGGGGGAGGAGGGGATACTGACTTTAATACAAATGCTCACTCTGATGCTGAGTCTAATGCTATTAGATTCTGGTACCAAGTCTGATATGAGTATGGATTCTGATACAGAGTCTGACACTATTACAGATTCTGATACTGAGTCAGGTAGGGAGTCTGATACTAATATGGACTCTGATACTGTGTCTAATACTAATATAAAATCTGGTACTGAGTCTGATACTAATATGGACTCTGATACTGTGTCTAATACTAATATAAAATCTGGTACTGAGTCTGATATGAATATGGATAGTGATATTGAGTCTGATACTAACATAAAATCTGGTACTGGTGGTGATACTAATATTGGCACATACTGATGAAAACTTACATGTTTTACATTAGATTTAGCAGCAGCTCCAGAGTCTGTGTCAGTACCCGTCAGTCCCAGAGTATGTTACAGCTTTATTATAAATTCTGTGCCTTCTCCTTTAACAATGTAAAACCAATATATACGTGTATATATATATATATATATGAGATAGACTCATTAAATGCAACGCAAGATAGTTCATGCCATGATTTGTCATAATTGAGATGATTATGGCTTACAGGTCATGAAAACCCCAAATCCACAACAAAAAAAAAGTCGAGAGCAGCAGCATCATGTTAATAAGAGTAATAGACGTGATAAGCACAGCTACAGCTGCACTGGGACTCTGCTGACCATTTCTATTAATCCTGGAACTGTAAAATAACTACGATTATAAGAAAGGCACTTTATCAAAAAATAAATAAAAAGATATTATCACTGAAAGTGTCATCATGAAAGCATGAGGAGAAGAGGCACTTATTCACAGATGGACCACAGGAAATAAAACCCGAGCAGAGAATCGCAGGCATCATTTTGTTTTTCTGAAATAAAGTGAAAGACCACCCATCATTATACGCACTGCTGTGGTTAGGGTTTTAAATCTTCACCTCACCCTACAGCCATTTCTGTCATTATATACCGTAAGTGTTAAAGTCACGAGGGAGGGGAATTTTTCTTATATTAATAATTTAGGTAATCTGTTCTGCTCACGTCACATTCTTCAAACATTGGGCTTTGGAGGAAATGATGCTCCTTCAATAACACACTCGACTTCACTCGGGTTCTGTTGTGGGTAAAACAGTCTGAATGAGGAATGTGTAACCGAAGGAGCATTAAAGTTTGTGTGCTTGAGGTTAGTGTAAATACTAAAGAGAGCGAGAGGATCCACAGGCCGTTCAGAGGATCAGAGCAAATCAAAACAGCTAGAGACTTCAGGACTCCATGGCTAAATCACACCCTGCACACTAAACTACTAAATAGTACACTATAATAGATACTAAATCCATGGCTATATCCCACCTTGCGCACTGTACTACTAAATAGTACTCTAATAGATACTAAATGCACGGCTAAATCCCACCTTGCACACTAAACTACTAAATAGTACGCTATAATAGACACTAAATCCATGGCTATATCCCACCTTGCGCACTGTACTACTAAATAGTACTCTAATAGATACTAAATCCAGGGTAAATCCCACTAAAGCACAATAAACTACTAAACAGTACGCTATAATAGATACTAAATCCACGACTAAATCCCACCCTGTGCACTAAACTACTAAATAGTACGCTATAATAGATACTAAATCCGAAGCTAAATCCCACACTACATACTAAACTACTAAACAATGCACTGTAGTAGATACTAAATTCACAGCTAAATTTCACTCTGCGCACTAAACTACTAAATAGTACGCTCTAATAGATACTAAATGCACGGCTAAATCCCACCTTGCGCACTAAACTACTAAATAGTACGCTCTGATAGATACTAAATCCGAAGCTAAATCCCACACTACATACTAAACTACTAAACATTACACTGTAGTAGATACTAAATTCACAGCTAAATTTCACTCTGCGCACTAAACTACTAAATAGTATGCTCTGATAGATACTAAATCCAGGATAACTCCCACTAAAGCACACTAAACTACCAAGTAGTACGCTCTAATAGACACTAAATCTACGGTTAAATCCCACCTTGCACACTAAACTACTAAATAGTACGCTATAATAGATACTAAATCCATGGCTATATCCCACCTTGCGCACTGTACTAATAAATAGTACTCTAATAGATACAAAATCCAGGGTAAATCCCACTAAAGCACACTAAACTACTTAACAGTACGCTATAATAGATACTAAATCCACGACTAAATCCCACCCTGTGCACTAAACTACTAAATAGTACGCTATAATAGATACTAAATCCGAAGCTAAATCCCACACTACATACTAAACTACTAAACAATGCACTGTAGTAGATACTAAATTCACAGCTAAATTTCACTCTGCGCACTAAACTACTAAATAGTACGCTCTAATAGATACTAAATGCACGGCTAAATCCCACCTTGCGCACTAAACTACTAAATAGTACGCTCTGATAGATACTAAATCCGAAGCTAAATCCCACCCTGCACACTAAACTACTAAATACTACACTGTAATAGTTATAACATAATAATAATATAAGAATTATAAATAGATGAAACGTATGACATGCTACTAAAAAAAAAAAAAATCATGTTAGAGGAACACAATACTCAAGGAAATGTTTTAGCACTCTTCTTCATTAATGTTGATTATTTCCCTAAAACATCACTTAATTATTAGAAATAATAACTATTGCTATAGTAATAAATTTTCCCTAATGGCCCCTGATGCCGTGCTGTCTGGACGCTTTACTCAGAGTTTCCTCAGCACCTTCTCACTGAAACTTGGGCGACAGAACTCTTATCAGAAGGAGACTGTAAATGAGAGTCGCACTCTCTCACACAGAACATCATCTCCATCTCATCATCAGTCACTGCGAGGAGCTGGACAGCAGATTAGCAGACGATAGGAACGTAATTGCGCTTCTTCCTGAGCTGATTAGGTTCAGCGCAGCGTACTGGTCTGATTTGTAGGAGCCACCGGCTCCAGATCTGATTAAGTCCCTCGGACACTGATGTGTTGTGGAAACAGAAAACTTCTGTCCTTCAGCGGGCTGTAACTCTCACATCCTCTCAACAGGTGAAGTTTACTGATCATAGGGGTTACAGGGATAAATACAGTAGATCCCTGCAAGTACGAGTGATGTGGACAAGTAAAGGGTTGGAAGGAAGTAGGAAAGAAAAGAAAGAAGGAGGGACATAAAAAGGAAAAAAAATAGTATGAAGGAAGAAAGGGCATATACACTATATTGCCAAAAGTATTCATCTGCCTTCACATGCATATGAACTTGAGTAATATCCTTAATGCATAGGGTTTAATATGATCTTGGCCCCACCCTGTTTGCAGCTATAACGGCTTCCACTCTACTGCGAAGGCTTTCCACAAGGTCTAGGAGTGTTTTTATGGGAATTCTTGACCATTCTTCCAGAAGCACATTTGTGAGGTCAGACACAGATGTTGGATGAGAAGGCCGGACTGTGTACATTCTTGGTACACAGCCATGTTGGAACTAACGTGGGTTGTTTTTCAGAAGTTGGTCTCAGCCCGTTACTTCCAGTGAAAGGAACTCTCGATGCTTCAGCATACACTACCAAGATTTGGACATTTTGGATAATTTCAAGCTCCCAACTTTGAGGGAACACTTTGGGGACGGCCTACTTCCTGTTCCAACAAGACTACGCACCAGTGCACAAAGCAATGTCCATAAGGACATGGATGTGAATTAGAGCGGAGACTGCGAGCCAGGACTTCTTATCCAACATCAGTGTCTGACCTCACAAATGCTCTTCTGGACGAACGGTCAAAAATTCCCATAAACGCACTCCTAAACCTTGTGGAAAGCCTTCACAGAAAAGTTGAAGCTGTTATAGCTGTACAGTGGGCGGGGCCAAGATCATATTAAACCCTATAAATTAAGAATTGGATGTTACTCAAGTTCATATGCATGTGAAGGCAGACGAGCGAATACTTTTGGCAATATAGTGTAGAAGGAAGTACAGAATGAAGAATAGAAACAAAGGGAGCAAACAAGAAAGGAAGGAAGAAAGGAAAGACATATAGAAAGAAGGAAGAAAGGAAGCAAGGAGGAAAAGAGGGAGAGATGGATAGAATGAGGAACAGAGGTAAGGAAGAAAGGGCAGAGAGAGTAAAGGAAGGAAGGATAAAAAAGAGGAAAAACTTAAAGAGAAAGAAAGACAACAACCTGAAAGGACACAAGGAAGGACAAAAAGAAAGGATGAAGAATGAAGACTACAATGAAAACAAAAGAAAAAGTTATTATCATAATAACATAACACATTTAAAGGAAAAAAGAAAATGGAAAGGGGCATTTATTTATTTATTTACAAACAAACAAGAAAAAGTACAAAAAGAACAAATTTGTTAAGTGTTTGTTTAGATTTTTTATTTTTATTTTTAAGTATCATAATGTAAATATGTCTAATAAAACATCCTTCCTCTTTCTCTCCCGAGCCGAGCAGAGTGGAATCGTATCTGCGTCAGTTCTGTCTGTAAAACCGTTATAGCCAGTACACCCGTGTCGCGTTATCGTCTTCTCAGACTAGCGTGCACTAGCTCGGGCTTCGCTAGCCAAAGCGAACACACTTTATACCTCACACCCATTCAGTACGTGCATAATTTATTAGAGTAATGCACTGATATTAACACCCATTACGCGCAACATCCCATAATATCACAACACGCCTTCATGATTTATGGCCTGTCTACTCTTAAGTGCCTTCATTATTCGCTCAGAACGATGAGCTGCTCCGTGGCTTTATTTCACCAATTAACACAGGAGTTGATTATTTTCCTCTAACAGCATGTCCTGAAGAAACATCTTCCTGTTCTCACTCATGTTATAGCAGCCACTGACATTCGTTTCCTTTCCTGTTCACCAGATCATGGATTGCACACGTACTTAATCTGTCCGGGTGTACACATTCCAGTGAACGAGTTACCATGGAAACCTGTGATATGTATCTGCATTACTGTTGGAGTTGCTGTTATGGAAAATTTATCACATTTACCTTCAGAATCCATGATTGGAGATCGCCGTGGAATAAACGATGTTATTTTAATGTCTTAGTGTATTATTTTTTTTTCAAAATTCATTAATTTATGGCAATTTATTTTTTTGACTATTTTTGAAGAAACGCGTTTCTGACCGAGGTTCTCCACCACGTGCCATCTCCCCTCCCCTCCCCCTCTTATACACCCCATAACTTTTATTTATTGGTGACAATGAGGAGCTGAAGGACATGAGATCGCTGAGGCCCAGACAACATAACATTCTGCCATCTGCTAGAACCTTCTGTGTGAAAGAGAGGAAAACAACACAACCAAACACACACACAAAAAATGGGGGTTTGGGGGGGACGGGGCAGAGAACAGACATGTTCAGCACAGCATGTCGGAGTCTGACACGCGGAAGCTTCTCGCGTTTAAACCGTAATAATCAGTGGATGTGCAATAAGTCCAGTCATGAAATTTCCTCTCTAATAAATATTCCACAGTCACCTGTTAGTGGTTTTATAACAAAGTGGAAGCGATGGGGAACGACAGCCATGTAAAATCACAAAGCGGGGTCAGCCGATGCTGAGACACATAGCACAAAGAGGTAGCTACATTTCTGCCGAGCAGGTTTTCCGCCAACTTTCTAGCTTAAGAGCAGTAAGTATAGAGCTTCATAGAATGGGTTTCCATGGCTGAGCAGCTGCATCCCAGTCTTACATCACCAAGTGCAATGCAAAGCTTCAGATGCAGTGGTGTAAAGCACAACGCCACTGGACTCTAGAGCAGTGGAGACATCACGATTCACGCTTCTTTGTCATGCAATCCAAGGGACGAAACTGGGTGTGGCGCTTGCCAGGAGAGTTTAAGCTGTTATAGCTACAAAGGGGGCGGGGCCAACATCGTACTAAACCCTATGGATTAAGAATTGGATGTTACTCAAGTTCATATGCATGTGAAGACGGGTGAGCGAATACTTTTGGCAATATATACTGTATATATGTCAACATGAAAAATATTTGGCTATCTTGTGACGGTCACATGACAGCATCAACAATGGTATGACTACTGACATCTTTAGAGGAAACATAATATACTGTACAACACACTGCTGCCATAGTTCAATTCAAGTTTTAAAAAATGGCATAGATAATAACTGTTGAAGTGTGTATACATTTCTTGGCCCCTCTATACAGTATGTACTGTATAACCAACAAAATATATATTGGGGGTGGGTTCACTACCTAAAGTACCAGTGTTGTACATTATTATTATTATTATTATTATTATTATAAGAAGGAAGTGAAAAAGGATAGGAAGGTAGAAAGATGAATTGAAGAAAGAAATTAAGAGAGAAAAGAAGACCATCATTTGAAAGGAAAAAAGGAAGTAGGGAAGTTTGGATAAGATCAAACAGGCTCATGGAAGGTACGAAGAAAATATTGAAGAAAGAAAACGGATGGAAAGAAGGTTTGGATGAACAGGGAAAGGAAAGAAAATAAAGAAAATCAATGAAGAGAGAAAGGATGGAAGGCAAAAAGAGGGAATGAAAAGAAAGGAGGAAGTTTTATTTAAATTCAATTATTTATTTATTTAAATATTGGTTTGTTGATTTATTTAGAACATCAACTTAACAAGTATATAAATAAACAATTAAATTAATGAACTAAACCACAAACAAACAAAACGTTCAAAGGGAAATTAAGGGGTTACAAAACAGCACCTATAAAAAAAAAAGCAAACAAACAAACTAAACAAAATAAATGAATGAATAAACAAAAAACACAGAAACGTTGGTCTGTATATAGCGTATAACAGTAGCATCTGCTAGAGCCGCGCCATACTGAAGAGGAAAAACAAAGGCGGCAGGAACGCGGTCATGCTTAGCACGGCTCCGAGCGTAATTCATTCGGGCGTTTGACACGCTAAATCTGCTCGGCTGTAAATTTAAATAGTCACTGGCACATTTTTGCTACATTCGCATGTTAAAAGGAAAGAAATAGAAAACACACACACACAAAAGCACCAAACATCTGGCACTACCGTGTCCCGTGTAACCCTTGAATTCGGGAATAATGCGATACGTTTTCACCTCTTGACCCTCGGCCACTGTGTCCTACAGCCTCCAGAAGCTCGGAGACAATAACAACCGCGCACAAAACTGTTTATTACGTCTTACTGTTATTGGGTTTTGGCTGCTATACAAATGCCACTAAAGATGACGTTTAGTGCCACTTTATAGTAATTTACTAATTAGTCACACCTGTAATATACGCTCAACAGCAACAGAACAATGCACACAGATATTTATCAACATGTTAGTATCTGCTTTTTAGCTTGTAAAACATTTGCAATAGCAGGCAGCAATTAAGGGGGCCAAGCACTTTTAGAGAGACGGAAGAAGACACCAGCGCAATCATCAGTGCATGTTCCTCAGGAGATCCTGTGGACTTAAAACTGACTATACTGTAAAAACAAGCTAAGTTCCTGTTCTACAGCTTCAACTACAAATTGCATTTCTTGTCATGGACGAAGAGTTCTGTGCATCAAACGTGTGTGTCAAGATCCTGTAATGCAAATCAAATAGCTGGGATATTGAATAGGGTCCCTGTTCCAGGGAGCTTCAGAGGGCACACACACACACACACACACACACACACGCACACACCCAATCACACACCACAGGTAATTTGGAAACGTCAATCAGCCTACACTACATGTCTCTGGACAGTTTGAGGAAACCAGAGTACCCAGACAAAAGAGTCCAGGTTCTAACCAGCGCTAACCCCACAAAAAAATCAAAGGAATGTGGAATCCTGTTGCATTGTGGCATTATTATTGTACAGGTATGTCTGGCTTTGCCCTGTTGGTGGCGCTATAGTGTTTGAGTGGCATGCGGTAACATGAAGGATGAATGATGAATTTTGGATTCTGATTGGTCGGAATGGTGTTGATTTATTTTGTATATACATGTTTCCATAGTAACAGTTACTTGTACAGTGTATATTTGTATTCAATTCAATCCACAACATCTGAGGTTTTTTTCTTTTCTAATAAAATAAATGTCTCAAACATTCCTCTGTTCAGGGAACCCGAGTTCTAAAGGTTGTTGGCACAGCCGGTAGCACTTCCTGATGCAACCCTGCCATTTTATCCGGGCTTGGGACCAGCACTGCATCCAGTGTCTGGGGTTTGGTCATTTGGTGGGATTTGAACTTGGGCCTTCCGGATGGTAGATGAGACACCACTGAACCAAGTACAAGTCAAGTCAAGTCAGGTCAAGTAGGCTTTTATTGTCATTTCACCCATATACAGTTCAGTACACAAGTCCAATAAGTCCTATACTGTACAACAGTCCTAGACAACATAAAGTGCATGTGCAAATGTGCAAACAAGAGCGACAAAGTGACAACTTTGACAACATGACATTTCAATACTTTGTGGCAATGAGGTAGTGAGTTGAGGTAGTGGCAGGAGAACCAGTAAGCAGTAAACATTCCTTATAAGTAGCAGCAAAGATAAAAATAGTTTGTGCAAATTAACAAGTAATGAATATTGTGCAAAAAAAAAAAGTGCCCTAAAGGAGCTCACCTCAAAAGTGTGACGAAAGGATGCAAGTGCAGGTTTATCTTTAATTGAGTGAAGATTTTATATTAGAAATATCACATGTGACCAATAAGAACTGTTCGCTTCAGGCTAACTGCTAGCATAGGGTAAAAGAAACCAAACTAATCAGGAAACGCACAAATGTGACAACAACAGACACGAGACCAAATTAAAACACGGCTACCAACACGGGAGAACCACAAATCAGACATCACAATTGATTGAATACAATTAGAAACATGTGACCATTGAATTGCATACTGGGAAATTTCAAGATGGCAGATGCTAAGCGATTATATTATTATAATAGGGATCTTTTAGGAAACAGGAAATCAAGATGTGTAGTGCGTGTTGTCAGAGCCGGAATAAAAACCCAACCTGGTTCAAAAGCTGACACATAAAACCTACACTGATATACTGAACTGTATATTGAGCTTTTTCGGTCTGCCAGCGATGGAGTATCTGAAGCAACCAGAAGAGTATGCATCATCATCATCTTGCCAAGTATACAGGCGGCTGGAAATGCTAACTCCGGAGCGTCTCCACGATGGTCGCCGAGCAGGACTTTTTGATTTTCACTTGACAGATCGGATTTCACGCCCTTCCATGATAAATCAGGATTTGCTTTGTTAAAAACGAGATCTACAATAAGCAGGAAATCAGTCGGTCCGTGTTTACGCTGACGTCTGACCAGCTGATCGACCCTCTGTTGAATTATTCGCAAGGATTCTGAATATTTAAATCCATTATACTCTTTGTATTTGTTGCTTTAATCACTATTTAGAATGCAAACAAAAGCGCGATTTCAGAAAAGCAATCAAAAAAAAAAGAAAAAAGAAAAACACAAGCGCACATGCTTCCTATTGACTGTCCTCAGATTTCTAATTAGTGCATTTATTAAAATCAATCTCATTTGTGCTGGAGTGTGGCCTTGAAGTGTCAGTCTTCATTTCCTCTGATTAGCCGCGCAGATGCACAGAAACTGTTTTCCCCGAATAGTCCCGAAGATATGAGAGGAACATGAACAACAATAACGTACACGGCGCTTCCTGCGCTTTCAGGCATTTCCACTTAAAATGTAAACGCACATTAAAGTTACGCTCCAGCATGAATATTCAAATATACTGCATGAATCAGTAATCTGTCTGCGTATAACGTCCACAAAAACCAGCAGCAACACAGCTGCACCGCTATCAGGATGCACACTTAAATACAAGGTGGGTGTGGCCTAAACCACAAGACAAAGATAAAACACTAAATGAAAGAAATTCATTATTAATATCTGTATGATTTGTTGAATAATGATTTCATATTACATCCGAACACACCTACAGTTCGAAACAGTCATACATTTCATTGCTAATGCAGAGCTGATCACACACTCCACCTAAAAGCCTAGGGACACACCCTCACTCACTTACACACACACACACACACACACACACACTTACACACTCACTCGCTGCTGCTTGATTTCAAAATAAATAATTCAGTAAGAATTTGTGTTGAAGAGGCTTTCACTTCTCATCTTGCTTAAAAAAGTTTTCATGACTGTAGTAAAATCTCAGTGTGAAGTTTATATTAACTGTTCTGAGCCTGAACAGCTGATCGGTCACTACCAGAGACAGACCAATGACTAGAGCTAGAACTAGTAGGGCTTAGGGAAGGATTTGACATAATAATGACCTTCCAATTAGTATTTTTTTTTTTTTTAAAGAAGAAAAAACATTATAATACAATGTGAATACTATCACATTTTGAAATGGACACATTTACATACAGTATTTAAAAAGTCTTGACTTTTTGATTTAAAAACTCCCTGAGCTGGTAATAAGAAGAAACCTTGAGAGGAACCAGACACAACAGGGAACCCATCCTCATCCGGGTGAGACGGATAGCAGGGATTGATCTGCAGTCATAGAATCACCGCCTGATCATCTGTCATCATCTACATCTGTTTCTCACTGCCTTGAGTTTGATGTTATTTTTTTTTTTTATGTTTGAATGATTCATCGGTCACTTTTAGGCTTAACGAACAAAACACATTCGTTTGAAACTGATCAGCTACAGGGACTGGACTTAAAATAATGAAAGACTATTCCTCAAGACTAGTCTGACTATTTGGAAGCAAAATAGGATGAAGTAGGGGGGGGCGAGATGGGTGAAGACTTTTGCACACTACTGTATATCCTCAGAGTTTCATACAGACTTAAATAATTCTTTTGATTGCGTAAAGCTGCTTTGCGACAATGTCAACTGTAAAAACCACTATACAAATAAAACTGAATTGAATTGAGTTGAGGCTGAAAGTTATGTTAGTGTTTATACAGCAAAGGTTTCATCTGGTTTTACACCTGCCCTTAAACCCAAATAAAATCATGGATAGAAAATACGGACCTGAAAAAGGAAGGAGACTGAAGAAGGTGGTTTTGATGTAAAACCTGATTTAATGTAAATGTTGTCAAATGCAATACTGTGTCCATGCAACATGAAAGCAATATATTTTAAATGAAAAATAGAATGATATATGTAAGTAATATGAATGAAAGAAAGTAGACTGTAGACTGCAGAAAATAAATAAATAAATAAATAAATAAATAAAGTTATTGTGTGAAACGTTCAGAGTGGATTTAATGCATTTGATAACATACCCACATTGGTTGCTATGGTACCATCTCACATATTTGTACGCTGAATAGGGTGGGGTGGTGAAGGTTGGTAAACCAGCAACAGGTATGTTTTATTTCACTTAAGGGAAATATTTCAGGCACTATACGGAAAATGTTTACAGTAAAACACGACAGTTTTTTTTAAAATAAAAAAGGTAAAAACTCTCCTGGGAGTTATTGCCACATCCCGTGTACAGTCCTGACCTCGCTCCTAGCCATTTCCACATGTTTGGGACATTAAAGGAGTTCCTGGGAGGCCAGCGTTTCAGACATGAAGTAGGAAGTCTGATCATGACTTTCTACCTTGATGGTGTCCAAGCACTTGGGAAACACTGGGATAAGTGCATTAGTGTAGCAGGAAATTATATATAGAATTAAAAGGGATTTTTTTACTCTCATAACTGTGTTCTGTTATTCTGCACAATCAAAAGTCTCGCTTCGACTTTAACGACCCTCGTAGTATAATAATAAAATGTTCGTGTTACACACACAAAGTGTAAAAATGAGGACACCCCGGAGTCGTAAATTATCGCAAAATGAACTTCAAGGACTTTCTGATCTGCTGTTTGACCCCCTGAAGTTCATTCCTGCACGTGAACTTTTCACCTCAGCTCCCCAGAGTGGCCTGAAAGACCTCGCTTTTTTTTTCTTTTTTAAATATACCGCTCACACCATGTAATTTATGGAAGGTGCCTCATCCATGCCGTCCACCTGTTTTTCTACTCCAACTCTAGAAACGAAAAAAAAAAGAAAAAAAAGGGGAAAGTTTGGACTTTTATTCCATAATTCATAACCCGCTGACTCCGAGGACACATTTCTTACAGCGAGGAGCCGTCAAATGAAAAATGCATTGGGGTTTTTGAAGCCTGCCTTAGATTTAACTGACAAAAGTATCAGACACTTTTGATGCACTGTGCCAAATGTGGTGCAGAGAAAAGAAAAAAAAAATCAAGGTTTATTCAAACACAAAAAAAAGAAAGAAAGAAAGTAAAAAAAGAAAGAAAGAAAAAAACGCTATAAGCTTTAGACGCTGCTCCCGTTTCCAGGATCTCACCTCTCTTGTCCTTTGCTCGAGCTCTGACCTTGCCGGAAATACAGTAATTGAGATTCACAGCTCATTGTTATCTAATTACAGAGGCTTCGGATCTCCTGGAGGCGCATGTGAATGAGAGAGAGAGAGAGAAAGAGAGAGAGAGAGAGAGAGAGAGAGAGAGAGTGACCTCCAAACACATCAGGTCTTTATTTTAATCAGCAGCGGTAGCGCTGTATTAGAGTTGCTGCCTCTTAAAACCCTTATTTATAGTGCTCCGTGCTTCATCAAGATTTCTTTTCACAACGTAGAATAATAATTATAATGGAACGGATCTTAAATAAGAGTCTGAGTCGGCCCCGAGACCCCGAGATTCTAAACATTAAATGAGTTTTGAAAGAAACACCGCGTTCGCATCGGCAGCCTTGAGGGTAGCATGAAATGATGATGAGCTTTGTGTTCAGAGTGAAGATGCAGCTCTTTATCTAAGCATTTCTCATAAACATTTCAATAAAGAACACAAAGAATATGCCGAAGATTAGCATCCTTCCAGGAGACTAGACTAAACAAACCGAAACGCGCCCTGAGCAAGCAAAGAAACAAAACAACAAAAAGCTAGAATTCTGATTTAGTTTTCATTAGCTGCCTCCGTTGCAAAGACAATATTTCTTCAATCTGATTAAAATTTTTTCGATCAACAGTTCCATCTTAACTGTTTATAGAGATGCTAATCTGACCATTTAATCATCAGTTCTGCCCGCTGTCAACCGTTTAACCTCGCCCTAAACATAAAACAAAAGGACAAGGTTAAGTTGCTGTTCTTGTTTGAACATTTGCACGTGGACTTTATGCTTTTTTTTGTGTTGTCTTTTGTATAGCATGGTGTCAATTTGGTTTGTATCAGTTAGCTAGTTACTGTAGTTTATGTTAATTTATGTTGTACTGTATGTAGCACCTCAGTCCTGAACGAACACTTGTTTCGTTTCACTCCGTACTGAACTGTATACAGTATACTGTATGGTTGAAACAACAATAAAAACCTACTTGACTCGACTTGACTTGAAGTTAGGCTTCCCTTTGTTCCTGATAAATCCTGGTTCTGCGTTATGATTGGCTACAAAAATTCAGTCTCATCTATGATTGGTTAGATGCTTTATGTGAGCCAATCAGAGCTCCTTCCTTAGTCAGAGACCTGGTAGATGACAGTGTGAAGTGAAGACCTCTCAGAGAGAGTTGTTTGTTCTTATAGAGTTTGCTGATCAGAAACAGAAACTAGATTTCCCTCCAGGAAACTCGTCCTGGGGCAAATGTGCAAAAATAATACACACTATATGTACAAAAGTATTTGGCCAAACCTGTTAATTATTGAATTCGGATGTTTCAATCAGGCCCCAATGCTTGATTCTTCAGCATATTGTACCAAGACATCGTGGACAATGCTATGCTCCTATGAAACTTTGTGGCAACAGTTTGTTGATGGCCCTTCTCTATTCCAACATGACTGTGTCCCAGTGTACAAAGCAAGGACATGGTTTGATGAGTTCGATGTAAAAGAACTTGATGGGCCCTAACACAGAGCCCTGACTTCAACCCCATCGAGCACCTTTGAGATGCTAGAACGGAGATTGCGAGCCAGACCTTCTCGTCCAACATCAGTGCCTGACCTCATAAATGCTCTACAGAATGAATGGACAGGAAATCCCACAGAAACACTCCAAAATCTTGTGGACAGCCTTCCAAGAAGAGTAGAAGCTGTTATAGCTGCAAAAGGGGGAGCGACTTCATATATGACTCCGTATATGTTTTTGGATGCAATGTCATTTCAGGTTTCGCCGAATACTTTTGTCCTTATAGTCTATTTTTTTCTGACAATAGAGAAACCATCAGCTCATGAGTTTATTTTTACCTACTGATAAGATTCTGATTATTTACACCCCCTCTCATTCCCATTGGGTCAGATGTTCTGTATATGAACACATAAGTATGTGGTTACATCATGCATTTTTATTATTATTTTAAAAAATCCAGTCACTTTCTAAGTTTTTATTCATTTTTTTTATGTGTAAATTGTTTTTTTATGTTTAGACTGAAGTAAACTTTGGTGCTTTTCAGTTGCAGCATGCGCATGTATCATATCGCCGCTGACAACTGCTTCTGGAGCGCTTGTGTGGAAGCTGCGTGATATACTGTAGAGGTATAAAATATAGCTAGATAAAATCATTTGTTTCAATAAAAACGGGACATTACATGTCAGAGAGAAATGTGATATAGATTATATAGAAAATTAATAAAAGGGGCAGTGCTGGGACAATCCGTACAGGTGGCAACTCTAGTGCGGGCAGCTACAGGAACCGGGTCGTACCCTGAGATCTCAGCTCAAGTGTGTGACGTAAAAAATAAATAAATAAATAAACAAACAAAATCCATGATATTTCCTCTGCATAAATAAAAAAAAAATTACAGCAACATGCAAGCAGTCAACACACACAATCCATAACAAAACTGATGCTAATAAAATGAGGGCTTGGTTGGGATGCTAAAGCATGCTATAGTTTTTTCTTCCAAGCTGAACGTTGTCCAGGACAGAAAAGTTTCTCCTTCTGGTTTCTCTTCAAGTGAAACTGAAGGAATGACTGTTTATACATCGTCTAGCCAAAAAAAAAAAAAAAAGGTCACCATTTAAGAAAGGTCAAATTCTTGGGCTGCATCAAGCAAAGAAAACAACTAAGGAGATTTGAAATTGACTGGAATTGGGTTAAGACACATCTAACACATTATCAATAGTGCTGAACCTTCAACTTTGTGGAAAAAAATAAAAAAGGAATTTTTAAATATTTGCAAAAGAAAGAGAAAGAGCGGTTCTGGGTGCATGAGAAATCATTTTCGTGCATGAACTTGACACCATATTTGTGTGCTGTAATTAAAACTGAAGGTGACTGAATGAAATCTTAGAGCGTGTGACTTTTTTATTGACCAGGCAAATGTAGCTGCTATGAAAAGCTGCAAGTGATAACAGGAACTAACTTGTTTTACAACATTTAATTATTAGGGGTTAAAAAAATTATTTTTTGTACTTTTTGGCAAGTTCCTGTTGCATATACAGTAAATGTTTGGGATGTGGGGTTAGATTTCCCATTCTTTCATTTTCAGACCAAATTCTACTGTTGTGTACTGTACCTTGTAATTTCTCCTTACTGTTTCTGGTTATTAGAACATGATAACCAATAGATGTTGAACATTGAACAAATGAATGTCAGCTACTATAAACAGAAAGAAATTCAGAAAACGTTCTTCATTTGAGAATCTTACCAGGCTCTGCCCATTTTATACCAGACCACTGTGTCCAAAACATTGTCATAATAAAATTATCATTTTGTGATTATGATGAGGTCATGATTTTAGCTAGAAAGCTACAGGAATATACCTTGTGCTTTATGTTAATAAAATAATCTAAGAGCACATGGGTGATTGAACACCACCTCTCCACTCACTCCCTCAGTCATTCTCTATAGCTCTTATCCTGTACAGGGTCAGCCTATCCCAGAATACCCAGGGCACAAGGAGGGTACACTCTAGATGGGGTACCAATCCATCACAAGGCACAAGTACGCACACATGAAACCCCAGTTAGTAAGCCACTGCCAACCACTACGCCACTGTGCCACCTTCAGCAACTGGTTACCGTAATACTATTTAAGAGCTCCGGGATAGTGAATTTAATTGCCGTGAAGCAGCAGGGTATCACTTGACCACTTCAGTCATGGCACACAAAATGATATTCATGAATTTGCCTTCATATTCGCCTTAGTTAAGGCCACTATTGAGGATTCACCAAAGGATCATAATGCTCACTGGCTGGATGCATTAATGCTTATAATGGGACCAATATTCTAAGAACCTACAATAATTGCTTCACGATCCTTGTTCTTATTTTCTAAGAAATCGATTACACACAACAACGAAACGCAGTTTGTCATTCCAGGAGGAGAACATCTTCAGTTACAAAAAGCCATTAATGTTTAATTTATCTGCAGGTTATGATGACTAGAGCTTGTACACCTTTATCACTTATATAGAAAAGGTGCTCAAGCATATAATTAGTGTTGCTGGTGTGTGTGTGTGTGTGTGTGTGTGTGTGTGTGTGTGTGTGTGTGTTAGTCTTTTATGTGTACGAATCATTATTGAGCTTCTCAGATCTTACTTCTGGAATGCAGATAGGCTTTTTGTACAGCTCTCTGCATGACAAAGAAATAGACAAGAAAAATCTCAGATGAAGAGCACAGGAAAGCGAAATAGTGGTAGCGAAATGAAAACGGTCTGATGACAGAGCCCTGTGGGACACCTGGGAGTATGTTTTGTAAGTTAAAGTGAAATACATGTGGTTGAGACTGTGCGCAAGACTCCTTTTCTGTAATTTGAAAAAATTAAAAAAAACTGTCAAATCCCAGACCAGGATTAGCTACAATTAAAGCTACAATCCAAACTGGGTCCGATGGGAGACGTAAAAACCAAAATTGACTGTTTGACTGTCATTGTTAGACATTGAGATCATTCTCTAGTTGTCATAAAAACACACAAAAAAACATGCTTTGGGTCTTTTTTTTTTTCATTTTTGAATTGGATGGAAACAAGCCTGTTAGGTTTTCTCTCTAATGTGACCTCATATAAGAAGAGCCCCTCCCCCAGCTTGTTGGTAATTTCTGGAGTCCTCTGGAGGGGGCATGGTCCAACAGTAGCCCATTTACATAGACACTGAAACTGTGTGTTCAGAGGAGGAGTGAAAAGAGGGAGTATGAGGTATAAAGAAAGCATTATCTGAGGGGTATTTCAGCACGAGCATTAACACGCACTCTTTTCCGGAGCTCTGATCTTTGTGTTAAAGAAATTTAAAGAAATAGTCAAATATGGGACCTTTAATGTAGTCAAGGTCAAGTCAAGATCACGACCCAATAATAGCCCTGGGAAGTTTTATAACTGTGGTAAGACCTCTGGTCAACATTCACAGGTGCATTCACACACTACAGGCAATTTGGGAACGCCCATTACTCTAATCTGCATTACTCTTCTCCTGCATCTTCAGGAGAAGCCGCTCTGTCAGTCACTTCTGCTGCGGAGTAGTAACGACCGACTCCTGAACTCCAGAACTGACAATCACACTGCTGATGACACACATCACGTCATTCCATACATCATGCTTCAATCATACTGCTGCTGTCATAC
>JAOVVA010000052.1:24131386-24153357 GCA_028565275.1 Leiocassis micropogon | reverse complement strand
ACTCTATAACTATATATATATATATATATATATATATATATATATATATATACACCTAAATATTCATATTATACATCCACATATATTCGTACACCTTTTCCCAAACAATCCAGGCCGTAACTCATTTTAAAATACATAAAGATAAGAAGCGGTGTTACAGGATACACACGCTGCCCCACATTTCATATTACAGCTCAATTCCGAGGTGCGCGCAGTGATGTGCCAGGGCAGCCTTCATTTGAAAGCAGTCCAAGTGCAATTTGGCGGCAGTGATTGGATCAGCGGGAGAAGGAACAAAGCAGCGCAGGGTTTCTTTTGTGTCCCTTTGTGTCCTCCATGTCAGAAGTCCACGCAGGCAACAATGAAGCGACTGCCACCGCAGCTCCAGCGTTCATTATCTCCAGCAAGGATCGCTGGCTTTGCCCTGCTGCAATCATAACTCTAATTAAAAGAGATGCTTTGTAAGCATGGAGGTTATGCAATGTTAATTATGCACTCGCCGCACCACAGACACAATCCCTAAATGCCACTTGTCATTGTTCTGCTCTAGCACTTGTCATTGTGGTGCCGCGGAAGCGTCGGATCGCTCCCCGGAGTCTTCACTCTCACAGGGACACGAGCCTTCACCTCTAATTTATTGCAAACACAGAAAAATCTGAGGTAGAAATTCTGTGGCGAGATATGACAAGTAAGGAATCAACCACTTTGTGGAAATAATCAACTGCTGTCAGAGCTGCTGTCACAGTAAACTAATCAACATGTTCTAGCCAATCAGAAGCCAGGATTCGGTTAAAAGAAATTAGAGCACTGAATTACTCTTGTATCTTTGGTGTCAAGAGGCAAAAAAGGAAGGAAGGGATGAGGGAGAGGAATAAATGATTACAGGAAAGAAGTAGATTAGGCAGATATGTGCAGAAAAAATTATGTACTGAAAGAAGGTCGTAAAGATATAAAAGAAAGAAAGAAAGATAAACAAGAAGTGCCCTACATATAAAGTGCAAAAAGAAAGAAAGAAAGAATAATAACCTAAATAGCAGTACATGTAAAGTGAAAGAAAGAAAGAACAATAACCTGAATAGCGGTACATATAAAGTGGAGAAAAGAAAGAAAAAAAAGAAGAGTAACATGAAGTGCCCTATATATGATGTGAAGAAAAGTAGGGAAGGAAGAAAGAAAGAAAGAAAGAAAGAACATGAAGAATAGAAAATGAACATGAAGTGCCCTACATAAAAACTGGAGAAACAGACAGAAAGGAAAGAAATAAAGAAAATGAACATAAGTACCCTCCATATAAAAAAGAAAGAAACAAAAAAACAACAACAACCTGAATTGCAGTACATATAAATTGCATAAAACATAGAAAGAAAGAAAGAAAGAAAGAAAGAAAGAAAGAAAGAAAGAAAGAAATTATATACAGGCAGACGGAGTAATTGACCAACGCTGTATAGAGTAGAACAAAAAAAGGAATTTATTGATAAAGGATGGTAATGGGTGAAGCATACATATGGTGGAAGGAGGAATGAACTTAAAAAAAGAAAATAAATGAACAAATTAAGGATGACAACAAAATATGGTAAGAGGAAAAATTAAAGGATGAGTAGAAAGAAAAAATAATGGAAAAACATGACTTATAGACAAAAACAAAAGAAAGGAAGGTTGTTGGACAGAGTGAAGGACAGACGGTTGAAAGGGAAAACCCGCAGGAGCATGGATGAATGGAGGAGAGGAATGGATATTGAAAGGGAAAAGGCAGAAGAAGTGAAGGGTGGGGAGGAGAGTGTGATGGACAGATGAAAAGAGAGAATAAGAGAGTGTACACACTGAGCTTGTTATCAGTATAAAGAGAGTAAAGCTGTAACCGTAGGACTGATTCGTTAAACCGCTGTGTCCGTGACGAGGCGTCGTCATACTGTAGCATCGCTGCTTCACTTTAATTAGCAAATGAATCTCAAATCATTCAGACAATAAAGATTACAGAGGAAATATATCAGCTCTCTAACGAGATCCCACACGCCTAATTAACATGTTTAATAAGGAGATATCCTGAGATAACTCCGCCCCTAAAGCTGTGTTAATTACACTGTGAGTGTACATTAGTGTGTTATACCGTACATTACTGATACACACCCAAAGAGTTCTGCATTCAGTACATGACTCTGTAAAGAAGGATGGAGAGAGTAAGGAATGCATGGAGGGAAGAAGGAGGAAATAAAGAGTAGGAGGGGCGGATGGACAGACACAAAGAGAGGAACAGAAACAGATTGAGGGAGGATGAGAACTCAGGAGGGTAAAGGAAGGATGTGAACAGAAGATGGAGGAAAGGAAAGAATCATGAAAAGGAAAAAAGCAAGTTACAAAGGAAGGCAGGAATAAAGAATGGATGGAAAGATGAAAACTGAAAATCCTATAGAAAGAAATGTAGAAAGAACAAGGAAAAAAGGACGGAGGTAGAAGAAAAGTAATGAAAAGTGAGTGAGGAAAAAAACGGGAAAAGGGAAACGTTATCAGATAGAGAAAAGGAGCAAGGAAAGCTAGAAAGAAGGAAGAAGGCATACAAGGAGGGTGGGAGGGGGAAGTGAGAAAGGAAATGAAACTGGAAGGGCAGAAAGGAAGGAAGGAAGGAGGGAAGAAAAAATAGAAATTTGTAAGAATTAAAAGGAACAAATGATAGAAATAAAAAAGGCGAGCAAAATTAATCGATTTATAGAGATTGAGAGGAAGAAAAAAATGTTCAGAAAAAAAAACATTAAGTCGAGAAGGAAGGAAGGAAAAACTGAAGGACAGATGGAGCGGAGGGAAGGAAGTAAGAAAGAAAGAAAGAAAGAAAGCAGAAGGAAGAATAATTAAAATTTTAAACTTTTAAAGAAAGAAAGGAAGAGTAAAGAAAAGGGGAAGGAAGAAAAAATATAATTAATTTTCCTACAAATACTGTATACTGGATAGAAGAGAAAGGGGAAGGAAGGAAGAATATTGAATAAAAAGGAAACTGCTATAGAATAAAAGGAAGAAAGAAAGAAAGAAAGAAAGAAAGAAAGAAAAAATATTGTTCAGAATAAGATCTACAAGAAACAAAGACAGAAGGAGAAGGAAGGAAAGACTGAAGGACAGATGGAGAGAAAGAAAGGAAAAAAATGTAAGAAAGGAAGCAGAGGGAAGAAAAAAAATGTAAATTTAAAACTTCCAAAAAAAAGAAATGAAGAGTAGAGAAAAAAGGAAGGAAGGAAAAATATAAAAAGGAAAACTGCTATAGAATAAAAGAAAGAAATAAAGAAAGAAAGAGAAAATGGAGGAAAAAAGTGACTAAGATTTAAAACTGCCATAGAAAGAAAGGAAGCATACATTTTCCTAAATATATAGTGGAGGGTAGAGAGAAAGAAAGGAAGAAAGAAAGAATAGGAAAAGGAACAGATATATATTTATCTTATAATATTCTTATTTAAATATACAGCATTCATCCTTTATATAATAAAGAAATAGTTTAAAATTAAATACTTTATGCAGAAGAGAAATTTTAACATGAAGGAATAAATAACAGAGGGAATAAAACTGATTTCCAGCAGAAGAAAAAGGAGGAAGTTGTTCTTCACCTTCATCCCTCTTTTCTCTTCGTTTTGTTGTCTGTTTGAATTCGAATTCGTCCTTGAGGTTGGAGATGAAGCGGTTTTATCAGTAAACTACAGTATTGAGAATGTGTGTTCATGTGTGTGTGTGTGTGTGTGTGTGTGTGTGAGACTTTTTCCGTAAAACCGCAGGGAAGATAGGACATAAAAGAGGAGGTCAAACATGGAGGTGCTTCCATACCTCAGTGAGCTCAGCCCTCTCCCTGAGGCTGAGGAGATCCACATAAAACGTTAACCTCGGTGACCGGCCAAGCCAGAAGGTCAGGAGCCGCGCTGCTGATCGTCATGTTTAGAGAGCACACAAGGTCAGGGACGGTGCTGATCCGTCTGGAGCTCTGTCCACACCAGAGCCGCTAGATTAAACACATCATGCGTGATTGAACTTCAGCGCCTCTTCATCATCGACCAAGCGAGTGACGTGAGAGAGCAGGCTGAGGGATCTCACCAGCTTCTGAGATTGTTTACTTTACACTATTCATACACGCTGAGCTGCGCAAACCTGCACACCGCTCCAAATCAGCTCTCGTCCATCACTAAACGACTGAAAACAAAACGAGGAAATTATTTTAAAGTCTAAACTGGCAAGCATACCAAAGTGCAGCTAGTACAATAAGAAAGAAAGAAAGAAAGAAAGTGTGATGTCTACAAGGAAGAAAGTCCTTAAGTGTGTAGGAAAGGAAATGAAGCTGAAGATGATGGATGTTCATTAAGAAAATCTACAAGGATGGAAGTTCTTAAGTCTGGAATTAATTAAAGGAAGGATATAAGGAAGAAAAAAAGAAAGGAAATGCAAACAGAAGTGAGTGAGGTACGTAGGAAGAAAGGAAGGAAGATGATGGATGATCAGAAGAAAGTCTACAAGGAAGAAAGTCCTTACATCTGCAACAAAGGAATGAAGAACATCCAAAGGAAGCAAGGACATGCTAACAGAAAGGAGGGAGGGATGAAGGACGGAAAGAAAGAAAGTAAGAAAGAATGGATCTTCAGAACGAAGTCAACAAGTTCTTAAGTCTGGAAGAAAGGAAAGAAGAAAAGAAGGCCATGCAAACCGAAGGAAGGGAGGGAGGAAAGATGTCAGGAAAGAAGAAAGGAAAGAAAGAAATATGATAAAAGAAAGTCTTTAAGAATGAAAAGAAGGAAATAACAAGGAAGAAAGGAAGGACATGCAAACAGAAGAGAGAGGGAGAATAGGCGAACAGAAGGATGAAAGGAAGGAAGATGTTTAGATGAAAGTCTACCAGAAAGTAAGTTCTTAAGTCTGGATAAAAGGAAAGATGGAAAAAGAAAGGAAGAAAAAAATGTGAATTCGAGATGGTCAGAAAGAGGTCTTTGAGGAAGGAAGGAAGGAAGAACAAATGAAAATGAGCGTGATCAGGTCATATTGTTCTTCTTTCTACATAATGCTAAATAATAACCTCAAAGCTTTCAAACATCCTTTAAAGCTTCTCGGCATCTCGACACACCTGTAGCGCCTACAGACGCGATGCTCATGTGTGAGGAAGCGTTTAAACAGATCCTAAGGTAAAAGCAGGAAATGAGACTGGAGAGGAAATGATCCTGGACTCTGTGTAAAGCAGCTCCTGAATCAATGGCCTTTGATTTATTATTCAATAGACTCTGGTGCTGCACTGAAGAACAAAGCGAAAGGAGTTTGCAGGAAGTGATCAATAATCAGCACGACACACTGCGCACTAACACGGGGAGGAGTTTTCAATATTACAATGTTTGATAAATAATAAATCAGTGTGGTTTAACAGGTGCCAAGTGACACAAACAGCCGGAACACACAGCATCAACATCCCACCATTAATATACAGAAACTCATACTGTAGATACTGTATACACCATAAATATGTTAATCATATAGTTTCTGTATCATAAGTAAACGTTTGCTTGACTTTATGTTGTGTCTTTAATAACAGGGTTACTACCTGCACTGTAACAGAAACACACTGATTTCAATCCCAGTTCAAGTCTAGAGTCTGAGACTAGAGAGTAGTGTCCAGCTTTTACAGATTCTGTATCAGAACTCACAGGTGTCAGAGAGTGTGTGTGTGTGTGTGTGTGTGTGTGTGTGTGTGTGTATGTGTGTGTGTGTGTGTTAATGCTTCAGATGAAATACCCCTCAGATAATGGTTTCTTTTCAAACCTTAACCTCCCTCTGGTTCACCCCTCCTAGATATTTGGAAGTCAAAAAGAGGGAAGGAAGGAAAGGAGGAAGACTTGTTGGTTGGTTGGATCAATGGATGAATGGATGAAGTCCAAAAGTAAAATTCTTATGTCAAGAAGACGAAAAGGAAGGAGGGATGGATGGATGGATGGATGGGGGATGAATAGAGTCATTAAGTCATTAATTGAGGAAGAAAGGAAGGAAGGAATTAAGGAAGGAAGACTTTTTGGTTGGAAATCTTTAGGTCAGGATGGATAAAAGGAAGGAAAGATGGAGTCCAAAAGGAAGTCATTTTAAGGCAAGTAGGAAGGAAGGGAGAAAAAAAAATTGATGGATGGATGGATGGATGGATGAAGTCCAAAATTAAGTCATTAAGTCAGCAAGAAATTAAGAATGGATGGATGGATGGATGGATGGATGGATGGAGGGATGGAGTCCAAATAGAAGTCCTTAAGTCAGGAAGGAATGAATCATTATACCATGTTACTTTGGATTTTGGTTTAAAAGTCTGGTTATATATTGAAAGTACAGTCAGTATGCCTCTAAAAGGGTTTCTGAACAATCTAGCGTCTTTTAAATTCAATTTGATTACCCATGATGCATTGTTTGAGAATGAAAATTTATAATGCACAAAAGATAAGCCACTCCCTCTTTTTCCTATAATAACAATTTAGTAAATGGGAATGAAACATGCCTGTGTAGACGGTTGGTGTTTTGCTCTCAGTCACTGTACACCAGGATGTTAGATGTACTGATGTGAACAGAAACGAGCAGATAAATGCATATAAATGTAACGGCACTTAGAAAAAAAGGTCTTTGAAATACTCTGGATGTTCCTACTGAGAAAAATTCCTGATGAGCGCATACAGGTACGACTGTAAGACTGCAGCATGTCTTCAGTTAAAGCCCTAAAAAAGTTTAGACTAGGCCTGATAGTAGGTAATTTATACTTATTTATAACACATTAATCTTGTTGTGAAATGAACACATTAATTTACACTTTGGTTTCTTCATGTTTCATCAGCTTACACAAGTGAATGTATACACCAGTCTTCAGCTCTGCCGTGTGCTACAGTACCACGTAAGGGCCACTAGTGGCTCTGTATTTTGCATCTAAATGAACAAATTCTAAAACCAGGAAATTATAGATGCGCTGAAGGAAACAGCTCTCAAGACAGTTTCGAATTGCAGAACTGGTTCAATCTGACAGACCCCCAACTCTAGAACTGTTCTCAGAACTGTTTTTGTTTGCACCTCTAGTTCTAGCATCTGTCCAGTTAGATGTGTCCAATGTCACATTGGAGAAATTTAAGAAAATTTAATCTATTTTTGTTACATAATTTCCAGGATTTTTTCAATTAATCATAAGCCTCAAAGGGTAAGATTGACAGCTATAGTTAACACCAAGACATCTTCAGGATGGAACTCAACGTCTTAACCACTTACTTACCCCTGCCCCCTTTCTAAAGGTCTCGTACTAAATTAGTCTTTAGGGCGTCTTCACTGGGTAATTAGTATAGATTGTTTCTGTGAGAATGACCTGAAGACCTCTTAAAGACCTTCTACAGGCATCATGAGGGCTAGTTCTGTGTGTCCACTGGGACGACTTGCCTTGTTAGGAAACAGGTGTCTAGACATAACTTGTTGAATATTGAATATTGCAGGCATAACATTTTATGTTTTGGAATAAATATTGAATCTGTTATAACAAATCTTTGTTACTTTAAGAAATGTCTACACACTAAGTACTAGTACACAAACCCTGTTAAATGACAGCACAAGCTTCACAATTAATCTCTCTATCACAAATAAGATCATCATAACTTAATATTTTAGAAAATTGGATCCATCAAATTCAGGATTTTGTTAGAAATTCCTGCTGATTCAAACTGGGCTGTAAAAACGACCAACCATGCCACTTAGACTAAACCTTTAAAACCTTTCTTTCTTCTTTTTTTTAAATATCTTTTTTTTTAAATAGAATTGTGTATAAAAGCAGGAGACCATATTTTAAAGAAAGAAGAAATTAAATATCAACTGAATTGAACTTTGAAAACAAAATTGAAAAAGTATATATAATTTTTTGTTTAATCTGGTCTGCAGTGCTGTGAAAAAGTATTTACCCCCTTCCTGATGACTTTAAAACTAATAATAATAATAATAATAAGGAAGCGGGCAAATACTTTTTTCCCGGCACTGTAGATCAGGTTAAACAAAAAAAATCACTTATATGATTGAGATCATCAATCAAGTTTTAATATTACACAAGGAGAACCTGAGTAAATAATAAAAAAAACAACAACAGTTTTTATGATTTCATTTATTAGGGAAATAAAAGCTGTCCAAACCTGCCAATTACTTTTTCCAATTTACTTTTACAGCTCTTTTTCCCCTTAATAAATGAAATCATCATTTAAAAACTGTATTTTGTATTTACTCAGGTTACCTTTGTGTAATATTAAAGATTGTTTGATCATCTGAATAAAAAGAAAATGTGACAAATATGCCAAAAAAAAACAAATACTTTTCATGGCACTGTAGGTCAGGCCACAGCATAGACTAAAGAAAAAGCGTTTTCTTTGTGAAATTGTGGATCCTGTAACTAAGCCGTAAATAGAAGAAAGAAACATACAAAATGAAAAAACAAAACAACAAAAATGCCATTATCTTATTCCTGACTGCTATTTACATTAAATAAAGTAATTTATCATTTTATTTTTATATCATATGAAGGTTTGGCCTTAAAACCAACCTTTTTTCGAGCTCTAGCCGCCGTTTTGCTTTTGCATGCGATTTTCTCAGCATGCACTACGACACACCATCGCGTTCTGCAGCGATCACCTCCACCCCGTCACTCGGGGCACCCTGTCTGCTACCCCTGATATAGATAGATATCCTTCCCCCTGCTGATTCTGAATCTACATTAGGTCATTTCAATAAAGTGGCGAGGCCCCAAGGCTTGGACCTGCAGTCAGGACGCAGCACGGCTCCCCATGTCATCCATCTTGGTTACCCCGGAGCCGGAGCCGCTGACACGGACGCTGACGGATGGGCGCCTTGCCTACCCGTTCTTGGCCTCGTTTGTTATGATACTACATTAAAGCACCTAATAGAGTGTGTCAGGAAATATTGAAAATATCACGCCGTGTCTTCAGAGAGCCTTCAGAGTGACCAGAATGGATGGATGTTTGCGGGACGCTGCTCTCAAGGTTAGTGATGAGATGACCTCGCTCACTCGCTCGCTGCTGAAAAATTCTGACCCTTGACCCTGAGTGGAGGGTGGGATTCTGTCATGGTAAAAGGGATTATAACAGAGGACAGGTCACCTCTTATATTACAATGCCCACGCTGTCAGGAGCAAAGAAAAACAAACAAATACTGGACTGGACTGAGCTGGACTGAGAATTATATGGAAAGACATGAGTTTTTATTTGATACAAGAACAGATCTAGATTGCATCTAAACAGGCTTTCACATACTGTAGCGTTCCATGTAAACAGAACCCTGGTGTGTTCTTCCACCGATGTGGTCCTTTAGACAGGTGAGACCATATTTGAAAGAAAGAAGATTTTAAATATTAACTGAATTGAACTTTGAAAACAAAATTGAAAAAGTATATATTTTCAGTATACAGTCCACTTCCACATAAACTAGGGGAGCATGAACGAAAACCAAATCAAACCAAAGGAGAGAGCTGGAGAGCCACAAAATGGCATGTTTATTGTAGGTTTGAACAAACAATAAATCTAAAAGCTAAAAGCTTAAGCTCGCTCACTCATCTTCTATACCACTTTATCCTGTATTCAGGGTCGCAGGGAGCCTATCCCAAGAGGCTTAGGGCACGAGGCGGGGTACACCCTGGACAGCCAATCCATCAGAGGGCACACACACTACGGGCAATTTGGGAATGCCATGAACCTGCGTGTTTTTGGACTGTGGGAGGAAACCAGAGTACCCAGAAGAAACCCACCAAGCACAAGGAGAACATACAAACTCCATGCACACAGAGACGGGAATCGAACCGAGACCCTGAAGGTGCAAGGCGACCGTGCTACCCACTAAGCCACCATGCTGCATAAAGTTTAAGCTCTACTACTTTAATTAGCATTGGTTCTGTGTTCTCCACCAGGGGTGATGTTTATGATTTCTACGTTTCTTGGTGAAGCCTAAATGAAACAGCGTTGATGAAGTTGTCTGGAAGTTGCGTCATTTCAACTGAACTTCTTTTTGTTGGTTAAATTATTCTTATCTTCGGTCAGACTAAAGAATCTGCTTCAATGCAAAGGGAAACTTTATAAAAACAAAAAGAAGTCCAGAAGACATAGCTCAACTTCCAGGCAAGGAAACGGAGTGTCTGATGAGGACATTCTCAAGCCTAGATGCTCCTCAGACAATTCTTTTCTTTATTTGCTTTTCATGTGCAGTGAGAAAACAAACCAATAATATCAATTTTGCTTCATTTGGACTTCAGTAAATGGTGTAATGGGGTGAAAGCAACAACAAACAACAGCAATTAGGCTTTGAGGAGTGCAGTTAACAAGGCCATTTTGGAGATGTTCCAGTTGACAGGTTCATTTACCTCCTTGGAGGTTCAGCAATCTAAAACTGCTAATAATACTTAAATATTTCATTGACAAAATGGTGAATTTTGCAAAATATCTTCCAGGAAGCTTTAATGTTTTAGACTTATCTTTCTTGTATCCCACTGATCTGCCTTTTGCAAGATACTTTCTTCAGTTAGTTATTTATCCATACATGGCCAAGAGCTAATTTCTCTGGGTTATGCCAGGGGTTCTCACTCACAGTCCTGGAGGATCCTCTGCCCTGACCATTTAAGATTGTTTTTAATCGATATTAGTATTTTGATTTGTACTGTTCCCATCCCTAATGTGAAAACGCCCTTAGTGTTTAATTGAGAAAAGGTTTCTAACTAGATGATTAGTTAAATCAGGCGGGCAGGCGGGAAACAAATAAAACAAGGCCAGTCCTCCAGGACCATACTTGAGAACTGCTAGTTTGGGTGTTTAGTGCTGCAGATAATCTTTATATATTTAAGTGACTATTATTGTTTGTGACTAAAAATAAGTATACAAATTATGTGCCATGAAACAGTTTACAACTGAGTTACAGAGAATAGATTGCTGCAAGGCTGGACAGAAGCTTAAACTGAAAGCAAACAGACTTTGCACGATGCATTAATTGATGTTTCTTTCAATGATGGATGAAAAATGACAAGAACAGCAATTCCTAAGATCCAGATAGCCATAAAAACTGAAATCAAATTTCTGTTTAGTTTTAGAAAATATGTTAATAATTGCACGGGGGTGAGAAGTTACAGTGGGAATTCCATCACTTCACATTCGACTTAGCAAGGAACAACAGGAAAGTCTATCAGCTGTGCTCTGGACTCCAGACCCTGCAGCATGCCAGTTCCTCAAATAAAATCTGACAGAGAAGGCTAGAGACCTGCTCCCAAGGATTTTCAGCTTTAAACCCAGAAAAAAACAAGCTTTCTGAACAAGAATCAACGACTCCAGGGAGCGTAGACTTAATATTGAATTTAAGTGTCGATCCTGAGACGTGTTGCATGCAGAAGAACTAATCGTTCCCATCTCTGGTTAAAGACAGTTGTCTCACTTGCATCTTGTATATTCTTTGATGGTTTTTTTCCTACAGTTTGATGAAAGTAAATTGGATAAAATGTGTCTGTTATTCTGTTATTTTATTCGGTGGCTTAGTGATTAGATTAGGGTTTGATTCTCGTCTCGTGGTTTGTGTCCAGGGAGTTTGCAAGTTCTCCCTGTGCCTGATGGGTTTCCTCCGGGTACTCCGATTTCCTCTCAAAGTCCAAAGACATGCAGATTAGACTAATTACCGTTCCCAAATTGCCTGTAGTTTGTGAATGGGTGAATGAATGTTGACCAGAGGTCCTACCATGGGAATAAATCCAACGGTCCCCACTGGCCTCCATGAGCCCTAGATGAAGTACAGAGGTTCCTAGATGGATGGGGATGGGGATAGATTTTGTTACATACTGTATTTTATATTAAAGTAATTAATGATGTACATTATACAAAATCCACTTTTTATTTTCAAATTTAAATTCCCAATGAGGTTGAACTCAACTGAACACGAAGAGTCTAGCTGCAAAACCGGACCTAGCCACTCTCTCACTTATCTTCTATATTGCTCCATCCTGTATTCTGGGTGGCGGGGACCCAGGGCACACCCTGGACAGGGTGCCAATCCATTGCAGGGCACACACACACACACACACAATGGGCAATTTGGGAACGCCAATTAACCTAACCTGCATATCTTTGGACTGTGGGAAGAAACCGGAGTACCCGGAGGAAACCCACTAAGCACAGGGAGAACATGCAAAGTCCATGCACACAGAGACGGGAATCGAGCCTGGCTGGGAATCAAACCCGGACTCTGGAGGTGCAAGGCGACAGTGCTAACCACTACACCACCATGCCGCCCGGACCTAGCCAGTCATTTAAATTCATATTTACAGCATTAAACCTTATTTTCACATATTTTTTATATATATATATATATATATATATATATATATATATATATATATATATCTTTTTTTCTTTTTTTGATGTTTTTTTTTGATGTCCACAAACTTTGGTCAAATTCAGCTTATTTGAACTAAACACCAATAATAAGATAAACAGTTAAATAAGTTAAATAATGAAGTCACCCTGCACCAGTATTTCTGATGTGAAAAGGTAAATACCCCCTGGATACTTGATCAACAAATTAACCTAATGAACTGATAATGTGCTTTAGCTGATAGAACTCAGTCGGACCTGATTGCAGCACGGTTGATTCTAAACCTTTCTTTCATGAACTCGCAGCGTGAAGTTCAAACCTTCCACGAGCTCATTATGGCACGATCAAAGAAACGTCCAGAAATGTGAAAGAGGAGGGAAAAAAGTTGTTCAAATAGTGAAAGAAAAGGGTTACAAAGTCATTTTGAAGTCTTATGGACTCTGATGAAGACGCTAAGAGCCGCTAGAGCCAAATCGAGGAGATGTGAACCAGGGATAAATCTGCCCAAGTATTGCGTCTAAGTGCACAATTACAACTCCAATGAAACTGCAGAAGTTTCTAACTTGAGCTAATGTTGAGCTAATGCATTCAAGTTGGAGAGTAGCTAATAGCGGAAAGGACGACTAGCTATAAGAACCGTTAATGCTCTTCTGGTATTTACAAAACAGCACCTGGATAATTTTTTTTTTTTTAATGAAACATTTGGACAACACCGGTCCTGTTATGTCTGGTTGAAAAAAAATGCAGCATTTCACAAAACATGGCGGTGCGGCTACTTTGCTGCCTCAAGAGCTGGACAACTATCTATTATTGAAGGAACTTTATCCCGTATAAAGAGCACAAGGCTGGGTACACCCTGATCGGGGTGCCAACCCAACATACAGCACACACTCTTTCACGCACTACAGGCAATTTGGGAATGCCAATTATCCTCATCTGCATGTCTTTGGAGTGTGGGAGGAAACTGAAGCACCCCGGAGGAAACCCACCAAGTACAGGGAGAACATCTGAACTCCATGCACACAGACCTGAGGCGGGAATCGAACCCTGGTCCTAAAGTTGCAAAATGACAGTGCTACAGTACATGCCGGTTTAAAAGTGCTCAGTCATTTAGATGCGAGCTAAGACCCAAGGTGCCCAAAAGTATTGAGACAAACGTGAAATTCAATGTTTTAATGACAATCACAATTTTTTATAAGCATTATTTGTTACATTACACAATGACATTGATATACTACAATCAATATTTAGTATGAAGTCCTTCAACACCTGCTATATCTGGCTGGGCATAAAAGTCAAAAAAGGCATCTGCAGTTCTCTGGTGTCCCTCCATATTGCCTGTTTGATTGCCACATATTTGTTCTATTCGTTAACTAAACCACCTGATACGTGATACTAATATATGGCATATGCCGTCTTAATACTTTTGGCCAGCAATTGAATTGGGTTTTGTAACAAGACCCAAAAAAACTAACAAAAAAAAAAAATCCCTGATGTCGTCACTCTTTTGAAAAGGCTTCAGGATAATATGTAATTATTTCTTCAGCAGAGGTATAAAGGCACAAACCTGTATTTAGCTCAATAATAAGTCAGCTAAATATACTGTAATATCCATGTAATGGACCTTTTCCACACCGCTGTGCTGTGCAACTGCGATTAAAATAAATAAAAATAAAAAAACTACCTCAATTATCGTTGCATTCACTAGATTTTCTGTTATCTATCTAACTTTTAGCAACTTTCTGCTGAAAGTTCACGACGAAAGTTCAGCTAGCTACCTGAGCTGACTAGCAAGCTAAAATTAGCTCTGGCTGATGCTAAACAAGGTAGCTACAGTAGCTCCTCTCCTTTAAGTGAACGCTTGTGTTTATTTTTTATAAGAAGATTTTGACATACTTGTGGCTTAAGTACAAGATACAGAAACATGAACCAAACATGTCATTCTCTTTGCGCGCTCTCATGACGTTTTTCTTCCGTTTTCCCCCGCTGCACCTGACTGATAGTGCAATCTGGATGCCGTAAGTCTGTCTAACACTAATACGGATGATGGGATGAAAATAAAATAATCGGATTGCTATTGTGTTTGGAATTTTGCTTCCCGTTGTTCTCTATAGAAATTTATTAGGCATGCGCTAAGCCTAATACTAAAATAACAATATCACTCATGACCTTATGTTTATGTCTCTATTGTAGGTGTCCAAAATTTCTCAGTGTGATGGTGAAATTACATCATATGGGATTTTGGATGTGGCGTAATTTCGCTCTGGAGCACACCATAAGCCTCGGTAAATCCTTCCCCGTCACGCATGTGTGCTTATCACCTTCACCAGAAGAAAAATGACGGAGTTGAAACACGCTCATCCCCAAAATGATTCCCGCTTAGCGCTATCTCCGGACATCAGAGCTCCTAATGCTGCTACAGACAGCAGGAAAACTTGGCCTACTTCATTCCTGCTGTAATATACTCTCATAAAAGTGTGTGAGCACCAGTGGCCTGTAGGGGTCAGTGTGCAGTGTATGTTAGGGCAGAGAACCCTACTGTACCTCTCTATGCACAGAAAGATAGAGGAACACCTCAGCCTGAAAGTGCTGATGTTACAGCGATAAGAGGCAAGTGAGAGATCGCTTTATTACATAACCGTGCCAAACGTTTAATTAAGGTCAAGGAGGTGGAGTTAGACCTAATATAGCTCCTTCTAGATGGGTGGAGTAAAGCCAAAAGTCAAGGAGGTGGAGTCAGTCCTCATACAGCTACTTCTAGATCGGTGAAGCCAAGCCAAAAGTCCAAAGGCTGGAATCAGACCTGATCCAGGTCATTCTACCTGAGTGGAGTCAAACCAAAAGTCCAGGGGTCTGATAGTCATACAACTGAAGGAGGATGAAGTCTAACAGTCATACAGCTCCTGGTCTAGCTCTTGCTTCCTGTGTGGAGTCAAACCAAAATTTCAGGGGTGAAATCAGACCTGATCCAGGACCTTTTACATCGAGGAAGTCGAACCAAAGGTCCAAAAAGTGGGTACAGACCTCATTCAGCTTCTGCTACCTGGGTGGAGTCGAACCAAAAGTCCAGGGGGTGGAGTCAGACCTGATTCAGCTCTTTCTACATGGGTGAAGTCAAACAAAATATACAGGGGGTAGAGTCAGACCTGATTCAGCTCCTCCAGCCTGCATGGAATCGAGCTAAAATGCCAGCGGGTGGGGTCAAACCTGATCTACATCCTGAGAGGAGTTAAACCAAAAGTCCAAGAGGTAGAGACAACTTAGTGTTTCGCATGTTCTGGGTCAGCGTTAAAGATTGGGGTTGGGTTAATAGGAGGTGTTAGAGAGGGTCCTTAATATTTGCCAGCATGGTTTCTTAGCAAAAAGTAAAAACAATACATTCGAACTAGCATGACAGTGTGCAGAGCTGCTCAAATGAAACCGATAGTTGTTTGGTTCGGCGTGATGAACTTAGGAAAATGCCAGGAGTGGAAGCAGGGGTAGCCATGTTACATGGTTACAGAAGTAAAACACGCAAAGTGTTTTCACGCCAATCGAGGGCCAAGTCCAGAGTTGCGGCGCGATGCCAAATAGACGAGAACCTCCTGAAATAAGGTGACAAGCTAAGCACTCGGTCACACAGTACACTGTGACTAATTTAGAAACAGCACATTCACTAGTGTGTGTATATTTCTAGAACTTTCCAGCTCTCTAGATACCTACTCCTGTGTCATCCTCATCATCCCTGTCCATACATAGTGCCTAAACCTGGTGTGTCTCTTGTGTAGAGTGTCTCAATTCTACACATTTCCTACGCACACATCTTCAACATTTAAAAAATGATAGCAAGCCTCTCTAAAAACTACCCGAAACCAACGCATGCTGGAATTGGTGCTAGCTTTCCGCGCTGACGCTAATCTCCTACTGCCCTTAGCCAGGCTAATCAGATCTGCGGGAAAGTCTTTGACAAACTCAGTCGCAATAATCATGAATTATGAAGAGGAAACGTGTTAAATAAGAAATTAATGAGATGGTGCATAACACTTTATGTAATCTCTATGTATAATTCACTTGGTGAAAGAGCTGTATAAAATTACCTGCTAGGAAAGCGAGCCAGTGAGAGAGGAGACGCGGAGACGGAGAGACAGAGACGCAGAGACAGACAGGGAGGGTAATTCCTGGAGAATTCCCCCGTTACATCTAAGTCCATTTACTTAGCTCACAGGTCGAGTGATGGGAACGGGCTCGCTTCAGCCGTATACGATCAACGAGCGTCGGGGAACAAAACAGCCTTCTGACTGTAAATTTGGACAGGCATACAGTATTTGCTGCGCAGATTACGCAGACCAGGAAATGTAGCTTTTTTAACTTCTCTCCTTATTGGATAACACAAATTTGGTACCACAGTAATCTTTATATTAATCTTATCTCATTTTGCAAAAAAAGTAAAAAAAAAAAAAAAGGTCTGAGAAACAAAAGTTGGAGCGAGGGTGCAAAACTTGAAACTTTTCCAACACAAACACACACACCCTGAATGTGTAAATTTGCGCAAAAATATGCCCTCATATTCTCCATATGTACAAAAAAACACATTTGAACATTTGCACCTTTCAAACCATGTGCTTTTTTTTTTTTTTTACAACATACACAAAAGTCTTCAAACTTGTCTACACATTTTGAGAATGATGTGTGCATATCGTTTTACAAGCTCATAACCTTTTTTTTTTTTTTACTTTTTCCTTTCTTCTTCTCAGGATGTGCCCTCCCAGGCGCTAGTACTACGCCATCCTCCTCTGCTGCTTTTCTTAACCATGTGTTTTACAGTGCATTCGCATTACGCGTTCGCACGGCGCGGCGCATCTGTTTCCGTTCAAACCGTGTGAAAAAGCCTTGTAACATGCCACTGCTTAAAGCGTGAAATATGAATTGCCATTTAAACGTGCAAATTAATGTTTAAAAGGAGACATGATTGACAGGCGTGCTTCAAGCTCGGTACAGAGAGAGACGAAGATTTAGGATCGACGCAAATCCGGCTCATGACGAGGTCCCTTGTAAGCGGTTGTGGTTGCCGGACCGCCGGATTCTCGGACGAGCATATTTTCTCGGGTCAGCTCGTGGTTCCACGCAATGTTGAGTGGTTTATCGAGCACCAGGCAAAAGACAGACGTGTCGTGCCAGTAAGTGACTAAGCGGATGAGTCAGGCGGGGGGAGCCGTTTACACACTGTGTGTCGAGGAGGCTAGTTTATCTCTTAAGGCAAAAAAAAAAAAGCTGGTTCACAAGCTGCCAATATGCACACACACACACACACACACACACACATTCCAGAATATAACCAAATATTCACAATTCAAGATTCAGAATCTTTTTTTCATTAAAAATCTTGCCAGAATGGTTCACAGGGCATCTGGTTGAGCCTAGAGGTGTGTGTCGAAACTGGGATCCTGCGGGATTCAACAAAAAAGCTGTGTAAGAGGAAGGTTTTTACTTTCGCGCGGGCATGAACGAGCAGTCGGACACGAAGCTCCCGGGATAAACAAAGACCTCGTTCATTAGCGCAAACTTCCATCGACAGGATCTCATTATTACATAACAACCTTCATGCAGAGCAGTATTCCCGTTAAAGCTGTGAATCACAGGTAGACAGATGACTCAATTCGATTTTTGGGCGCTGCAACCCTCAATTAGATTCAGCAACGCTAATGTTTAACACCAGCAGGAATGTTTCGTTGACGAAAAACGTCGTGGTGATGATCATTTCGCAGCCTTACGGATGTTGGGGTAACGTTGGTATTGGGTTGTTTTTGAAAGTTAGAATTATTATACGATAATATTGTTTGACATTACAATATTAATGTCAAACCGACGGCCTGCGTTGAGTCGAACCTTGATCGCTGTTGCAAGAGCACCTCGTGCCAACCACTAGGGAACAGGATGTAGTGCTAGTAAAAGCATGTACATAACAAAAAGCAAGCAATACAAAAAACTAAAATACAATTTATCCAATTATCCAAAATACAAGGCTGAGTCAAAAAGTATTCGCTCTCTGGCTATAGAATTTGTTTTAATGCATCACTTTTCATTATAATCTACTTTCTTTTAGAAAACAAGTTGTAGTTAAAAATGTTTTAGAGCCACGAATGCACCGCTGTCTTCACTCCTTCATCAGAAGTGAATCTTCGTCCTTGTAGGGCTGCTTTCAGGGGAACAAACAGGTGAAAGAACATGAAGTGTCGACAGTGTGGGCAGAAATGTTCGTTTGTGCATCGTCCTGCGAGATCACGAACTCCCCTTGGATAGAGGTCCTCGGTGTTTAAACTGAAGTTTAGGTTTCTGCTCTTTAATAAGCGTCTCACTGTAACGAGCGCTGTTGATTGTTCAACCTCTTTTCCTGATAATGTTCCCATATTGAGCCTTGAGAATCCCCCCAAAAAACTGTACGCATCGATTTTCCAGCTGATGGTTGACTTTTCAACTTTTTCTTAGTCAGTGATTGAGGATGTTTTATATGTTCCATGCTGTTTTCTCTCAGGCTCGTAGTGATGAATCCATGTCTCGTCACCTGTAATGAACCTCTTTAAGAAACTTCCAGCTTCCTTAGAGTATCGGTCCAAATTTTGTTTACAGATATACAGTACAAATGCTTTTGTTTATGCTCTTCCGTGAGTCAGGTACACCCTCAGACCACAAAAAAATCAAATCGCTGCACGCTGCTCTTCTTTCGTGCAAATCACAAGCGGGGCATCAATTTTTGCTCGCACCACAGTTGCAAATGAACTGATGTAACACGTTCACACCTGCACAGCGGCGACTGGGGAGACTGTAGCCTTGAACGGAAAGCGCTGATGAGACCAATAGGAGTTTTAAAATATTCAGAGTGCGGATCATTTTTGACTCACCCTCGTATTAAATTGGAAAGTAGCCAAAAGGTTGGAAAAAAAAAAAAAACCTTAATGCTTAATGTCAGATCTTTTCTATGCATCCAGCAGACATGACGCAGTTTGGATGCTGTGCAAACACCATATTACAGTAATCTGGGAGCTAAGATGCACTTCACGGTAATGTTTCTGAAAGAAAATGAAACAGAGACGTGCATTACAACACTAAGATGCGTGACATGAGATATACACACACGTTGTGTGCAGGAAGCTGTTGTATCCATCCTGGTCTCTGATCAGAATTCTAAACCCTGTTAGAAATTTAAGGGACCAATGAGTGTGGCGGCACATTATGTGAATGGATCTTAATCGAAATATAAATGCTCTAAATAAAGGTTACAATTTTGCTGTTTTGGAGTCGTATTTGCAATGTTGTGACTGGGATGTTCATTATTTCAACATAATTTTATCAAAGTCTTTCTACAACGTTGTCCTGATAGTGAGCGTCATCACAACGTCTTTACAACTATATGACATCGTTAATCTGATGTTGGGGTTCCTGCTGGGATGCCTGGTTTGTCTAAAGCAGCTACGTTTCTTAGAGGTTTGAAGTAGAAAAACTAGCCTCTAATAAGCATTAAAACACTGTCTATTTTTTTTTTATTTTGATTGTTTAAATGGTACGTCTCATAATTTTTTCTCTTGCCAATTAGTCCGGTAGGTGGCAGTATTGCATCAACCACCCATAAACTCAAAAGAAGAAAAAAACGCAATACTCTCATAAAATGCAAGTATTTGTGGAAGATGCGAGAAGTTTAGATTTTCTGCAAAAGTTGTGCTATATATATTCCGTCAATTTTACCTAAATAATAAAAAATAATCTGAGTAGATTCTGAATCGAAAACTGACCCATCAGCCCATAATCCCATCGATTAAATCATACACAGCTCTGATTCCCATCCAGCGATTTTTAATGCGCCTCACACACAAGCAACATCAGTTCCCCAAAACATGGTTTAAAGAAATGTCAGGAATGTACTGTGTGTACAACATTTTTGAGATTTCATTTGCACTGGTTTCATTTCACTAGAATATATGAGAAGGATATGTTTAAATTCTCTCAATAGGCGATATTTAGGTCAGCCATCCTAGTATTCAGCTAAGCCTTCTCCTTTTAATCCTCCTGGAAACGAGTCTATGTCCTTATAAAGAACTGTTACACAATATGCCGGCATGTACTGTGGGTGCAATGCATGATGGGTGGATTGCTTCTCGTGCTTCCCTTCTTACCCTGTCGCTCCCGTCGCTCTGGAATAGGATCAACCTGGACTCATCGGACCGCATGACCTTGTTTTCGTTCCTCCGAAGTTCATGCTTTATGCTTCCTAGCAAATTAAAGTGTCTCATTAACAAGTGGTTTTCTCGTGGACATGCAGGACTTTTCTTCAGCACTAAGGCTATAATAATAATAATAATAATAATAAAGGCTTTAAACAATCTCCTTAGTTGTTTTCTTTGTACATCCAGAGCCACCATGAATTCCTCAATCCCATTCCTTGCATTTTTGCACACTTTCACATTAAACCTAATTTGCTTGTGTGTTCCTATACCAGTTCATTTGCTATGCTCGCAATGCTCCTCCACGGCGCTGTGTATTTCTGACCACTGCCCATTATTCCTGGTCTGTTCCATTTAGCTGGTGCCCTTCATTTTGATTCTAATTGCCCTATCCGTTTCTGCCCATGCGTTTCTCTGCTCATTTGGATTGTTAATGAACGCCTCGCACTTTACCTCCATCTGCCTCCAGACAGTGTTCTAGTAGCCTACGCATCTGAGAGTCATATCTACTCTTTTTAAAGTGCAAATTTGACTTAGAGACTTCTCCCTTACCCTTATAATAAAAAAAAACCTTGAAATTATAGAGCCAGAGTTTTTACAAAGGATGCTATCAAGACACGTGTCACTTTTCAGTCGAACTCAAAGAGGAGACGTTGATGGAAAAGGGACTTCAGTGTAGCCTGAATGAGCCTAGACCGTAATCATACGAGAGGTGTTCAAGTCAAACCAGGACATGTGATTAAATTTCAAGGTGTAAATCAGAATGACATTAACAGAAGACTACAAGCACAGTACGGTGATGGGTCTCTTATCCGCAGTAAAACATTTGAACTGTGCAAACGCTTTTTACAGAAGGCAGGATGTCCGTGAATGACGATTCCAGCCGAGGTGGCTCAGAGCCCACTGCAGAATATTCAGTGAGTGGAACACCTGATCTTTGAAAATCAGGCCATTAAAGGAGTTCCTGGGAGGCCAGCGTTTCAGATGTGTAGCAGGCAATCCTAAGGAAAACATTCTACCTTGATGCATATATGGAGTAATAAAGGGAATGTTTACTCCCCTAACTGTGTTTTGTTATTTTGTTCAATCAAAGGTCCCGGTTTGAATTGAACACCCCTCATAGTTGGGGAACTAATTCACTAATTCACTAATACACTAGGTTTGTGATTAGCTTATGATGGCAGGTAAATATCACCCGGTCTCTCAAACGTAACCCCAAACTATTCTGTGCTCCTTAGGTACAAAACCTGTAATACTTAGCTCGTCTTTTTGATCAACTCACTCAGTGACCGTCAACTTTTTTTTTTTTTTTTTTTCTCCCCAATCTAGTAGTGGCCAATTCCTCCCCCTCACTAGGAGGCTCCCACACACATCAAGGCTACCACAACCACTCAGTCGGGAGGACGAAAGCTATCCCGT
>JAOVVA010000052.1:24117637-24131286 GCA_028565275.1 Leiocassis micropogon | reverse complement strand
ATTTAAATTCATATTTACAGCATTAAACCTTATTTTCACATATTTTTAATATATATATATATATATATATTTATTTATTTCGTCGAAATTGCGAAATTTAAAATTTTTCTGCTTGTATGAATTAAATGTAAAGATGAAGTCCGAGATTTCTAATCTATCCTGAATCTCATTAAGTAGGAAAAGGATTCATGATGTGGAGATGGAATTCTTTTTTTTTTTTTTCTTTTTGTCAAGGTAAACTTCAACCTCATGAATATGAACACGCAAACCCTGGAAGCGCGACCCATTAGAAATCGATGTGAGTGGGTTTCGGTGTCATGTGGGAGTTTTAAGGGATTATCGTATTCACATTAGACAGTATATTAAGGTTACTTGTAGGGCATGGACACAAAAAAATGAAATGAAATCATGATGAAAAATGAAGCTTGAAGTCACAGAATGAACCTGTGTCTGGTGCTACGCTTATCATCGCTGCTGATCAGATTGTTACTCTGTCGTGTGTAGTTTCTTATTTCTTAACATGTTTGCTTTGATTTATTAGTACACCGTACCGAGGGTATGATTTGTGCTGTACAGCTCTTGAATCCATTAATTTGATTCAACAAGCTACAAAGACTTTGGATAACCTTAAGCAGTAGTTCCACGTCATCATCAATCCACACGAACAAATCCTCATATTTTTGATATATTTTTATATTTTTTTGCTAAAGTCATTTTTAGATGTTAATCCATTCGATTTTTAACCATGTGTAGTGATTTGTTCTGTATTTTATCCCTTTTACCTTAAACTAAACATTATATCTATTCATTTTGAGGTCATGACATTTCTAGCAAACCGTCGCTAGGTTGGTGTGAACACTCGTGATTGTTTCCGATTATTTTTGCATTTTTTTTTCCAGACGTACATTTTTCAAAAACGTCAGTAACTAAATCAGGCTGATTTTAAACCTAGATTAAGAGCTCGCGTCCTGAATAGTGCATGCGCTTACAATATTTAATATCAAAGGAGCAATGTGGGATATGTTAATCCAGCTCTTCCATTATGGATGTTAGCTTATCCAGTTCTGACCTTGAAGTGACAGTGACTAGCGTTGTTTAATTTTAATGGATGGCTTATCAGTTTACACAGTCCGCCTGTCACACACTGCTCCGTCTCTGGTGATAAAACTGTCATTCACGGCTACCGTGTGCTTTGTATCAGCGTCATTTATTAATCCAGACAAACAAATCTTTATCCTGCATAAAAACTCCAGCGCTATTTTTCACGCACGAGAGATTTTACTTCGCCATAATGAGTTCTACGCTGCTCTTTTGATGATCGTAGACACTGCCGTGAGTCGCTTTGTATCTCTGGCTTCGGGCTTCCAGAAAAGGAAAGAAAAAGGACGCGGCTCTAAGGGGGGACCCTGTGTCTCCAGGGACCCGCAGGTCCACTGTTCGTATGGTCCACGGGAAGCCGAGGAAAGTCCTGACTTAAAAAGCACGTTTAAGTAGAAGTGAGGATGAAAAACACTCCAATTATTCCTGCGGCGTCCTGCTGAGCGCCAAGCTGTTGTATGACCTTAAAACCTTTTAAATAATGCAACAGTTCACTGCGGTATGAACACAAAAAAGGCAGAAGACATGAATTTTTCCGAATGGTTAAATGTTTGCCAGCTGTGAGTTTGTCCACAGATGGGCTTTTCCCCCCTCGAGTGTATTTCCAGGCCGCACACAAGCTGAGATGATGAGCCTCAGGGGCCGCTCGAGGCCAAGGCGTGATTTAACTTAGCGACTTGCGGACTTCATGTACAACCGAGAGACTCACTAGACGGCATGTCGGAGCCAAAATATCCCTGTCTGTCAGGTTTCATTTAGGACTCATACTGTAAAATGTTTATCACTGCGACGCTAAACACACGCCGGAAAATTCCGCCGTCGCCGTGATCGCTGTCATGAGGTTCAATCACAAATCAAAATCTAGAACCTTACGTTCAAAACTGTTCACTAATTTAGACAGCGCATTTGGCAGGTTTGAAGATTTTTCTATTTCAAAAATAAAAATACAGTACAATAAAAACTGGTTAGCGTGAGTACTGTATAATAAACTTTCCATTTTGTTACACAGGGTCACATGACGTGTAGACGTGTAGCACTGATTTTTGAGGACGTGCACAAACAACGCTCCACACTTTCTCATCAGAGCTGCTGTGATTAATATGTTTATGCAATTTAATCCATCTTCCGTAGGTCGATTCGATTTAGTTTCCAATCCTGAACCTTTTAAATTACACGTTTAAATAATTTTTGCAAACGTTAAATTGTCTAAAATTATCTAACATTTTTTTATATAAATAACAGCTTTTGCAGAAAATACAAACCGAAAACATCTTCCACAAGGTGCAAGAAATGCAAAAAACATTTTCTCGTTATCTCATTTTGCAAAATGATCGTTTCTTTTTTTGCCTTTGAGTTTATGGGTGGTTTGTGCATTACTGCCACCTACTGGTGTGGAAGAGAATATTGCTAGGGGTAAAGAAATTGTACAAGAGAATCAACAGCACAACTTACTTACTCACTCATTCTCTAGAACACATATCCTGTACAGGGTTACAAGAGTCCTGGGGCCTGGATGGACTGGCACTAAATAGGGTATACCCAAGAAGGGATACCAATCCATCACAGGGCACAAACACACTCACATTCCCACTAGGTGCAATTTGGGAATGCCAGTTAGACTAATCTGTTTATCTTTGGACTGTGAAAGGAAACCGGAATACCCAGAGGAAACCCACCATGAACAGGGGGAGGGGGGGGGGCTCCTTGCAAACACCCTAGGTGAGGATCAAACCCTCGATTCTGGAGCCTTAAGGCCACAGTGCTAACCACTACGCCATTGTGTCGCCACAGCACAAATTACGAATTACGAATCGAAAAAATCACGATGCCCAAATATAAAAAAAATAGTTATATATGATGTCCTTTTTGTTATGGTGTTTTGTTGAATTTTGTTTTGGTTTTTAATTATAGCTGGAACCACATCATGAAATAAGCTCCAGCATCCCATCTTGGACGCCACAATTCTCAGAAAAGCCAACCTTCTAGACACTCTGTCCTCCTCTGGTCACTTTATCGCTGCCCGAATACGAGAGCTTCATCATAAAGGAGATAGTGTAAGAAAATGTATTCCCAGGTTCCCTCTGATAAAATAATTGAGCTTTAATTCGAGTAAAGAAACTAAATGCTCCTAGACCATTCTTTCCCCTTTGATCTGTCAGCCGTCTGTATCTTTAATCCGCTGTATTTCACTATTATTCGCTCTAGAGCAGGATAATATGATTTTGATTAAATAAAACCATCATAGCGGGCTATAAAAGCAAAGCCTTATGTCACCAGTCAGTGAGGGTGTAGTGCTCACAGTGCAGAGGTCAAGGTAATCCGGTCAAAGCCATTCTCAACACACACACACACACTCACTCACATGCGCAAACAGCCACAGGCAGACAATTCAATCAAGCGAACCCAGAGGACCGTATTCCCTGCTGGGGGTGGTGGTGGTGGGGGGGGACTGTTAATACCGTGAACGCTCTGGAGCTTTCACTCGTCCGCTAGTAGTTTGAAGCGACTAAGTGACAAAAAGAGAAAGAGGAAGTTTGTACTGTATAGCTTCAGCCACAAAGATGATGGCATGGGATTGTGTATTTTAAATCGCTCCTTCTTTCCTTCCTCCCTCAGAGCATCGCTTTAGATCCGCGCTCATCCTTCTTCTTCATGGGTTTTAACATCCTCCTAAAATTCCCGTCTTTCACATTATAAATGGATCGGTGTTCTCATTCTGACTGCGAGCATCGCGTTTATGCGATCACGGACACGGAGGATTCAGACAGGAGGACGGGGAATTAAACAGGAGGAGACAGTTGTACAGATATGAAAGTACAGCTGGAGAGAACAATAATCTCTCGGAAGAGAATTTCAAGTCAATTTCCCACATTTATCACTGGGGATAAACAGCTCACACACACACTCGCGCGCACACACACACACAAACAACATGATTCAGCCTGAGAAAATCCACCCTGAACAGTTAACCTGAAAATGGATCTCGTTAAGGTCATGTGATCTTCATGTGAAAACAATCCTAAGCTTCGGTTGAGATTTCTTTCCTTAGCGTCAGTCCATTTTCACTAAACAGTCCCACAATGCCTTTTGACTATCATGTTGCAGTTTGTTTTAACGATTTCTTGTGATGCAGCAGCGCTTTAACCTTTTAGTTTGTCCAGCTTTCTCATTTCATCCTCCGAACATTCTGCTTAAACAGATTACGTGAGTGTGACCATACTGTACCTAACTGTTATCTCTCCTTCCCTTCTGCTCTCTCCTCTTCTCTCTCTCTCCCTTACTGTCTCTCTCTCTCGCTCCTGAGCTGCCTGACTCGTCCTGGTGTCCCGCTTCTGGTTGGAGATCTCGTCGCATGGATGCCCCGTGTGGTCTGTCTGGGATGCGTGTGGTGACTGGGCCTCGGCTGATGCAGACAGCTGTTCTCTGAGGACTTGTGACTGCAGTTGCTCCTTAGTTCAGGACTGGAGTTTCCTAAAGTCTACTTGAGCCTCCAATAATGAACTGGATTTCATATTAATTAAACACATCTCCTGTTATACTGAACTTCCAGTCTCACACAGTAGGACTGCAGATCAATCCCTGCTATCTGTTATCACCAAGATGAGGATGGGTTCCCTGTTGAGTCTGGTTCCTCTCAAGGTTTCTTCCTACTGACATCTCAAACATATTCACATTTTATACAAACTTTTGATTATGTAAAGCTTCTTTGCCACAATGACAATTGTTAAAAGCGCTATACAAATAAAATTGAATTGCATATGAACGACCCCGTCTTAAGGATTTTCGGCTTAAAGAAATTTGCAAAAAGATTCGCTGTGGCATAAAACCCATGTTCGGCAAACAAGGGACCAAACCGAACCAAACCACGCTAAGTCTCGCATACTTCCAGAACCCTTTCAAAACTTGTTTGTGTCAGTGGAAAGCCAAGCAAAGAGAGTTTATATAATTTTTTTGGGGTGCAAGATTTAGTGAGGATGTAGCACCATGGGTCTCAAAAACATTAACAAGGATGGTAGCAAGGAGAAAAGGGAGTCGCTTTCAATTTAGTTTTTAAAGTAGCTGGTGCCGAGAGGAATCATAAATGAAGGTTAAGAAAGGTTTAATGTCTATTTATTTCCATATTTTACTTCATTTACATGTCTTTTCTAAATGTTTTGATTGTATATGCAGAAATATAAATATAGTGTTATAAATTGGTAATATTGGTAATATTTTTGGGTGGCTGGAACGGATTATTTGCATTTACATATACAAAATGTGTTTCGCAATACAAAATATTACCTTAAGAACTCACCTCCAGAACAGATCACATTCTATGTCGAGGTACCGCTGTACACTAGACTTCTTACTAATACAACACTGAAAAATGAAAAGCAGGTAAGCAAAGAAGCTTTGGTTTTTACACGAGCTGAGAGAGAAACCTGAGCTAAACGCTGTCCCTTCTGCTTAAGATCTCCACATTTTCTTTTTACTGCACAAGCAAGAGCAACGACTCACCACCACTAACTCACTCACTCTCTCACTCATCTTCTATACCGCTTTATCCTGTATTCAGGGTCGCGGGGACCTGGAGTCTATCCCAGGAGGCTTAGAGTACAAGGCAGGGTACACCCTGGACAGGGTGCCAATCCATCGCAGTGGACACACACATACACACACTACGGGCAATTTGGGAACGCCAATTAGCCTAACCTGCAATTCTTTGGACTGTGAGAGGAAACCGGAGTACCCGGAGGAAACCCACCAAGCACAGGGAGAACATGCAAACTCCATGCACACAGAGATGGGAATCGAGACTGGCCGGGAATAGAACCCAGATCCTGGAGGTGCAAGGCAACAATGCTAACCGCTACACCACCGTGCCGACCACCGCTAACTTCTCACGTAAATCAAGCGCTCAAAAGAATAGCATAATGATTGCTAAAGACGTCTGTAGCACTTGGTACATTTCAGGGTGGAGTTTTAATTTGAGAGAGAGAAATTTTCAAATACGGCCGTGACGCTTGTTATATCAAGGGGCTGCACGTTCACCGTTCCAGTTTCGTGGGGTTACTGGGTTATGAAGGAGAGATTGAAATCATGTGCAGCTGGCTCAGGTCCAAAACCATCTACTGGGGCCGTGCACTCCAGAAAATTGGCAAGACAGTGGAAAAAGCTGTGAGATGAATCACATAGCATGGAGGAACCCATCTCACACACACACACACACACGCACACACACACAAGGGACTGATGGAACAAGCATGCATATTGCCTGAAAAACAGAAATAGTGCATTTTACACATCGCTGCTCCACCTGCTCTTTAATATCCTCAAATTCATGTTTTAATCTGAATCCAAGAGGAGCTACAAGTCACAGGATTTAAAACCGTTCACGCTCGAGCTTGTGCGTTTTCACGGCTAGCCTTCCGCCGCTTTTCACACATAGCACACACTAGTAGCAGCAGGTACAATGCAGAAAGTTTACGATTAATGAAAACAAATTAATAGGATAAGGCTGAAAGGCAGAAATGCTATGGGCATGTAGAGGATATAAGTCTGAGCTGCTTAGCATTCAAGATCCGCTCTGTAGAACTAGCCCTTATGTACAGTATGGTAGAGGTTGTATGAACAGATGCTAGGTGGCAGGAATGATATAAATAAATGCTGATATTCTGTTGTATTGTGTAACACTGTATTGCCAACGTTGATGTAAAGTTATTCATTAACCAAGTTATTCTGACTCAAAAACAACGTCGGCCTGGTGGATGGACGACGGCGCAACTCCAGCACATGAAGGTTCCCTGCTGGTCTGCAACACATATGGCCACACAGCCCTTGTAGCATGACCGCTAAACTGTCTCGACCGCTAAACTGTCCCGATGAGAACAAAAACTGAGTGACTGTATTATTGCGCTACATCTAAATATGTAACCACGTCAAGCTAAACGAAAAAGCCGTCACTGCTAGACTGATGGATAACTGCAATGCTATATAAAGCAAGAATGAAAAGGGTTTTTATTTGTAGTTTCTTTGTTTGTGTTTTTTCCACTCGTCAATGAATACATTTATGACTAAAAACTTTCAGTGTCATATTGACATAATAACATGGTTTAATGGTAGCAATTAATTGCTGCCATTAAATACCCTCCAATCGACCATTTAGCAGCAAGTATAATGCACGAAGAGAGTTCACAATTAATGAGAACAAGAGAAAATTAGACGCTTGAAACCCGATCATAACTGAAGTCCTGTTCACACCTGGCAGTAACATCGGATCTGATACGGGTTGGAGACTATTTTCACCAAACTCGAGACAACGGGTTAGTCTCAAACCCACTCATTACAACACTTACACCAGTCTCAATAGACCACGAGCACTAATTAGTCTCGAACGCACGTTAGAAGCTGCAACACTCAGACTTTGGAGGCATCTGAGGAGCTAAAACGTCACAGTTTCTTTATAATCCTACAGGTGGCGCACTCTGAAATATTTACACATTTTCATCCCGTGAAAGTTGTTTAGAAATAATAATTACGGCGGAGGACAGAGATCAGCAAAAATGCAGCTTTTTGTTTCATTTAATTTGAAGTTAAAAGTTAAGCTCTTGTATTTGAAGTTAGTTTGTAAGTCGTTTTTTAAGTGAGTAAACTAATGTTATAAGGAACATTTAATTACTCGTGTTCAATTCATTTGTGAAGCTTTAAATAACGTTATATATAATATAATATATATAAGGTATAATACTTTTGGGTTCTGGCAACTTTTTTATTATTATTTTAAAGATTCATGGTCTTAAAATTGTAACAAAACCGGAAAATGCAATATCCAATCAGGACATTTATAAAATCAAGATACTTACAGAATTACAATATTAATCAAATCAGCACCTACATGTAGGTATCATTACAATATCGTACTGGCTGGTGCCTAGTAATAAACGTGTCCTCCTGCAGAAACGACGTACTGTGTAAAATCTGAAGTGTTCACTAGAGACGCGTATCAGATGTCCCCTCGTCATTAGATCACTCAAGATGGATCTTAATACCAGGTATGAATAAAGCCATGATAAACGAGCACCAAACATAAAATGTCCAAACAAACAACTAAAATGTCTAATGGCAACAGTTACCTCCTACCACTTTATCTTTAATGGCTTCTGGCTATAAATAAGGCAATTTAATCAGGTTTTGTTTCATAGTGGCACTTTATGTTATACCATTTTTACTCACAACACAGAGGACACATGAGACATCTGTTCTGAAGTTGAAGCAGGAACAATAAACCTGAAATTCTCTGCCAAGTCGTCTGATCACTAATCAGACCAGCGAGGATTAAACAATGATGAAAGTCTGTGAAAATGTTCCTCTGTCTGAGCTAACGTCTGTAGCGCTGTAGCATAACTAAGTATACAGAATTCAGAACGGTGCGTGTTCATAAAAATAAAGGCAGAGGAGTTTTGTCTGTTTGTACGTTTGTTTGTTTGCTGAAAAATAATCTTACTAAGGACGCACTGATCCCAATTGATTCTTCCTGCATAAGATGCCCAACATGTGACATTTTACCGACAGTTTTAAGGTAAACAGAGGTTGGAACCAGTGTTGCCAGTACTTCTGTCAAATTTTGAACATATGATAAAATACAATGACTAAGCATAGGGAATAATAATTTTTATATATAAATAACTATGCTTTGCCATTATGATCATAACATAAGATTTTTTTTTTTAGCCACCATTTTTCTTTCACCACCGAAAAAAACTGTGTGAGCCGTGATGAGTCACAGCGAGAGGAGTTTTATTTAAGTCAAACGTCAAAGCCAAGTCAAAAGAACAAGGATAAAACCTTTTCTTTTATTTAGGAATGTAAGAATGTTCCAAAATTAAGAAGTGCAGTGAATAGAAATGCAGACCGGATAGGCGCTGTGAGAACATGGTGTAATTTAATATTAGTATTTTGAACGTATATGAGAGTGCCCGAGCATGATGACACCATTGGTGTAAAGATGAAACTATGTTGACAATGCTGTAACTTTCAGTGGCACGGTGTCTTAAATGCATGAAAAGTCTGATCATTAAAGTATAATTAATAGCTGGTGCTCAGTCACCGTAGATAACTGAAGCAGTCACTGCTCCCCCTGGCAGAAATAAACGACACTGCAACAGGCTTCCTAGCACAGGAAGGCTGCTTCGATGTGCCCCACCCCGCATTTAGGTGGGGCTACGTTGATAAGGCGGGTCAAAATTCATGTGGCAACGTGAGGAATCACATTCCAAACATGGGTTCGACCAGGAATTTTGTATCCTGTTTGAAAGGGCGACCTAAGTACCAATCACATGATTCAGCAAATTAAAAAATAAATGGTAGCTAAAAACATGCTGGTAAAACCAAGCTTGGTAAAATGACCTGTGAGCTGTGGTCTCACCCGCCTAAAGTACCACGCCGAGTGGGAGAAAACACCACGGTTCGGTGAAAGAGAACCATATGTTCCACAATGGTGTGTCAAACGGAAAATATGAAAAATCTGAAAAAAAAAAACAAAAAAACATTTGTCACTTTTTTGACACCTACTTGTAATGAACAATAAAAAAGTTAGTCTGTTACTCACACTTCTAGAACATTCAAAATAAAGACCCTAGAAACCTGGAATGAGAAAGCTTCCAATAGTACCTTTAGCAATCATTAAGCAATTTTGGTTATGAGGCAATAAACGTCAACGTTAAAATTTGCTTCTTTTTTTAAAGAATGACCAAAAGTGATCAATGTGTCCATCACAATATCGAGGATCAGATCAATACATCTCAAGGTTTGGTTTATTATCTTACTAAGCATAACAACAAAAGTTCTTTTATTCCAAAACCCACATCATGTGATATCCGACGTGTCGTGTTGTGTTCGTGGTATGTGAGATAACTCATCTTGCCTTGAATTAATCTTCAGCCTTGGATTTTTTCCCTCCATAAGGGCACGATTTATCAGAGGGACGACCCGGCTCATGCGCATTATGCCACAGTGCACCGGTGTCATGTGTTAATCAGAGGATTATAAACAACCCCTGCATGTTACAGCGATGATTAATTCACTGAGGTATTATACGCCTATCTGGTGTCTTTAGAACGGAGGGATGTTTAAGACCTTGAAGACTTTTACGAGGTGTATAATGAAGGCAGAGCCGTTTCAGCAGCAGACGATAGCACAGCGTCACCGCTCACGTGCACGGCTCAGGGGAAAATGCACATGGAGATAAAGCGCGGAGTCGAATATCTCTCCTGCAACATGCTGTAAAGTAGAAGGAAGGCCCGAGTGCATATAACACTGGTGCTTTGGAAAGAGGCGAATAGAACAGAAAAGTGTCAACGAGTCCTCATGTGAGGACAAGCAACAGGCATGCATCTTAATATGAAGTATAGATAAAATGGCTTGTTGAATGGTGGGTTTCCTCCGGGGACTCTGGTTTCCTCCCACAGTCTAAAAACATGCAGATTAGGCTGAAGTGTGTGAATGTGCATGTGAATGTTGGAGGAGGCCCGTCCACGGTCGTAAAAATGGAAATAAATACAGTGTTAGTTACCATTAGCCTCCACTGTCTCTAGTTAAACTACAGAGGTTCCTAGATGGATATATAAAATATTGTTAATATAATAAAATAATTGTATTAAATTTATAATAATTAAATTATAAATAGTTATAATTATAAAAAGTTAAAAAAGGAATTTAAAATATTTTCATAATTATAAATAATAATTTACTTAATTTTATATATATATATATTAAAAACTTTTTTACTTATTACTCATAATTTAATTATTAAAAATAATCATAAATTATTTTAAAATACTTTTTTAAAAATTGAGCTGGGTAATGAAAAGATTAGAAAAAAGATTCTAACAAAATTTTAAATTAATAAAAAAAAGTCACAATACTACATCAGACCTCAAGCTCATGTCTGATTTAAAATATGTGTTAAACTGATCACATAAAAAATAATAAATAAAATGCCAAAACACACACACACACACAAACACACATTTTGTTGCATGCTGCGAGCTTCGCTTTTTAATTGTATTTTTTTGTAAAGAATTTGTTTTAATAATTAATTAATTAATTAATCAATTGATTAAAGGAAGAAAAAAAGCATACCCTATAGGTCAAAGGTCACAATACTACACTAAAACTAAAGCTGGATGTCTGATTTTGAAAAAAAAAAAAAAAAAGACATAAAACTAAAAATTTTATGTAATAACACACACACACACACACACACACACACACACACACACACACCCCGTTAGTTGCCGTATGGAACCTTCCTACAACGTTTCTGCAACATTCCACTTTAACACAAAAGCAAACAAGTGCTCGACCCTTCCCTAGATGAATGTGGGTGCGCGCGCGCGCATCCTCAGCCTCAGCACCAGCGCAGGCGTGTGCGCGCGTCAGTGCGCGGCTCCGCGGTCAGCTTCACTCTGTTCAGATCAAAAGTTCTCAACATCCGAATCATCCATGTTCTCCATCAACTTGTGAATCCTGGCATTAGAACCCACACCTGTGATCACCGCTACGTGTGTGTGTGTGTGTGTGTGTGTGTGTGTGTGTGCACGCACTCAATAACGCACGCAATTACGCGATACCGCACACACTTACCCGCGCGCCCGATGCCCAAGTGACCCGACACACCGGCTAGTACACGTCCATGGCTCCAGTCACAGCCTCGTGCAACTTCTCCGATCCGCGGTGTGTGTGTGAGAGAGAGAGATAGAGAGCGAGCGGTGTGTGTGTGTGTGTGTGTGTGTGTGTGTGTGTCTCCGAGAGTCTGTCCAGCCTCCAAAACGACGCGGGAGAGAACAGAGAGCGGTGCGTGAGCTGAAGATAGCGGAGAGTCCAGCATGCACACACACACACACACACACACACACACACACACACATACACCGCAGAGACCGAACGCCTGTGAATATTCAGCACACACGCGCGCGCGCACACAGAGCACAAGTTTACACTGTGGAGAAAAACGCACACACACACACACACACACACACACACACACACACAACCATATTAAACAAACAAAAAACAATTTTTTTTTTAATGAGGTGCACATAATATTGGCACCCAAGCTATATCCATGTGTTTCTTTACGCAGTCAATTAATGATTTACATGTTTAAACAAGTCTTGCACTTGTGGCTCACCGTTGGTTTCTCACCTGTCATGCAGGAAGCCCTGGTTCAATTCCCACCCAGTGCCCAAAAACTCACCCAGTGCCCAAAAACTCACCCAGTTCCCGCACCCCCCCCCCAAAAAAAAAATACCCACCTAGTTCCCATATAAACCCCACACAATGTCCAAAACCCCACCCAGTGCACAAAAAAACCTACCCAGAGGCCAAAAAACTCAAACAATGCCCAAAAGCCCCACCCAGTGTCCCTAAAAAATCTACCCAATGTCCCTAAAAAAAATTTACCCAGTGGAAAAAAAAACCCTAACCAGAGCCCCAAAACCCACCCAGTGCCCAAAAACTGACCCAGTGCCAAAAAAAACACAGACAATGGCCAAAAACCCACCCAGTGCCCCAAAATAAATAAATAAATAAAATATAATAAAAACAGTTCCCAACAGTTCCCAAATAAACCCCAACCAGTTCCCAAAAACCTACCCAGAGACCCACCAAAAACCCATAAATTGCCCCATAACCTCACCCAAGTGCACAAAAAACCATACCCAGTGCCCAAAAATAAACCAGTACCCACCCCCCAAAACAACAACCCACTGCCAAAAAAAAAAAAAAAACTTCACTGCCCCCCCCAAAAAAAACCACCCAATGCCCAAAAACCCCACCCAATGCCCCTCCGGAAAACAACCCTAACCAGTGCCCAAAGAACCCCACCAAAAAAATAAAAAAAATAAAATCCAGTGTTAAAAAAAATGCCCAAAAATAAATACACCCAGTGCCCAAAAATGCACCCAGTGCCAAAAAAAACCCTAACTAGAGCCCCAAAACCCACCCAGTGACCAAAGCTCACTCAGTGCCCATAAAAACCCATCCACTGGATGCAGTGCCGGTCCTGAGTAAAACCTGTGCCAAGCTGTGTGTGGATCAGATGGTTCTCCATGATGACCACTCGACGGGAGCAGCTAAAAGGCTAACGAACAAACATGTTTAAAAACAGGCGCTCCGCTCCACCATGGAGATTGATAATGACTGACAACCACAACTTCATTAAGAGATACAAACCAAATTTCACCAGCAGATTCTTTAAATCAGACTTGTCTGTTTAGCATATCCTACAGATGACCAATCAATATCCTACAGATGCTCATGAACAAAGTAGGTGCCACGTGTCAAAGTTATCCACATCCATGTGACTGCAGGGGGTTTCTCAGAGCATCTCACTGCCTCCACTGGCTTGCCTTCTTCCCCTAGTGCCGTGCTTCTCAAAGTGTGGGGCTCGTCCCACTAGTGGGGAATACAGACATTCAATTCAATTCAATTCATTTTTATTTATATAGCGCTTTTAACAATGGTCATTGTCTCAAAGCAGCTTCACAAAAATTAAAGAATTATTATTATTT